>JAIGNY010000476.1:985000-1270000 GCA_020152595.1 Chiridota heheva
TCTATGTCGTAACCAACAATGAACTCTTGATGGACCCCATATTCTCCCCCTCCTTACTCCCCCTCCTTACTCCCCCTTACTCCCCCTCCTTACTCCCCCTCCTTACTCCCCTCCTCCCCCCTCCTTACTCCCCCTCCTTACTCCCCCTCCTTACCCCCTCCTTACTCCCCCTCCTTACTCCCCCTCCTTACTCCCCCTCCTTACTCCCCCTCCTTACTCCCCCTCCTTACTCCCCCCCTTACTCCCCCTCCTTACTCCCCCCCTCCCACTCCTACCCCTCCTTACTCCCCCTCCTTACCCCCTCCTTACTCCCCTCCTTACTCCCCCTCCTTACTCCCCCCTCCTTACTCCCCCCCCTCCTTACTCCCCCTCCCTCCCCCTCCTTACTCCCCCTCCTTACTCCCCCTCCTACTCCCCCTCCTTACTCCCCCTCCTTACTCCCCTCCCTCCCTCCTTACTCCCCTCCCTCCCCCCTCCTTACTCCCCCTCCTTACTCCCCCTCCTTACTCCCCCTCCTTACTCCCCTCCTTACCCCCTCCTTACTCCCCCCTCCTTACTCCCCCCTCCTTACTCCCCCTCCTTACTCCCTCCTTCCCCCTCCTTACTCCCCTCCCTTACTCCCCCTCCCCCCTCCTTACTCCTCCCCCCTCCTTACCCCCTCCTTACTCCCCCTCCTTACTCCCCTCCTTACTCCCCCTCCTTACTCCCCCTCCTTACTCCCCCCCTCCTTACTCCCCCTCCTTACTCCCTCCTTACTCCCTCCTTACCCCCTCCTTACTCCCCCTCCTTACCCCCTCCCCCCTCCTACTCCTCCTTACTCCCTCCTTACTCCCCCTCCTTACTCCCCTCCTTACTCCCCCTCCCCTCCCCCTCCTTACTCCCCCTCCTTACTCCTCCCCTCCTTATTCCCCTCCTTATTCCCCCTCCTTATTCCCCTCCTTATTCCCCCTCCTTATTCCCCCTCCTTATTCCCCCTCCTTATTCCCCCTCCTTATTCCCCCTCCTTATTCCCCCCCCTCCTTATTCCCCCTCCTTATTCCCCCTCCTTATTCCCCTCCTTATTCCCTCCTTATTCCCCTTCATCTTAATGTCACCACTGATCCATGTCAAGTCGGTACAAAGCAAAATGTAAAGATGGACGGATCCGATGCATTGATGAATTACAACCTATTCACACAGTTTTCTTTGTATTCCACACTATGCGTAAAGTTCAAAATTACGCGCGGTACCTGGTGCAAAGCCAGAGACAGCGTTACTGTTGTGCAAAGTATTGATCAGCTTTGCGACTCGGGACCATAAACAAAGTGTAATATGTCTACATACCTTTTGGAACAACATAGAGGAAAATATTTTTGATGGGGTTCCTTTGAAACTTTCTATTTGACACCTTTTGAGACCACAATGCAAGGTGAAAGAACAAGTTGGTTTCTTGTGGCACGTGTTACATTCCAATATAAAGCCAACATTAGCTATTTTGCTCTAAATACATTTGTCAACGAAAACCATGAAATTATACCACATATTCCCATAAAATGGATTAAAAGTTAGCCATTTTAAACGGCTAATCTTTCTCTTTTAAATTTACCAATTTTTTTTGTCAAGGAGTAGCTGATTCGGGGAAAAATGTTTTTGAATAATTAATATCCACGGTAAAAAAATGCATTTGCTTGAGGGCTGAAATTCAGAGAAAATATTTTCAGATGTCTTTCCATCATATAGCACAAATTTGGCATGTATCAAATAATCCACCAGTTTTGATTAGCCAGTAATTAAAAACTTAAGTTTTGTTTTAAAAAAGGAAGTCTTCACGGAAATTTTTATGGATATAGAAATAATACGTAGTTAGACAGCGTAATTTGTTTTCGTACTTCATGCATGCTGCGCTGATTATATTCCTTAAAAATATGGAAACAAACAGCAATAAATTTTCTTTGAAATGATTACAGAGAGGCCCCTTTTGATGCGATTTTCTAAGATGACACTGGGGCATAGCTGATGAAATTTCAAGATTTTTTAATATATGCATTATTTGTGATGTAGGAGTGGGCAGACAGCTCAAAACCTGGGCGCACGGCTCAAAACCTGGGCGCACGGCTCAAAACCTGGGCGCACGGCTCAAAACCTGGGCGCACGGCTCAAAACCTGGGCGCACGGCTCAAAACCTGGGCGCACGGCTCAAAACCTGGGCGCACGGCTCAAAGCCTGGGCGCACGGCTCAAAACCTGGGCGCACGGCTCAAAACCTGGGCGCACGGCTCAAAACCTGGGCGCACAGCTCAAAACCTAAGCGCACAGCTCAAAACCTGTATTTGATTCTTTTATATCCCTCATTTTTGGCTAGAATTATTGGAGTATAGTAAAGCTTACAAACTTTTGGTCAAAAATTGTTGCGCCACTTCAAAGAGAAAATTAGGAAAGAAATTTACATAAGCATTGGCATAGGAACATGTTCTTCATGGGAGGGGGAGGCACAAAGATATGCTACAACACAAGTTCAATGGTAAAAAATTGACATTGTTGGGGGAACAATGTAGGTCACTGCAACATTGTGGGAGGGGGGGGAGGGACATGCCCCTACGCCTATGTACATAAAACAATGTGTGGTTTCCCAGTCATGCATCACATATTTGCATTACAAAATTGGCATATTCCAATTGTGATGGAATGTACTAATTACACTGGATATTGATTTAAAGAGGGAATTTCAAGAAGTCTTGCCCCAAAATACAACTGCATGTTTGACAAAACTTGTTTATCTCCATTGCTTGTAGCATGGCTTTGTCCCCATATGAGACTGTATTGTTGCCTAACAGTGGCGTAGCAGCCAGGGGGACAGTCCCCTTCCCCCAATAATGTATGGCTAACAAATTGATTGTGAGTCAGGATTCCCTTCACACCTTTCAGTCTTTTGTTTGGGAATTCTCTTCAATTTTCGGAAAATCTTCAATTTTCTGGATTTTGCCTTCATTTTCATGCAAATTTGCTTTAATTTTAAGTAACTTTCCTTCATCATTTTGGGGCATTTTCTTAAATTTTTGTAAAGTCTTGTTCAATTTTTAGGAAATTTCCTTTTATTTTCTTCAATTTTACCAAAATTTCAAAGAATTTTACAACCCCTCCCCACTTTACAAACAGTTTTTGGACATAAGAGACTCATATTTGTTTAGATTTGTTGAGACAAAAACAAAATTTCGCCCCCCAATGTCAATTATCTTCCTACTGCCTTAGTGAGACTGGTGGCCCTCTAAATTGTTGATGCTGGCGGCACCGCTGCTTTCAAGAAATTGGACCCTCATCACTTTTCATATACAACACACACTTTGTATTGACATCATCAATCATGGTTCAACCTTCACATCTTGTTGCCGCTGGTAGGTGTTGTTTTGTATGTCACTTCACTCATCTCACCTCACCTCTTCAGGCCTCCTGGCCCATAAGGCTGCAGTGCACTCTTTCCACTGGACTGTTATTTGTTACTTGGTCTGGCTTCTGTCCACGAGCTCCATTCCATCAATTTCCTCTCCTTCTCGACTGTCCTTCTAGGATGACCAACTTTCCTTCTCCCCTCTGGTTTCCACGTCATAGCTGTCACACAGTGCTTATTAAGTGCACATGCGCATCACATGACCAATTCACCTCCTACCTTCTATTTACTTCAAGTGCTGATTTTGTCATGTTTAGTGATTATCAGTATTGCATCGTTAGATTTTACATATGGCCATCTGATCTTCAAAATTCTCCTGTAGCATTTGAACATAAATGTATCCAGCTTTTTATTATCTGCTACATTAACTCTCCATGTCTTGCAACCATACAAGAGTACAGACTTAACAATAGAGTTAAACAGTCGTATTTTTGTATATATTGAGATTGTGCTTGAGTTCCACATCTTACCTAATTTCATAAATGCTACTCTTGCTTTAGAGATTCTGTTTTGGATATCTTCCTAGCCACCACCTTGTAAGCTTACTGTTGCACCAAGGTATCTGAACTTGTTTACTTCTTTTAGTTGTTGGTTATCAATGTAAACTTTGTTTGCAAAACAAAATTTCGCACCCCAATGTCAAATATCTTCATACTGCTTTAGTGAGACTGGTGGCCCTCTAAAATCTTGATGCTGGCAACACCACTGCTTTCAAGAAATTGGACCCTCATCACTTTTCATATACAACACACACTTTGTATTGACATCAACAGTCATGGTTTAACCTCTACATCTTGTTGCCGCTGGTAGGTGTTCTTTTGTATGTCACTTCACTAATAAAAGTATTCTATGAATGGTGGTAAAATACAAGACGACACACTTTTATCTGGTGTTACACAATTTATTTCAACAATCTTTTTTAACATCAGCCAAAAAGTAATTTGTATTTGCAATTTAAATGAGTATTTTTATCAGATAAATCACACAATATCATGATGAGAGCAGACTCTTCTGAGTAACTCTACCGAAATCTCACAATCGATACTTCCTAGCACATCACTGATGACCCAGAGGCTAAATAACAGCACCCTGGATAAATACTTTTGATGAAATATAGGAGAAAAATATGAGCACCATACAATACTTAGATGAGCAACATTAAGCTTACGGTAATGATTTCATGACTTCAGCCTAAATAACACAAAGGAAACAAAATAAATCTTTAAAAGTATTTAAAAAGGAAATAAATAAGAAAAAGTTAACCCAAAGGATATAATGCCAAAATTCTACTGCTCCTTTTACCTTCTAAAATATGAAGTTAAACTAGACATCAATGATGTTATACTTCAACCCATGGCAGTGCAAAAACCAACTGACTCGTTTTACTTTAAAAGCAATTTTATTTTTGTCATATTTGATCTTTTCAAATATAATTTAAAGATTTTCTTAAAGTTTACTCATTTTTAGCTTAATTTGATTTACCTCTAAGTGGTTGATGATCGTTTCCATGACAACCAGATTTGGCCAAATTTTGAGAAATCAAGCATTTTGAAAGCATAAGCATAATGTTTGGACATGTTACTTTACCACTACTATCAAGTATTTTCTGGTTCTGTACAATATTCTCTTCCAACTTAAAAAAATAAATGATTGTCAAATATGAACTTAAAAAACAAAGGGTATATAAGTACTTATTCTAACAAACTTGATAGTGCTTTTTGCTTGACAAAATGTTACCTGCACAAGTATTTTTTTATTTTTTCATTACAACACAAATCCAGTGCATTGCATTTTCTACTATTCAAAGTTAGGAAAATTTTGCAAATTTCAAATAAATTAATGATGTACCAATTTCATAAGAAGACGGTCACTTTCTTGAATATTAGATAATGCACCATTTCATTATTTTCATTTCATTTTTTCCATAATTTGTGTGGATTAGCCTGTGAGTATTGCCTTCATTTAGTATATCATGCTTTCAGAAGTTTTTACTGCATCACAAATTGAAATGAATATATTCATCTTGATGTTACACAGGATATCATCCATATCCCAAATGAAAGATAACCATACTGTAAATTAACTAAATGAAACATTTCAAACAAGACAATAGCAATAATCAGCTACAGTTGGTTCAATTGACTTAACAACAAAAGCTGAAATTGATAGATTTACAAAGTTTCATCAAAAAATCATCTTCACGTCCACCCAATTTTTAACAAAAATGCCTATAAATTGTTGCTTTTGCAATACCAAAGGATGCATACTTTGAAGTGCCTGGAAAAAGAAAAACTACAGCTGTGCAATCCAACACATACCATAATCTTTTATCATAATATTGTTATTAGCACTCCAGTGCTCTATAAGGGTGTTTCAGCTGACATCATGAGGTCACATGACTTAGTTTACATCGCCATTTTGTCGAGCAATACCAATCATCTGCTGTACACTTAATTAAACTTACATACGTTTGCATGCTGTTATATAAGATTATTTTTGCAAGATGATTATGCCCGAATGTGTGCGGGGGAATAAAAAGGCTCTTTCTCGATTTCCATCTGATCCTGATCGACGTTCGAAATGGGTTTCTGCTGTACGACGTGACGGTTCACACTTGCAGCAAGCACTTTATATCAGGTATGTAGGCTTTGTCTAAGTATACCAAACAATCAGCTGGCGTTAACGTTAAAGTTACTCTTCGTATACCCTGTGAAAATATCAAACTTAAGGAAAATATAAAGTAAAATTGAAAGCAAACACAAAATTGCACTAAGTAAAATTCGCTAAATTGGTACTGGTAGGTAAGCATGTAGTATGTTTGTTGTACATGTGATGTGACTGAGCTGTGTGAAGACGCGTGAAATGCAACGACACCGCTGCCCGGCAAAATGGAGTCCAGTTGAGTTAGAGTCATGTGAAGAAACCCCTCTATAGAAGATAGCTCTAAATATATTTTCTTATAGGTATATATGCTAAATTTCTTGTCCCATATTCTATCCATGCTATTTATAAAGTCCAAACTCATTTAGTGAGAGGCAAGTTTACTTAAGGTTGGTAAGAAAAAAGAGTTTGTTAGACTGATACATGTAGGTGGTTCTGTAGAATATAACATAGTTCCAAATAGCATGGTGGCGAACAACCATCATTTTAAGAACTTTGGTTAATTACTGGAAAATAAAAGAGCTTAGCAAAAGCAGATCTAGGGTGAATGGGAAAATGATTTGCAGAAAGAAGACAAACTTTAGGTTACAGACTCACAGCTGATGATCTGCATGAAGAGATTCTTCTTGGTGTGTATTTTAGATGCACAAAACATGTGAAAACAAATTGTTAAGTAAACAGATGCATGATATCAAATTACAGACTGCAATAGAGGGATTTCATCACGTGACTCAACTCAACTGGGAGCCATTTTGCAGGCCAGAGCTATGCATATGATTTTCACACAGCTCAGTCACATCACATGTAAAAATCACGCGCTATAGCACGCGCTGGTCATAAAAATACGCGCTGGGCATGTAAAACACATGCTGGGCATATAAACACGCGCTGGTTAAAATAAACTGGTCAGATAAATTAATTTTTTAATAAAAAAAATGTTATTTTAAAGAAAATTACCCTCCAAGTACTTCAAGTATAATCTTAATCAGTGAATTCTTAACACATCTCTTAGTTAGTGCAAACAACATCACAGCACAATTCCGATATACTACTCACAAAAGTAATCTTATTATGTAAGTGTACAGAAGACGACAGTCTTCCCTACAAAATGGCGATGTAAACAAAGTCATGTGACCTCATGACGTCAGCTGAAACATCCTTATCGTGCTTTCAATACCTTGCAAATACAACAAAAATGGGAGCAAAAAACCAAAGAAACATTTCACTCTGAACCAAGAATTACTTGTAAACCCTTTAAGTGGTTCACGAGAATGATAAATGTGAAGGAATCATTCCCTATCATAAAGCAATCACCCACTTGTACTATAATTCTTTTGAAAAAATATGTTTTTATTATACTATCCTAAAAAAGATTTTCTTTTCATCATCATTCAAGACAAATTTGGCAGTTAACATATCTGTCATATCCAAATCATCTTGCACAACTTAAACATACCACCTGAATAGTTTATTTTTGTAAATACCATAACAGAAATAAAGACTTCTTAGTTGGGCAATACCACAGGAAAAAAGGCTCTTGTGAAATTTTTCTGCAAACAGGCAGTATCTGAAGGCAAGCTTTAATTCATGAGACATTTTCATTATAACCACAGCCAGGGCACACCGACTCCACAGTGCTACATTGAAGCAAGAAAAGAAATCCCATGTAGAACTAAACACCAAACTCTACTCTAAACTTCTGTCCCTGGCAGCTTGATACCTGAATGACAAAAAGTAAAAGGCTATTCTGTATAAATATTTCACTTATAAATGTGTACAAGTTCCACACTAAATAAAAGCATCACTGATACAACTGATAAATGACACAAATTAACAGGAAATTCCTGTACCTGTCCAAATATATGTTTCTCCAAGGCTTGATGCTGCAATATTTAAATTGGTATAAGCTAATGTTTTCGCAACTTTTTAAACACAATTTTCTGCTTACATATAACTTTTACAATAAATCTTAAAATTTGCAACATGTAGGCAATATATATCCATTATGCAACATTTTCTATTTTTTTGGGAATGGACCTGCAGACCCTGTAATAAACACACATCAGTTTCCCTACAAAGAGTCAACAATACAAGAACTGTTTAAGTAAACAATGTCAAGGTGCTTTACATACTACTGACAATTTTAATCCAATCACCTAGTAATAATCACTCTGAAATGAATAATCATTACAAAATACAAAACAGCTCCTCCAATTAAAGAAAAGCTATAAAAAGAACAATTTTAAGTAAGGTTATGATATCTCTTTTATGGAGGTCTGGTCACGGAGGTCTGGTCACGTGGAATGCTTGCACAGTTACTGTTCGTCATCTTTACTGTGAGTGTCCTCTTTACCATTCCTGCCTCTTGGGGGAGACACAGACTCTGGTCTATCTCCTGCTAAAAAGAAGAAAATGGTTTCAAAACAAGAAATTTGTGAAAGACATGCAGTAATTACTTCTTGAATTTTGAGAAAAACACATAGCTTTTAAGCTTAATAGGGCTGATCAAAGTTAGATCAGTTTTTAATTCATGCAAAATTTGTGATGTATGACTAGGCAGACAGCTCAAAATCTGTATGGAATTATTTTAATTTATTTCCCAAATCTTAGTCATAAAATGATGGGAAAGTATATTTCTGCTAGAATTGTATTGCGAGCATGGCATACACTCAAAATATTTGGTCAGCAATTTGCTTCATCACTTCAAAAAATTATGGAAGACACTTACAAAAACAAAGGATTTACTAAAGAAAATACTAAGGTCACCCTCATTGGCATAGCCAGGATTTTTCACTAGGGAGGGGGGAGCTGATCCAGTGGAACAAAAATTTGAAAAGCCAAAAAAGGTCAGTGGTCCAAATCCAAAAGAGGGAGGGGTTGGGGTGGGGGGTTGCAAAAGTGTGCATTTTTGAGATATTTTTTGACCTGCTTGCTTTTCTTTCAGAGTTCATGGAATACTTTTGTTATCTTTTTACCTCTTTTTAAAATTGTCTTATAATTGATAAAGGGAGGGGGATATTCCCCCCTCTGACTACGCCAATGATCATGAGCAAGTACACACCAGCTAACATCATAACTAGACCAAATATGAAACAAAACAGACATGTAGTGGTTAAAATATGACCATTTCAACATTTTTACATTAAGCCCACCTACCCAATAATAACATCACCACCAAATAAATTTAGGGCACATCGACAAACCATGGGCTTTCTGTGTACCACATATGACATGAATGCAGCTTATCATTCTTGAGATACCGTGTTTACAAGCTCTTTTCAGCAAAATCATATAAAGCCTTGCCCACTATGCATATTAATAAATTTCAACCTTTTTAAATCATGAACACATACATACTTAGCTAACATTATAATTATACTAAATATAAAATAAAACGGACAAGCGGTTGTTAAAAAATGAGCATTTCAAGATTTTTACATTAAGCCCGCCCACTCATTATCATGTATGTCATTATCAATAAAAACAATAGGGCACATCTGCGGACTATGGCCTACCTATTTACCATATATGACGTAAACACAATGTGTCATTCTAGAGTTTTTGTGTTATGAGCTATTTTTGGCAATCACATTCAGCCCCGCCCACTACACATAATAATGATTCAAATTTTTTTACACCATGAGCATATGGACACTAGCTAACAACATTACAATGAAACAAAACGGAAAAGCGGTTGAAATATGAACATTTCTAAATTTTTACATTAAGCCTCGTCCACTCATTAATATGCATGACAACATCACCAAAATTAATAGGGCACATCTGCGGACCATGGGATATATGTGTACCACATATGATACAAATCTAATGTGTTGTTTTGAAGATTTCGTGTTTACAAACTCTATTTGGCAAAACAAACATTAAGCCCTGCCCACTATGCATATTAATGAGATTCAACGTTTTTATACCATGAGAATGTGGACACTAGCTAACGACATTACTATGTCAAATATGAAACAAAACAGACAAATGATTCTTAAAATATAAGCATTTCAAAATGTTTACATTAAGCCCTGCCCACTTATTAATATGCATGACATCACCACCAAAACCAATAGGGCACATCTTCGGACCATAGGCTATCTGTGTACCACATATAATATGAATCTAATGTACCATTCTTGAGATATCGTGTTTACAAGCTAGGCATAACACACACACACACATACACACACATACAAGAAACGGACCGGATAGGTCCCTGATGCTTATAGCACTGGAACCAAAAAAAGAGGCAAAGAAATGTATGTACGCTTATCATACCTACCGATTACAACCTCAGATCATTTTTGATCCCTTTGATTGAATGAATTATTCATATATAAAGTCTTTCTTCCCATAGCTCAGTGCTGAGATGATTTGATGTGCATATGTATAATTGCAAAAATGTAAATAATCTGCATACTGTATTTACTGGCCAAATGATAATCAATTTCTTTTCAAAAGTGCTGAGAAACATTCCTCTAATAAAAAGCTTTTTCATCCAAAGGTTATTTGGATATGACACTGATAGATGCACTTTAATTGCACTTAAATTCTTTAATAAAAAAAAAATCTTTCTTTTTTTCCACATTTATTTTTAAACTTCAATTCTTTTAAACAAAACAATGCATATTTTCTTGTCAAAAAAACATGTAATAATAATCAATAAATTTTCAAACAAAAGAATGTCATTTCAATAGTAGTAAGAAACATGTTTAATCAAAAATATTAAAAAGCATAATTATTAAAACATTGGATCAAGATATAACTTATTGCTAAACTATATACACCAGCTTTTCAAAGCAGGAATCGAGTCTAATTTTTATTTAATATGTTCAGTTTATCATTCAAAGGAAATTTGGATTTGACATTGATAAATGCAGTTTAATTACACTTAAAGTGTTATAAATAAATGCATTATTCACAAGTAGGTTTATTCTAATGAAAAAAGAGGATGAGATAAATGGATAAAGAGTATACTAACCTTGATCTTCTTTTTGGTTGCCCTTGCCCTGAGTGGACGTCTTTCTGCTTAGACTCTTAGGAACCATTTCATCACCTTGGCAAGGGGTAGCATCATCTGAAGAAAGAAAACACCCACACACAATGAAAATCCGTGATTAGATTACTGAAAAATACTATAATACAATGTATCTTACTAGAGTATACATTATCATAAGAAAAGTAACTTGCTACCCTTGCAAAATATATGTAATATAATGAATTTAATTTAATTACATTCTAATACAAACTGTTATTATAAAATATCTTTCTGCAATGCCATTCATGATAGGATATATGATTACTAGCTAAGTGATTTCATAAAATGTACTTTTTCAACTTTATTTGCTGAATGCCATAATATTTTGTTGTGATATTATATGCGTAACTTAATGGGCTGAGAAAATGAAATAAAACTTATGTTATCTTATATGGGATAAAGTAAACAAACACAAACAAGAGAAAAATGTGCAGACCTACCATCATGTCTATCCAGACCAGATCCGTCACTGCCAACTCTGTAGATATAACAAGTACAAAACAGTATTGTACAAAGTATGAATGCTATTTCTTTATTGTAATGGTATATACAGCGAACAGTTTTTGTATCAACACAAAATCAAAACTCTGAAAAATATCATTACAAACTGAGAAGCTTTATACATTTCAGATGAAACTAACTGTCCAATTTCAAATGTTGCAAATATTAAAAATCTGACTTTTCAAATTTTCAAAAATGGAACTTTTCAAACATACAAAAATGAAGTTTTCAAATATTCATAAATGGGACTTTCAAATTTTCAAAAATTACACTTTTCAAATATTCAAAAATGGGACTTTTCAAAGATTAAAAAATGGAACTTTTCAAATATTCAAAAATGGGACTTTTTCAATATTCAAAAATGGGACTTTTCAAATATTCAAAAATGAAACTTTTCAAATATCTAAAAACAGGACTAAAATATTCAAAAGGACTTTTCAAATATTCAAAAATGGAACTTTTCAAATATTCAAAAATGGATTTTTTTCAAATATTTAAAATGGGACTTTTCAAATATTCAAAAATGGGACTTTTCAAATATACAAAAATGGGACTTTTCAAATATTCAAAAATGGGACTTTTTAAATATTCAAACATAGGACTTTTCAAATATTCAAAAATGAGACTTTTCAAGTTTGATCTAGAAACAACAATTGTATTGACCATGCATATGTTTAACTGAAGTATAGAGCAATAACATTGTCCCCATTAAAGTACAACATCATGTACAAAAGCCTTCTCTTTGAAAGTGCTTAGTTGTCAAAACTTGAAATAAGTTTTGAATTTATCAAAAATACACAACAAAAAGAAGTATTCTTTATATACACGTTAGGTTTTCCGCTCATGTGATAGGTCAAAAAAATGTTTCAATGTGGAAATAAAATTGCATAGTATAGATCACCTCTGAAGCTAAACAACAAATTATCTTTACACAAAAATCAATCCATGGGTCACAGATGAAATGTGCAGTGGTTTATAATCAATGCATTCACTTGAAGCAGCATCAAGAGAAAACTAAGGAAACCACAAATGGAAGATTAATAGGTAACTTATATTTATTTGCTTCATCACAACATTCAAATAATAATCAGCATGTTGATATAGTACAAATACAAAGTTGTGAAAGAAAGTGCTCTAAAATACCTTTTATGGCTTAAAGGATTAATTCAGTGGTCAAGCATTTTCATCTTATATGAAAGAGGACTTCAAAAGAAACAAAATAGTGAAAAAAATCATTTTAAAATCTTATTCTGTTAAGGAGATAATTAACTTTAAATTTTGATATCATTTGTGTAGAAACGACTGAAATCAGACTAGTTGTGATGTCATAGCCTCAGATTCCTCAAAGTATTAATGTATTCTATCATATTTTTCCTGTGATTTTGTGACTTAAAAACCATGGGATATGTCAAAAAAAGTAGTATAACTGAATCTACAAAGGGTATTTACAATGTACCACCTAAAGAAAATTTGAGGGAAAATAATTCAATAGTGAAAAAATTAAATAAACTTTCTTTAAAATACATCAAGACTTTGAAGAATCTGAGGCTGTGACATCACAACTAGTCTGCTTTCAGTTGTTTCTACATAAATGATACCAAACTCAAATATCTTCTTAACAGAGTAAGATTTTGCAATGCTTTCTTCACCATTTTGTTTCTTTTTAAAGTCCTCTTTCATATAAGATGGACATGCTTGACCACTGAACTAATCCTTTAATGATTAGAGCACTGATAGGTCTTGAATGTTCTGAAATAATTAACCAGACCTTTCTTGATTTGATCATACATGAATTCTTTGCAGAAAGATGGCATTTCATGCACTTTATCCATACTAGGGCTCTTATAGGTAAATCAAATATAAATTATCATGGACAAAAATATCACGATATATCACCATATCTATGTTGTGATGCTTCATTTTACAGATCTCAATCATAAAATTTAAAGATCTGAGGAAGGAAAGCATCAAAGAATCAGATTTTCTCCAAATATTCTGTTCAAGTCTCATTAATCTAAAGTGTTTCTAAAATTGTTTCACAAATTTTGTTACAATGTGCTGTTTATACATTAAAATGGCATATCACCTTTGCATATCACCTTGGCATATCACAAATGGCATATCACCTTGGCATATCACAAATGGCATATCACCTTGGCATATCACAAATGGCATATCACCTTGGCATATCACAAATGGCATATCACCTTGGAATATCACAAATGGCATATCACCTTGGCATATCACAAATGACATATCACCTTGGCATATCACCTTGGCATATCACAAATGACATATCACCTTGGCATATCACCTTGGAATATCACAAATGACATATCACCTTGGCATATCACCTTGGAATATCACAAATGACATATCACCTTGGCATATCACCTTGGAATATCACAAATGGCATATCACGATATGTTGATCAAGGACAATTTTGATATCGTGGAAAAAGCAATATCACGATATCGCAATGATCAAGATATTGTGACAGTCATAATCCATACTGAATTAGATTAGACAAATGATCATGAATATTCAAAACAAAATCAAATACAAACTTTACCTATTACAGTTTACTCACTACCTTTACTTGAGATCATAAACTCTACAACAATTCATAGAGAAGGATTT
Source organism: Chiridota heheva (assembly GCA_020152595.1). Lineage (NCBI taxonomy): Eukaryota > Metazoa > Echinodermata > Holothuroidea > Apodida > Chiridotidae > Chiridota > Chiridota heheva. The sequence goes on from JAIGNY010000476.1 coordinate 999,270, forward strand.
AACCGTATTATAAATAATTTTCCCATTTGCTAAACAATCATTAAATACATTGGTATGCTTGACATATGACATATTCTGAAACAATGATTGAAAGATGCTACATGTAAAAGAATTGATATTTTAGAGTTTAAGAAGGAAGAAACTTGTGTCTTGTTATCACTACAAACTTTCTATTCAACCTGCCAACTCTAACATCAGAAAAAAACTACTTCTCTCTACGTATCACTTAAATTTTAGTTCTCAGAATTCAAAGCCATAACTAAAAGAGACATAGAAGGAAAGCTAACCAACCCAGTAGAAGACCTGTAAGAATATCTATACATATAAACTGAAATTTTCATTTCAATGAGTTTCTTACCTCTTTTCCATTGAAAACCTAGACTGCCCCAAGCCTGCAAGGCCCGTGTCATCATCAAAAGAACCTGAATCACTGTGACTCTCAGGAATATCACAACTGTGAGGATCTAACACTGTAATAGTGGGAAATAAAACATGACATATAAAAGATACATATAATCAGAAAAATATCAAATAATTTATGTCCAACCAATGAATACAATTTAAACTTTAATCAACTACTTATCAACATCAATCAGGGGCATTTTGCACTTAAATAACCAATTGAAAGCCACACAAATATATGTTCTGTTTGGTTTGTTGATGTATAACCGTCAGAGTCAAATGTGCCAAATGTTCTGTAACATATATTTGACAAATCATGGTACATCTTTTTCCAACCTACTTTGCCCTATGCTAAATTTTTCCAAGAAATAAATGAAATAACAAGAAGCACTACAGGGAAAATCTATACAATCTTAAGAAATAAAGGTTAATCTCTCTGAGCTTGTACATCAACAGATTTATAAAGCAACATTTAAAGAGCTCATGAAAGATGAGGTACAGTGATGTAAACTTTGTTAAGATCTTGAGAAACTTAAACAACAATCTAAGCTTTTGCATAGTGGAACACAAAGATGACCAAATAATTTGAAATCTTAAACTCATTTTCAAACAAAGCCTTGCCTACATTTGACATCAGAGTTATACTTCCTGGCATTCCTACAAATTATGTCATGTAAGAAATACTACAATAATTGATGATCATTTCAATTTTTTAACAACTTTTTAAAGGAGGCGTTAAGTCTGATACAATCCTTCTTTTATATGATGTAAGGATTCAAATCTAAACCAACTACCAAACACAGCAAGTCAAAATCTTATTCCCATCCCAATTTATTCATGTTTGAGGTCTACACATGGAGGCTGTCATTTTGTTCAATTCTGTATTTAAATCTGTATGCATGATAACATTATTTCCCCAAATAATCCATAAGGATTATAATGTATTTCTTTATAAATTTTATTAAAGTTTTTATTATACAATGATGTGACACAAAGTTTTAACAGCATGTTTTGATAATTCATGCATAAACAAGAATTTCCTTGACCCATACAAATGGAAAACAACTTCTAATCCCATGAGCTAGAAAACTTGAGATAGATTATAAAGAAGCACAAGGCATTCCAACATCTACTGGGTTAATGACATCATAATCTGCATGATTTAAATTAAAAATGGCAGAACCCAGAGTAATAAATTAAAGATTTTAATAATAACAATGTGTTAAGATTGCTTCGGGAGGTATAAAACTTGATCGTAAGATTTATTATTTTATTTTTTTGTATGAAATAAGGATTATGTCAGACTTTATGTCTCCTTTAATAGTACTAGAGTAATACATTTAAATTGGATTGCAAAGATAACGTACCATCTGGGGATGTGGTTGCCTCCTCCATGGGCCTGCCTCTCTCTGGAGGATTGCTGGAGGTTTCAATCTCAGTGGACAGCTGGAGGGAAATGCTTGGTACAACTGGTCCTTTCTTACTTTTCCACTGTTGAGGGAATGCTATCAAAATAGAAAAAAAAAGAAAAGAGAATGACAAAATAAGTCTTGTTGTTGCCCATCATTCATTTGAAATGCCATCTCCTGCGCAATGCTCTTACCTTTGCCTTTAATTCCTGCCTCCCATTCCCATCTTCCATTTTAAAACTTATCCCCAACCACTAATTGAATCCACCTACCATTCCAAACCAAAATAAAATCCACATCCATATTTCATCCCTTATCCACCCATGTAACTCTTCTACCTAGTTGCCATTTTCACTGACATACCATTTACTAATTTATTCATCACTCCAATAATCCTTATGTGTGTTGTTATGAAAGCTATCATTTCTGTTTTGAGAAATCAATAATCAAAATTAATTCTTGCAACTTGACACATATGAAAACATATTTACATACATATAAACATACATATAGTTGGTTAAATCCATCCCAACACAGGATCGCGGTGGGAATCAAATCTGGTACCTCTCGCATACAAACATTACTCCTTAACCACTGAGCTACTGCATCTGAAAGCATAAACTAAAATTAATTGAGCAACCACATAAAATACACAAAACAGATTTTGAAAATTGAGATAATGGCATGCTTACATAAGTTAGTATCAGACTTGGACGGTCCAGCCATAGCTACAGCCCCATCACTGCATGTATCTACACTTCCACTGGTAGATGTGGTGGATGGATTGATGCCTAGTTCGCCATCTGCAACTGAATTCGTTTAAGCAAGGTGTCGGCAATCAAGGATGAGCGGCAGCTTCGACTCTCACGATCTCTTTTCTCTCTGTCCTTCTTTGAGGCTGAATAAGGTATTTTAAGGGTTTTTATTATTTCTGAGTTAATATGTACGACATATTTATTTTAAATAAATACTTTCCAGTTAAATTTATAATGGAAAATATAATGTAGATATGCATCTCAAATTTATCTTAGAACTTAATATCCTATTTCATATCTGGGCTAGACCACTGTTAATAAATATATTTTTCTCTCAGATGATCAAAAATGAACACTGATGAAATAACGTATTCACAGTATTAAGTGACTCTGCTCTAATAAACGATCATCCAAATTGGTTTGACTGATAACATAATTTATTTGATTAATTTGAAGACTTAAAATAAGTTTTGTTACATTATTTGCTTATTTTGTGTCCAACGCTAGCAATGTTTTTGTGGTGGTTATTGTGGGGCTAGTATAGAACCAGTTTACACAATGTTGTTCGGATAGCACACTGTATGTGGCCCCACATCATGGGCACTTATTGGGAAGAAACTTTTCAGACCTAAAAAGTAACGTACTTATATTTTTGTAAATGCCCCAGGCGCTTAATAAGTCGAATACTGTAATAGTGTTGTCACTTATGCCCTAGATGCCTGAAAGCGATTGAATCAAGAGTTTTAATGGAGAGCACTGCCCAATGCAGCAAAGAAGTAATTAGATGAAGCTATCAAAGGTTTTGTCGTTCTAATGTTCTTGTTTTTTTCATTTTTTTTCATAAGCTGACTGATTTGCAAATTTGTATTAACTGTCATGTCATTGCATATCATGAAATATTTGTTCCATGATATTTATTTTTAAGCCATACATACCCACCATGCAGATCAATAAACATGTTGACAACATTAGCATAATTTGCACAATTAACAACATTATCATAGCAAGTATGATGCAAAAAAAGTTGCTCATTTATTTTATTTTAAGAATTTGTCAGCAAGCCCCACCTACTCATAAATATTCATGACATCACCACCACAACATATGTACAGATCATGACCAATCTGTGCACCTGATATAGCATAAATTTGATATCGTGCATGACAGTATGGTGTTTACATCATTTATCACTTTCACATTAAGCCACACCCACCATGCATATTAATGACATCTGCTGATAACATAAGCATGTACACAAATAACCAACAAAATTTTAAGGTCCAATAGGAGGCAAAACTGATATACAGTTGCTCACTTATCACTTTAGGCTCCGCCCACTTATCAATATCAATATGCATGATATAACCATCAAATCAACAATAGGGCACAACTATAGATTATGGGCTATCTGTGTACCAAATATGACATGAATTCAGTTTACCATTCTTGAGATACCGTGTTTACAAGCTCTTTTCGGCACAATCATATTAAGCCCCACATAATAAGCTGTACATTCCAGCTACGGTAACAACATAATTATCCTAAATATGAAACAAAACAGACATGTAGTTGTTAAAATATGAACATTTCAAGATCTTTACATTTAGTCCCGCCTACTCATTATTATGCATTATATCATCACTAAAAACAATAGGGTACATCTACAGAACATGGGCTTTCTGTATACCAAATATGACATAGATCTACTGTACCGTTCTTGGATACTGTATTTAGAAGCTCTTTTCAGCAAAATCATATTAAGCCCTGCACACTATGCATATTAAGGAAATTTCAATGTTTTTACATCATGAACATGTAAACACTTAGCTAACATCATAATTATACCAAATATGAAACAAACAGACACGCTGTTGTTAAAATATAAACATTTCAAGATTTTTACATTAAGCCCGTCTACTCATTAACATAAATAACATCACCATCAAAAACAATAGGGCACATCTACGGACCAAGGGTTATCTGTGTTATCATACAAGTCTACAGACCACAAGGCCCTAGTTCAAGCCTGGGTTGGGTAGACATGCTAGTGCACCACAACTGGTTATCAAAGGCCGTGGACATTGACTTGGGTGTCAATGTTATGTCTGTCAGTACGTCATACCTGTGTTCTCGTCCGAGTCGTATTAAGCGTTTCATGATAGCATTGTTACTATCATAACCGAATACGTAGGCGACGACCCCGTCATTGTAATTGTGTGTTCATTCGTCGTCGTCGACATAAATCCAGTGTATTGTTCTTGAGATATTGTGTTTATGAGCTGGCCGTCACAAACATACATACATACATACACACATACATACAATGCTATCACATCGGAACTAGAGCTGTGAACGTTTAGGGATTTGAGTAAACATGTACACGCCAAAAAAAGCGAGCGTGTATCGTGTACACGAGTTTAGTGCCGTAATTTTCGGAAATACACCAAAATTTCTTCAAAACTACGAGGTGAAGTAAAAAAATGGCGCAACTAGTATGGCAAAAGTACTGACTGCATTGCCCAAATAGACACTGAGTTTTGCTTTCCAAATCGTAAAAAGTTTACTTCTACAGTACAAATCATCATTTTTATGGAAAATATGCATGGAAATTCAGTTTAGAAAGAACAGATAACTTCCTTTCAATGTCATTTAAACTCAACATCGCGTAACTTGTTTGTCCTATTCGCTACGGCTTTCAAAGTTCTGTGAAAATCTTGCATACTGAGGCCTATGATATACCTTATTGTAAAACATTTCAAAACTACGCCACCACCACCAGGAAGTTCTGAAATATTAGTTCTCTCGAAAAAATGGCCGCCTTCTTTGCGAAGCAGTTCTCTCGAAAAAATGGCCGCCTTCTTTGCGAAGCATGCAGAATTTCAGCTTTGTTAAAACCTTTTTCTGTTTATATATTATGCAATATTTTTTCTCTCTTGCAAAATTTATTTGACTCATCAGGTAATATTTACATGTAAATGTACTGATTGTCATGATTTAAGTGTTTTTTGGTCAAAGAAACGGGCCTTGATTGCGTGGGACTTAAAGCCTTATGGCCTAACGTTAGGCCTATTGTTAGTTTCGCTGTTTACTGCTGCACATTCGCGGTGCATTTTACAAGTTAGATTACTCAGCTTTTGGCGAAATCAAAGTGCATAATATCCTCATTCATTGGTGATTACTGCGCATTTGTGATTCGCACATTTAAAAAAGATTATGCTAATCAGGTTTACAGTTTGTAAAAAATCATTGATTGGAATTTTGTCAGCCGAATGTGTGTGTGATTTGAATCATAAATATTGATTTTCAACGGCAAAACACGAGGCCTATAATGTATAAAAAACGATTACTCGCAATGAAGTTTTTAGTAAACGTTTACAAGATTTGCGAGCGTGTAGCGAGTACACGCTAAACGGTCACAGCTCTAATCGGAACCAACAAAAGACAACAAGAAGCTTAATGTCAACTTTATTTGTATAATTCATTAAAAAAAAAAAAACAAGAATAAATCTTCTACCTTTTTCAATACTATATTATTAAATCCTGGATAAAAAACAAGAATTCCATACTATATAATCCTGGTTTTATCAAGCACATATAATTCCCATCTTACCCACACACCAAAATTGATATTTTTTTTTAAACCCAAGGCTGTGATTCCAAATGAGCCTTTATAGTGCCCACAGTTCAAGGATAACAGAAAAGAAATTAGACAATAGACAAAAAAGCTTCCTTGAATGTTTTCGCCTTTAATATAGCAAATAAAATAGAGACATTGCTATTGAATTTTTTTATAACATACCTTTATGTCTAGCAGGTGGCGGTCTTGGAAAACAGGACAAGAGGTCTCCAGCTTTGCTTTTATCCTGTAAATCTAGTAACTGTAGCAACATGAGTTCCTCCTCTTTCAAACCATGCCCAGATAAAGCAGACTCAGCCTCTGCACCCAAAATGCGACTCAAGCGACCACTGTTTCGAGGGGATGCACTTGAGGACAATGATTCAGGGATGGTGGGATCATGATCATCGAGGGATGATAGGGGATGCTGGGACATGTCTGAACGCTCCAAATCCCCCCAAGTACTGTTGAGCTCTATGTCATTCTCTCCAGACCTAGAAGGAAAAAAAAAAACCTTGAATATAATTTTAAATAGATTATACATAAACAAGTGTGCTTCTGCATCTTCTTTCAAATATTGAAGTTGACAATCTTTTGAAACTTTTAAAATGTTAAGTTTTTCAGGCTCTTAGATTCGCTTTTTCACCCTTCCTTTTTTTACTATGCCTCTCTACCTTTTGTTCACAAATATATTTGTTTAAGAACCATTTTGCTGTCTTTTCATGTTGATTACAGCTTCTCAATATAAAAAGAGGCAGAGACACTACTTAGTTGTATTGATTATTCCCTTATTTACATTTCAAGTGCCCTCAAACCTGCCCTAAAAGTGCCCTTGATGCCTTATAAATGCCCCTTTGGGTCAGTGACACCCTGCTCCTCTCTGGACAAAGCTAGGGGTTTGTTTTTAACACATTGACTGGATTTATTCATGGAAATAATGAAACACTAAAGGCCATTACCCACCGAACGCAACACGGCGAGCAATTTTTTAAACAAAATTTAATAAAACAAAAGAAAAGAAACATTTCCATCTTTTGTTTTCTGAGAAGGATTGTCATCGCATGGCTATTCAAATGATAACTGAAAATTGATTGAAAGGGTGTTTCTACACCCATTAAAGCAAAATTCGCATCGCAACAGAAAATCGCTCCCCACTAAAGCAAATTTCCAGTTTTAAAAAAAACAAACATTTGTAGCATTTTTTCAGTGTCATCAGAAAGACTCAATTGTAAAGTTCATCGTGTGTAAGCAAAAAGTCAAAGCATTTTATAATAATTGTTTCCTGTATGATTATCTAAAAAAAAACCTCCCCGCATCGTGTTTGGTGTGTAACAGCCTTAAGAGTAACTTAATATATGAGAAAACCAATAACTCGCATCAAAAAGGTGTCTTTGGAGGAACTTAAAGATAACTCTTTTAAATTCATCTTGCAATGGATACCTTAGTATCAAAATTCTCAATATGTAAAGAGTTAAGGAAAAAAGATGATTATTAAATTTGTTAGAACAAACTGGGAAGAACGGATAATGCAACGATTTGTCATTATTTCCTTACTTCATTAAAAAGAGCTAGAAAGTAAGGTGCTAATTTTGTTCATAAATTTATCCTATAAATGGAAATACAGCTGATGTAAGAAAAAAATTACTTTCAGGGATTTAGAGGTAGCCTTCCTCAAAGCATAATAACACGTACACAACAAAATGTTTCATTTAAAATCAAGTCCCCAGGCACTATTCACAGTCAAGTGCATTAAGATTGATTTAGTACAACTCACATTGTTTCTTCATCAATGTCATTTTCTCCTGATATAAGACCTTCCTCAATGCTCTCCTTAGAATCATTGACATCCTCATCCTCTGAAGATGATGAAGAGGAGCTTGAGGCATCTTCAGCTCTCTGCAAGGAAACAACAGTCACAGCTCATTCTGAAATAATCACTGATTGGTATGATGATTGTGATTGGCTGACAACAAAGTTGAGGTTAAATATAAACTAGATAGCATATAAGAATCTAGATTATACAATTTCCATTTTTTGAATCATTTCTATGCAAATAAACCCAACATTTGTTGTGACATTATTAATAGAGCCTAAGCAGGAAGTGGTAGTATTTCAAGCAATTTTCATATATAGTTCTTACCCGAGCTCCTTTCATAGCAAGTCGGGTGGATGAGCTATTCCATGATTTGTAACAATATGTTAATACACCTAATTCCTACCTGAGTTGCTTCCATAGCAAGTCTGGTGGATGAGCTATTCCATGATTTGTAACATTATGTTAATACACCTAATTCCTATCCGAGCTGCTTCCACAGCAAGTTGGGTGGATGAGCTATTCCATGATTTGTAACATTATGTTAATACACCTAATTCCTACCCGAGCTGCTTCCACAGCAAGTTGGGTGGATGAGCTATTCCATGATTTGTAACATTATGTTAATACACCTAATTCCTACCCGAGCTGCTTCCACAGCAAGTTGGGTGGATGAGCTATTCCATGATTTGTAACATTCTGTTAATACACCTAATTCCTACCTGAGTTGCTTCCATAGCAAGTCTGGTGGGTAAGCTATTCCATGATTTGTAACATTATGTTAATACACCTAATTCCTACCTGAGTTGCTTCCATAGCAAGTCGGGTGGATGAGCTATTCCATGATTTGTAACAATATGTTAATACACCTAATTCCTACCCGAGCTGCTTCCATAGCAAGTCTGGTGGGTAAGCTATTCCATGATTTGTAACATTATGTTAATACACTAATTCCTACCTGAGTTGCTTCCATAGCAAGTCGGGTGGGTGAGCTTATTCCATGATTTGTAACAATATGTTAATACACCTAATTCCTACCCGAGCTGCTTCCATAGCAAGTCAAGTAGGTGAGCTATTCCATGATTTGTAACATTATGTTAATACACCTAATTCTTACCCGAGCTGCTTCCATAGCAAGTCAGGTAGGTGAGCTATTCCATGATTTGTAACATTATGTTAATACACCTAATTCCTACCTGAGTTGCTTCCATAGCAAGTCAGGTGGGTGAGCTATTCCATGATTTGTAACAATATGTTAATACACCTAATTCCTACCCGAGCTGCTTCCATAGCAAGTCAGGTAGGTGAGCTATTCCATGATTTGTAACAATATGTTAATACACCTAATTCCTACCCGAGCTGCTTCCCATAGCAAGTCGGGTGGGTGAGCTATTCCATGATTTAGCAAGTCAGGTAGGTGAGCTATTCCATGATTTGTAGCATTATGTTAATACACCTAATTCCTACCTGAGTTGCTTCCATAGCAAGTCAGGTAGGTGAGCTATTCCATGATTTGTAGCATTATGTTAATACACCTAATTCCTACCTGAGTTGCTTCCATAGCAAGTCGGGTGGGTGAGCTATTCCATGATTTGTAACAATATGTTAATACACCTAATTCCTACCCGAGCTGCTTCCATAGCAAGTCTGGTGGGTAAGCTATTCCATGATTTGTAACATTATGTTAATACACCTAATTCCTACCTGAGTTGCTTCCATAGCAAGTCGGGTGGGTGAGCTATTCCATGATTTGTAACAATATGTTAATACACCTAATTCCTACCCGAGCTGCTTCCATAGCAAGTCAAGTAGGTGAGCTATTCCATGATTTGTAACATTATGTTAATACACCTTATTCTTACCCGAGCTGCTTCCATAGCAAGTCAGGTAGGTGAGCTATTCCATGATTTGTAACATTATGTTAATACACCTAATTCCTACCTGAGTTGCTTCCATAGCAAGTCGGGTGGGTGAGCTATTCCATGATTTGTAACAATATGTTAATACACCTAATTCCTACCCGAGCTGCTTCCATAGCAAGTCAGGTAGGTGAGCTATTCCATGATTTGTAGCATTATGTTAATACACCTAATTCCTACCTGAGTTGCTTCCATAGCAAGTCAGGTAGGTGAGCTATTCCATGATTTGTAGCATTATGTTAATACACCTAATTCCTACCTGAGTTGCTTCCATAGCAAGTCGGGTGGGTGAGCTATTCCATGATTTGTAACAATATGTTAATACACCTAATTCCTACCTGAGCTGCTTCCATAGCAAGTCAAGTAGGTGAGCTATTCCATGATTTGTAACATTATGTTAATACACCTAATTCCTACCCGAGCTGCTTCCATAGCAAGTCAGGTGGGTGAGCTATTCCATGATTTGTAACATTATGTTAATACACCTAATTCCAACCAGAGCTGCTTCCATAGCAAGTCGGGTGGGTGAGCGTTTCGATTTTTGTAACATTAATGTTAATACACCTTCAATTCAATATTTTGTGAGATTCCTGCAATTACTCAGGTACATAATTTCCACATATTAGGCCTACCTAAAAAAAAATTAAAAATTATTAGCTTATCACCCTCGCGCGCATCAGTTTAGAGAGAATCCCAGGTTATTATTATTTTTATAGAAAAAGTACTGCCTTTCCTATCGGATCAGTCATTCAGCATCTGTACTTCTGTTTCTTTCTACTTTCTACCAAAACACAACTAATTGCTTCCAATAGTTTTGATATTTGTTTTGCCTGACGTGGTTGACCTAATCCAGAACGTTGCAAACCACCAAAATTGGCTTCAGATAAAAAATAAAAACCGCGCGTCTGCAACACTTTTTCAACTAGGTTAAGGTAAAGACAATTAAAAATTTTTACGAGGCCTTATCAAAAGTTTATCAACTGAAATATTAGTGGTGTAGATGTTCTTAGATGGTAGACCAACAATGAGAACACTTCTGATGGATCATTAAGCAACTACTTTTTCCTATAAATTTCATAAAAAAAACCCAACCTGTGCCTCTTCTGCATCTCTAGGGTTCCCTTTATCAGGCATGGCTGAGTCATCTTGTGCAATAGCAGGCGATGCATGAACTAGTTTGTAGCGGGGATTTTTAGGGTCCATGTCTTGAATGATATCTCGATCAGTATCTATAATATGAAGGACAGAATATGTTATGCTCTTTCAAGGGTATATCTAGATTAAGATTTAATTTGCTGTATGTCCAAAAGTTTATATGATATGCTCTTTCAAGGGTATATCTAGATTAAGATTTAATTTGCCATATGTCCAAAAGCTTCCCTTAAAATTTTTAAAAGGTTCTGCAACTTTTTTCAAAAAATGTCAAATGAATGTAAATTCCCTCTAGAGAAACATTCTCTCTGAAGTCAGTTGTTACTCTTCAGAAAACATGTACAAATGATTATCCTTTAAAGTCAAAATTTGCTGATACTTAAGCAGCACATACACATATATTCCGATGAAAAATTCATCTCTTTTAACTCTATTATTTTAGAAAATTACTCAAACATATACCTGTAGAATGCCTCCCGCTATCTGGTTGGTTTCTTGACAGTTCTATGGCAAGTCTCTGCAAAATGAAGAGTAAAATTAAATGTCTCACATGATTAAATTACCAATTTTCATGCATAAGTTGTGTTAGAGAAGCATTATTTTAAAAATTCAGCAATTTATCTTATACTGTTTGACATGTCAAATTGTGTGAATAGTACAAGATCAACTGTGTATATAATACACATAGATTTTATGACTACATAAGGCGATTAAAGATAAAATCCTGAGTATTATAGGAACTAATAGAAATCTCTGACGTTACCTCTTAGACCTTTGACTGTGCAGTTTCTGTGGTCAAACAATTAATATATTATTCCATTGAAAACAACAGCATTCTATAACAGGGTGGTTCGTATGGTGTGTGCAAACAAATACATTTAAAAAAAAATCCCTAAAAGACAGTTCAGAAAACAAAAAGTTTTCAAAATTATTTGTATCAGCCAGACGGCAAAACAGCTTCTTTAAAAGGGTGCATAAACAGCAATAAATATTCACAGCATCTTTGATCAAATCCATCCAATTTTTAAAACAAAAACAAGCCCCATTGCTTGTAAAAAGTGAACAATTAAAACATAACATATATTTACCTCTTTTAGATCATTGGCTTGTACAATGTATTGTCTCTTCTGAGACTCTAGTTGGTTGATGTACCACTGTTGATCACGACACTTCTGGTAAAAGGTGGGTGGCCTGACCTATAAGGAAATAAAGAGTAACATATTATCAAAACAAAGACAAAAATTTCCAAAACATACCAGATACAACAAAACCACTCACTATCGACTACACCATGGAAAATAGGTAGGTAGGTAGTTTGGGTATTTTACAACCCTTTCTCAACATCTAAGGTTGCAGATGTGCATGTCTGTTTGATAAACCAGTTTTGTAGCACTAGTGAATGAAGACCTGTCAGGGATTAAACCTGCAGCATCTAGCATGCCAAACTGATACTATCCCGCTAGACTACGCGTCTTTAATTTATTTTTTCCAAGGGCCATCATTTCACAACAGCCTCAGGCCGTGGGCCAATTGCATGGCAAAACTAGTGTCACGTGACAAATAAAACCCTTTAAAACAATCCTTAAATATAAACAAGCTAAGAGCATGTGCGATAAAAGGATGTACACCAGATGTCGGTGGTTCCCTTATCAGCCTTCCTTTGACATGCCGCAAGTGTGCCCATTTTATAGCGGAACTAAAGATAACATTTTGCCTGATAAGCTGCGATGTTATATTGCGCTGATCTGCTTAGGAAAAACCCCAAATAAATGAGTATGTTGGGATTTTTACAGTTCTCATTAGGATTTTTTGTCACTACCTCTATTGTCTGTGGGCCAGATTGGATTGTCTGGTGGGCCAGATTTCGCCCATGGGCTGCCTATTAAGAAATAGCTGCACTAGACCATGGAAGCCTTCTTAATTAAGAATAAAGTAGAATGTAAAAGTAGACATACAAGCTCTTCAGGCCTTAGTCAATTAAGAACAAATTCTATAACCTGAAAATATGTAATTAGTTGTTTTCTAAGAAATTACTCAATCTGGGAAAAAAAATATTGGAAGATCAAATGTTTTGAAATGAAAGTGTTGTGCCAGTGTTTAAATACTTTTGGACATTTTTATCATAAGATAACTTTTACAAAATCATAACCAAACAATATCACAAGCATCTTTTTTCAATAAACAAGACATGAATGTGTTTGCCCAATAAGTGGTTCCTTGAAAAGCATCTGCAGTTATACACGTGAAAACACATTGGTGGAAAACAATCATAGATTGGGTCCAACTTAAATTTTAGCTTTACATCTTCTATTTAATTTAAACTGAACACTTCACAGAATAATGTAAATAAGTGCTTCTACTGTGTTTTTATTGGATTTTAAACCACTTACTTAATAAAATGTTGTATTTGGGCTCTTTAAATGTTAGTACTGACTGTTACCGACATAATTTTATCTTAAAAGTTATATTCACACAATGCAAATATGTCACAAATGTCTAAAAGCTACACTAAGAAAAATCAGTGAAAAACCTACCTGAAATTGTAAAATCAGTGTATCATCCTTCAGATACCCCTCACTTGCCAAAAAATCAAGACGGAAGAACCTATTGTATCCCCAGCACTCTCCAACCTCAAAATCTGAGGCAAATTCTCTCACAATGTTTCTACTGTTGTCATGAGTGGCCTGGTGGATCATTTCTACCCTGTACTCATACCTAAATGAAGATAGAAGTTGGTTAGTGTATCTCCAATTTCCAAATAATTTTTATCGTCAAATGCAAAAATGAAGATGAGCATCCATACACCAAAACAAAAAGTTGGTCTAAACATTTCAAATCATTTTTTGTAAATATATTACGAATGAATAAATGCTTGCAAACATCTACTAAAGTACTTACTTAGATGTCTCTGGTAATCCTGCCGATAACTCCAAGAAGACAGAAAGGTAATTTCCACGAACGACACCATTGCCATCCTGGACAAAAAAATGACAAAAATATCATGCTTGTCACTTGTCGCAAAAAAATGAACCAGTGATCATGAAATGAATGAATGTCCTTCATTTTTTAAATGTAGTTGTAAAAGATATGATTCAAAATTTACCAAAAGCATAAATTTTACTTTGTAAACTATTTTCACTCACAATGTGATGAAATACTTACGGGATAAACTTTGAGTCTCCAAGTGAAGCCAGACACAATGAGCGGAGGACTGTAGACTGGATCAGCTTTGTTTTGAAGTACACTATACAAGAATAGAGAGCAAGAAATAGACAAATGTTCCACAAATACTGACGGCAATCATCCTCAAGAAAGTAAAACACAATGATATTAAACAAATTCAAAAAATTTCGTAAATCTTTGTACTGTTTCATGCATTTCCCAACGACAACAAAAATAAGTTATTGGCAATTGTCGACTATTTTATTTATGCATACCAGTAATTCTTCAGCTTTGTAATCTGCACAATACTCAGACATATCTATCCTGTATAGTTTTGCTTTAGTTTCATTGTGTTTGTCATACTTGATTAAATTAAGTTTGAATCTTAAAAAACAAGTTGCTATACAACAGGTGAAAGATGTCATAACTTGAAAGTAGCCGCGTTGTGGTATAGGGCAAAAAGGCACAATCAAAAAGTTCACACGTTTCTCATCATGCACCTCGGAAAATATTGACCATTTAAACAATTAGTGCCGTGTTCAAGCAAGTTCATCTTATATGAAAGAGGAAATGGAATAGAAACAAAATTGTGAAAAAACCATCAAAAAATCTTATTCTGTAAGGAAATATTTAAGTTTAAAGTTCTGTATCATTCTTGTAGAAACGACTGAAATCAGACTAGTTGCGATGTCACAGCCTCACATTCCACATTCTTTATGTATTTTATCATATTTGTTCCTTCAATTTGGGGGATTAAAAACCATTGGATATGTCAGGAAAGTTGTAACACAGAATCTAGTAAGGGCAATTATAATTTACAAGTTGAAGAGAATTACAGGAAAAATAATTCAATAGTGAGAAAGGTAAATTAATTTTTTGTAAAATACACTAACAATTGTTTAAAAAGTGAGGATAGAGGATCCAACCTGTCATAGTAGTCTAACTACACCAGTTACGTTTACACAGATAAGACAGAGCTTCAAACTTGAATATTTTCTTAATGGATAAGATATTGAAGTAGTTTCTTCACCATTTTATTTCTATTAAAGTCCTCTTTCATATGAGACATACTTGCTTGACCATTGAACTACTGTCCTCTTTCATATAAGACAACACTTGCTTGACAACTGAGCTACTGTCCTCTTTTATATATGACACATTTGCTTGACCACTGAACTACTGTCCTCTTTTATAAGACACACCTGCTTGACAACTGAACTACTTTCCTCTTTAATATGAGACATACTTGCTTAACCACTAAACTACTGTCCTTTCATGAGCCACACTTGCTTGACCACTGAACTACTGTTCTCTTTTATATATGACACACTTACTTGACCACTGAACTACTGTCCTCTTTCATAAGACATACTTGCTTGACAACTGAACTACTTTCCTCTATAATATGAGACATACTTGCTTGACCACTGAACTAGTGTCCTCTTTCATATGAGACACACTTGCTTGACCACTGAACTACTGTCCTCTTTCATATAAGACACACTTACTTGACCACTGAACTACTGTCCTTTCATATAAGACACACTTGCTTGACCACTGCACTACTATCCTCTTTCATATATGAGACATACTTGCTTGACCACTGAACTACTGTCCTCTTTCATATGAGACATACTTGCTTGACAACTGAACTACTGTCCTCTTTCATATAAGACATACTTGCTTGACCACTGAACTACTGTCCTCTTTCATATGAGACACACTTGCTTGACCACTGAGCCACTGTCCTCTTTCATATAAGACACACTTGCTTGACCACTGAACTACTGTCCTCTTTTATATAAGACACACTTGCTTGACCACTGAACTACTATCCTCTTTCATATAAGACACACTTGCTTGACCACTGAACTACTCCTTTACAAATACTGTGCTGTTGCAGCTGTGTAGTAGTTTTCACTTTCTAATTGTCAATCTACTTCATTTGTCACTATTGTAAGCAATAACTATATTTAAGAGAATTTTTTTTTTTTTTTATCTACAAGACCGCTGTCACTTAGTCATACTCACTTAAAATTTCTGACTACAAATCTGCTGCTGTCATAAGAAGGGACCAGTTCACTGTAATAGAAGAAAAAAAACATTAGCTTGAAGTATGAAAATTGAGGTGAAAAGTAAATCTGGCTTCCAGCTATTAAAAATGCCAAGTCCTTTACATATAAATTTCTTGTAATATCAAAAGAAATAAAAAGGAAATAACAGCATACTGAAGAAATGAGGTAGAGATTTATGCTTATTTATTTATGCATATTTCTTGAAAATAACTTTTACTTTGTATAACCTTCCTCAACAAAATTGTTTTTTGCATTGTCTCACAATTTCACACTAGCATGTTATATGTTTATTATTTTAAAATTTCTACCAAGAAGAATAGTTCTAGACACCAGACAAAATAGAATAAATATGATACACCTCTGCATTCATTCACAATACATTCAAATCCATAGTCACAATTTATACCTTGTAAAATCGGCAGGCACAGGGGCTGTTACGAAGGATGCCATTGGCTGACGATGGACTTGATTGAATTTTTGGAGGATCTGACTGGACATTATGATGACCTCACTCTTGGTGGATGATGTGAGCTGTTCCTCAACCTCAGATAGAAGATTCTCTAGAGATTCTGTCTGCTGCATCAAGGAATTCTTTTGACCTACAAACAATATGAAATATTTAATCATTACAAACAAATGATAAAAATTTAAAAAAAATATCAGCAAGTTACATTTAGT
Organism: Chiridota heheva; assembly: GCA_020152595.1. Classification (NCBI taxonomy): domain Eukaryota; kingdom Metazoa; phylum Echinodermata; class Holothuroidea; order Apodida; family Chiridotidae; genus Chiridota; species Chiridota heheva. Next base: position 1,016,251 of record JAIGNY010000476.1, read on the forward strand.
ATTCCATGATTAATCCTGAGACCAAATGACAAACTTTGGAAGAAATAATATAATTATCAAAAATGTATTAAGTGTCAAAATAAACTGATAAAGAAACACTGCAATATACTTATAAGTTGTATAATAAGCTGTTAGTTGTATTCTTTGACCTGCAAATCTTTCCAAAGGGTACTTCTCCTCTGATATGATACTGTGGTAATACTCACAAACTAATTGATATATTGAACAACACTTTCAATATTATCCACCTTCATATAACATTAAAGGTCCTATCAAGAATTTTCAGATTTTACCAGATTCTCCTAGTTTGGATGCATTATGTTAAATACTGAACAGCAATATGTAACATGTTTCAACAATAATGGAAAGAAAATATAAATTAATTTCACAACGCAAATTTTCAATCAAATTTTCAATAACAAATCTTAATCATTTATATTTCTACTTTCTCAATACAACTAATTGACATCTGGGCAGAACTGTCAAAAGAGTTGTTACAAATGTCTTTCAGAATATTCTTTTAAGCAGATAAGTAGCACTAGTACCAGACGACTGGGTCAATATCAATTACCTATAATCATATTACTATCAATTACTGATAATCATTTTATTATCAATTACCTATAATCATATTACTATCAATTACCTATAATCATATTAATATCAATTACCTATAATCATATTACTATCAATTACTTATAATCATATTACTATCAATTACCTATAATCATATTATTATTTATTACCTATAATCATATTACAATCAATTACCTATAATCATATTACTATCAATTACCTATAATCATATTACTATCAATTACTTATAATCACATTACTATCAATTACCTGTAATCATATTACTATCAATTACCTATAATCATATTACTATCAATTACTATAATTATATTACTATCAATTACCTACAATCATATTACTATCAATTACCTATAATCATATTACTATCAATTACTTATAATCATTTTATTATCAATTACCTATAATCATATTACTATCAATTACCTATAATCATATTAATATCAATTACCTACAATCACATTACTATCAATTACCTATAATCATATTACTATCAATTACCTATAATCATATTAATATTCAATTACCTATTATTACCTATAACCACATTAAACATCTTAGAAAATGTATCTTACCCATAAGTGTAAGTAATTTGGCTTTGAGTTGCGTCTCTAGTCTAGCTATCATAATCTCAACAGCATTTCTTATTTCCCGTACTCTTTCATCTTTGGCATTTCGGACACTATCGACATTTCTATCCTGTAAAAGAACAGAAAAACTAATTCAATCAATGGAATCAATTACATAAAATACTATCAAACTCATATTAATATTCAATTACCTATTAGTGTTACACATTAAACATCTCAGAAATTGATCTTACCCATAAGTGTAAGTAATTTGGCTTTGAGTTGCGTCTCTAGTCTAGCTATCATAATCTCAACAGCATTTCTTATTTCCCGTACTCTTTCATCTTTGGCATTTCGGACACTATCGACATTTCTATCCTGTAAAAGAACAGGCCATAATGGCCCAGAAATACAGAACTCAAGTGTTACAAATATGCAAAATTGAGCTGTTTTAATGTCATTTTCACATAGGCACCAAAGCAGGGGCTAGGGCCCCACCAACTTTGGAAAATTGACCATTAATGCCCCACCAACTATAAACCAAATTTACATATGGTATAAGGTAGTTATCATGTTTTGGCCATTCCAACACACTTGCCAAGTTTTTCCAATAATAAATTCAATTTATGTAACACAACGTTCAAGTGAAATGAATTAGGATTGATGTCCCGGTGCCTCAGAATTGACACTTTTTTATATTTAATTGTACAAATGTATAATTTCTGACCTACAAATTTTGTTAAGAATTTACCTCTTTTTTTTCCATTTGAATTGAATTCTAAGATTTCCATCTCAATAATTTTTAGTTTCATGTTTATGATAACGTAGTCTGTTGTATGACACGACGGCTTCAACCTATGGTTTACACTAGGATTTGCAGCGAGCACTTTTATATCAGATATGTAGGCTTTGTCTGAGTATAACGAACAATCAGCTGGCATTAACATTAAAGTTACTCTTCGTACACCCGCTGAAAATATCAAACTTAAAAAATATGAAGCAAAATCAGAAGCAAACAAAAAATTGCAATTAATAAAATTTGCTGAACTGGTACTGGTAGGTTAGCATGTAGTATGTTTGTTGTACATGTGATGTGACTGGGCTGTGTGAAGACGCGTGAAATGTAACAACGCCGCTGCCCTGCAAAATGGAGTCCAGTTGAGTTAAAAGTCATGTGATGAAATCCCTCTATAGACTTGACTTTTGACTTACAATTTCTTGGTTGAGACTGATGAGCTCTCTTAGTCTTCTCCTCAAGGCTTCTTGTTCATCTTTGACCTGAGATGCATGCTGATTGTACACCTCATCTAGAGGTTTAAACTCATGTTCAGAATGTTGCTGAAGGAGAAGAAATATATTGAAGATACAATACAAATAACCGTTATAAGATATTGTTTGCAGTGAAATGGGTGGCATGCTAGAAACAAAGAAAAAATACCACAGTAGTATCAAAAGCAGACATTCTAATCCAGCCAGCTAAAGAAAAAAAAAAAAAAAAACAGTAATCTGGTTTGGTTTGAGATATGTACAAAAAATTCAAGAGAAAAAAATGCACACCCATTCCTTTACAAAAGAAAAATATAACTTTAAATTTCAGTAAGAACATACTCATGGATGTTAAAATTGACATTAACCAAATTACTTATGGATGTAAAATCATAATGCACAGAGATAGATAATAGAGACTGTATTCCCATACTACTCAAAACATGTTAACTGAATGATGATGCCAAAGAATAGCTTACCGTTCCACCCCAGAGAGCGCACTGATGACATATACACTGCTGGCAGGTCCAACAGAAGACACTCAATCTTTCATTGTGAAGTTCACATCTACAAAGAAAATATTCAGTTTAACTTTGATTTTCCCTATTTTTTCAACTGCAATTAAGAATTACACAGGGGCATTTACAACCACTTCAATTTACCTTACTTTGCTTTTCCTAAGAAGGGAGGTTATACATAAAACAACCAGATGTATCCACATGGTGCTATCTTTATCAACCAATAGCTGTTGCTGTGACTATTAATTCTCATTTTTCATTTGGAAAAGTAAAAATCTTTAATAATTGATATCTGGAGAAATATTCCAAACATGCTGACAGCATACTGGAGGTACAATATGCAGGTATAGGATCGCCTACTTTAAATTCAAAGCTTGGCACTACTTGGCACAACTTTACAGTCTCTATTTTTGTGATCCTGACAAATAGTAAATGCTAGAAGAAAAACAAAGAAGCATGAAGTGCTCATATCAAAAGAATGATAGAATCTGTCTTTGGAACCATCAAGCTAGACCTGAAAAAGTTAAAAATAATGAGCGATCAAGAAATCTATGTATTAAGCTCAAGTTCACTTACTTGTCTTTGTCTAAACTTTCAGACCGTATATGTTGCAGATTGTCCAGCTGCTGTGTGACTTCCTCTGCCCATCGGCAATTGACCAGGTCATGTAACTGCAAAGGTGCTCTACATAGACAAAGAATCAAACATTGGTCTTTTGTCACAATCAACCTTTTGAAAAGTTACACCAAATTCACAAGAAGTTTGGAATCTTGTTTGTTTGTTTGATGAGGGCTTAACGGCACCACGACGAGAGTCAAATTGTGCCTGAGAGGGCAGATCATTCTAGAGGTAGGAAGGAAAGGAAACAGGAGGAGAATGAGAGAAATTCAAGAACAAAAAGTCAGAAAGCTATGATCGAGAGAGCAGGTGCATGGGTGAAACAAAAACAAAGTAGAGAGAGGGGGTGAAAGAGGAGAATTTAATATGGTTGTAGAGGGAAGCATGATGAAAAAAGGAGATAATTCTATCCGGAGGATTTTTCTGGAAGAACTTAGCAATTGAGTTGTGGGGAGCGAGGTAAGCTCTGGGAAGGTTGTACAGGAGGCAAGCAAGTAGAACGTGATGGATTGTGAAGGTGCAATGGCAATTCTTGCAGAGGGGTTGGGGGAGCCAATAAGGAGGTGGGAGTGAGTGAGGTGGATGTGACCTATTCTAAGACGGGTAATATGAACATTGTCGATATGAGAGAGCTTGTTGATGGTGGGTTTGATCGGAATGGTGGGCTGGATGACGTGGAGTTTGTTATCAATTTGGGAGTTCCATGAGGTTTGCAAGCAATCATGAACAAGAGAAGCGATAAGCGGTTTGATGTCAGAGAGGGTTTTGGGTAGGGGAGAGGTTGAGGGCAAGCTTAGCGGCTGCATCAGCCCTTTCATTGCCAGGGATGCCAACATGGCTGGGTATCCAGAAGAAAAAAACACTTTTCCTGCAGAGGGTGGGTGAAAGGAGTTTCTGAAGGAGGAGATGCGATGTGAAGTTATCCCATTTAAGGTTAAGTAAAGAAATAAGAACAGCCTTTGAGTCGGAGAAAATGGCAAAGTGGCTGAGCGGAGAGTACTCAATAAAGTTGAGGGCGAGGAGAATGGCCTTTGCCTTGGCTGAAAAGATGGACGAGAAGTCGAGAAGTCTGCTACTGAGGGTGATGTCTTGGTTGACGGCAGCAGCAGCTGTCTTGTTGCCTTCCTTAAAGCCATCTTGATGCTATTTTTAAAGTTTTGCTAGCAGCAATTTTAAAACACTGACGAATTGAGTGAAGGATACAAATAGTAGCTAAAATGGGTAAGAAAGGGAATTGATATTGGAAATCATTGAACAAAATTTTAGAACCAGAATTAGTTTTGTTTTTTTGGTGAAGTTTAACAGCACCATGACCATGGTGGTCAAACTGTGACAGAGAGATTAAAATATGTCATAGGTGAGAAAAGGTTGAGGAGATGCACTTACTACACTCCTTAAATTTGCAAAGCCACACGGGCACCAAATAATTTATCTCATGGCTATGCTAGCATAATTGGGATGCATCAACATCAACACCATAGGAACCAATTGTTCATTTTACTCTTTATAGTGATTTGAAATGTTAAATTGGTTTAAATTTCCATTATCAAACCAAACTGGTTTGCCAATATCATTTCCACTTTCCTCAATGATTCTGCAATGTGTTGTCATGTACAGCAGATAACATAAAAGTTTGTTTGTTTGTTTGTTTGGTGAGGTTTAATGGCACCATGACAGCAAAGGTCAAATTGTGCCCGAGAGGTAAGCTTACACCAGAGGTAGGAAAAAGTTAAGAGGAAGAATCTGAGAAAAGGTTGAGAGCCGATAGACATGGAGCTAGGATCATAACAGGAAGTGCAAAGATGTAAAGAAAAACAAAAATGGAGGCAGGGGAAAAAAAAAAAAATGAAGGCAGGGAAAAAATTTTTCAATAGAGGCAGGGGAATTTTTTTTTAAATGGAGGCAGGGGAAAAAAATTAAATGGAGGCAGGGGGAAAAAAATTAAATGGAGGCAGGTAAAAAAAAATTAAATGAAGGCAGGGGAAAAAAATTAAATGGAGGCACGGGGATGGGAGAGAAAGACTAAATAACAGAAGTACAATAAGGGAACAAAAATATCTATAAATATTAATCATGTTTGTAGGTGAATTTCAATATTTTGGAAAGTACTTGTTCATTTGCTTTGTCTTTGTGGCATACAGAATACTAAACATCACACTTTCTGTGAATTTACCCCGCTAAGCATAGAGGGGATTTTTACGAGAGTTATACTTACCTTCCATGCTGTAAATATGTAATCTGGTCACATGACCTGATTCTAACGCACTTTTAAACAACCTTAAAAACGTAGTTACCAGCCCAGCCTTGACCTCCATATAACCTTTACTTAACCCTCACTTAACATTCCATCGAGGCCTGAACGAGAGAGGAGGCGAGCTTGGAATGCATGGAAGGTAAGTATAACTCTCGTAAATATTCCCGCTACGCTTAGCGGGTTAAATTTACTTCAAGTTATACCTCACCTTTCATGCTATAAATATGCAATCACATTGCAACTGAGCATAGGAAGGAAGAAAGTTCAGGCCGCAGCACAATTTTTTAAAGGCTGGTACTAAAACTCCCACTGATCTTATCTGGCTTAAAGGACAAAATTCTTTCTCCTCTTAAGGATGAAAGACCTCAGAGTGGGAAGTACTAAAACATAGTAAACCACTTCTAGTTACAGTCAAACCGAACAAGGCACTATTCGTTAACAGTAACTGAGGCAAACGTCGCATTAACCAGAGTTAGAAACTCAGAAAACATGCCAAACGGAAGAGCGTTTGGACACGGTATGAATATCATAGTAGTGTCTACAATAATGACACAAAACGCACCAAATTAGTCCACGAGACGGAACCGGCTAGTAAAATACGATTGGGAACGAAGCGTGTACTAGCTAAAACAAATTGAAGAATTCCCGGACGGGGGAAACATTCGTTAGTGCGTAGCTGCATAAGAGCAAAAGTTAGCGGGTAACACGAATTTCGCAAAGTAAGTCAGACAAAAAACAAAGGAAAAAACCGTGATATACGTTTTCCCGAACTGCGGCATGAAAAATCCTGTGAAAGGGGCTATGCCTCGAACCCGAGTGCATACCCCAGTTGTTCCATGAAAAGTGTCAACTACTTTAAGAGATAGCTTTTGGAGATCCATTGGAGGAAAACGTCTCATGAAACAGTACGATGAGATCTCCGTGTATCTTCCCAGTGGTTGCGAATCAATGACCGTCGACCCAACTGTTTGTTTGTTTGTTTGAAGAGGTCTTAACGGCACCACGACAACGAAGGTCAAATTGTGCCTGAGAGGTCAGATCATTTTAGAGGTAGGAAGGAAAGAAACCAGGGGGAAGAATGAGAGAAATTCAAGAACAAAAGCCAGAAAGCTAAGTGGAAAACCTCGGTGGATGGCTGCAAGCTATCCTAGAGCCTGTGACTGAAGCAAGTCTGAAAGAGGGCCCCCCTCCAAAATTGGGAAGGGGGTGAACAAGTCCTCAGAAAGGCATTGCTATGCCAAGGATCGGTGGACAAAGACCACACAGTCAAACGAAGTGCTCTGGGACTGTGATGCAGTTTGCCGGAGCCCGGGAAAGAGACAAAAGTCTCCCCTGACACAAGGCTTGTAAGGGAAGCCTGCAAGGTCTTTAGCAGCTGAGAGAACCGCAGTTGGCCGGGACAAGTGGGCGCTATTGGTCGTACATCGCCTTGCTTAGCATACTCAGTACTAGCGTGAAAAGCAGAAAACGTAAAAGGAGATAGTACGCAAAGAATCGATAGCTTGCGATCGTCCAAGGATGCAAACAGACCTACATCCAGGAGACCGAATAAGGTCCTGATCGCTCTGGTCACCTATGGAAAGCACGCCCATCCTGTAGGGGTTCCACTGAAGCGAGACGATTGTGATCATGTTCTCGTAGGCTGAGGTGAGCAGCCTTAAGGCTGACATAGTTCGTCCTGCGCCAAGACGAGAGGAAGGATTCCAGAAACTCTTGAGAGTCCGTTCCTCTCTGTTCAAAAAGGAGACCACGACAGTGGTGTAAAGTTGGCACGAATCTGAAGTGCCTTGCTCAGCACTAGCGGTAAAAGGTGGAAAATGCCCGGCATACTGCCTGTGAAATAGGCCAAGTACTTGTCCAAGTTTCTGTCATAGGGGAGTCATGAAATGTGCCCCTACCTTGACCAAGACGCATCCGTTGGCACTGACGGTGAGAGTCTGACAGGTGGAAACTTTGTTATTCACAATAGGTGGGAGTGTCCACACCACCACCAAACACAGGTGGCCACTGACTTAATGTGTAAAACGGAGTTACTGGATAAGACCATCTTCAGCCCGAGGGTAGACTTCAACACCGTCCTCTCCATGACTCACCAAGTCTGGGGGTGTCGAAAATACGCATCGGTCGCTGATGGCCAGTGGTGTGTGGGAGGCAACAGCCTCTCCTCCATGGCCTGTGTGATCCAAGACGGAAGTCTGGATGTAAAGAGGTGCATGAAGGAAGGAAACATCCTCCCATGGATGGAACTAAAATTCTTCCCATTATACTTTACTGAACTAAACCAATGGTTAGCGAATTAAAAGGCAGGCCGCTAATATAATATGTATACAAAACGGGCTGCTAACCATGTAAGGCTATGTAGCTGCAAGACGGTTTTGGGTTGTAAGACCGCGGAGCCGTAAGTCATTGTCTATGGTTCCTAAGCGGTGTTGAAGACCACGTAGCTCTAGGCCACTCCTATCAAGAGTGAAACTTGTCTATGGAGTTGATTGAAAAGGTGTTAACGTACGTGCATGTATAGTTACAACCTTGAAACTGCGGAGCCTATGGCTACGGATGTGGAGAAAACTAATACTGTATGTCTGTACGGGTACTTAACTAACAGGCGGTGAACTGCTTTAAGAAGGTGTTGAAGTATAGTATGAGCGTGGTGTTGTTTTTAATAGCTACCCCTAACCTGAAATTGTTTAAGGCCACCTATGTCAAGAAAAGTATCCTTTATGGAGTTAATTTTGACAGGGGGTTTAACGTACTATGTCAACTGTATGAGTCGTTAACCCAAGCACTGGGGTAGAAATCACAAAAGAGTTGATGTCCTGTGTATACTACACGGGCCGTTAATTACGTTAAACACCCTTCACCACGGAGCTGAGAAGTTCATGGCTACGTGAGGGGGACTAACGCTGTACTCGGTACGCGTCCCTGTTAAGTAGTATTGAGCCGGTATGGATCTACAAAGGCGTCAACGTGACAAGTAAGTTCCACTAGCCGTCCGCCCAGTTTGCCTCTGTTCACCACGGAGCAACAAAGCTAGTGCCTACGCAAGGGGGACTACCGCCGTACTGGTACGTGTCCCTAACATAATAGCTATCAGTACAAAAGGACCGTTTGGATCTACGATAGTGTTAATACACTACATATGTTACATGAGTCGTTACCTCAGTATACTTCTATTTACCACAGGGCCACCGAGTAAGTGGATACGCGTGAGGATGTAACGTCATACTCAGTACGCATTCCTCTTAGAATAGCAAAAAATATACTGGAGCCGTATGGGATATGGAGGAGTTCACATGCTACGCAAGCTATACGAGCCGTTAAATGTTTGTTTCACTCGGAACTCTGTAGTTCATGGCCGCTTACTACGCAGTTGTGCAACTGGTGTATACCGTTAACTCTGTCTGTATCTGTTCACCACAGAGCAGCGTAGCCGGTGGCTACGTGTGGGGGACTGCCGTCGAACGCTAAACGCGTCCTGGTAAGAATGATGACCACGGACCTCTGTAGCACGTGGCTATCAGTCGCATTATCCCAAAGTTGTGTTATCCGGGTTTACCGTACGTTATCCCGTGTAGGTCGTGTGGAGGCCGTAACAACCCATTCACCGGAGCCGTGTAAGGCTAGGCTCTGAAAGCGTAACAGCCCGTACAGGGCCACACAACGGAGCCGTGAAGGCTTGTAGAGTGTAGCTACGAAACTGTATGGACCTGTAAAGCCATGTCCCAGTACAGAGCTGTTCAGAGGGCCAGTAAAGTTGTGATACTCCCGGGGTTACTGTATGTTGTACGTAAAACCATACTGATCTCTTTATAGTTTAAGCAGAACGTCACGTTCAACGCGACAATTTATATATATTTTGTTTAGTTGGGCAGTCATGGAACTACGTAACATGTAGAAAATAGCTCTCATGATACTATGCCTCTCGTGGAGATGGTTTTCTTATCACCTGACCACCAAGTTTCGTAACCTAAGGAAGTGCTTACACGTGATGCATCGTGGGGCATCCTGAGTGCGTAACATACCAACATTCAGGGACCTATCCTCTGTGTTTAGGAAGCTGGTAAATTTTTTTGAGGAACCATGACGTTCAACGTGGAAATCTTACTAAGGTAGCTCACATGGACGTGGAACTGTGTAGCTGATGGCTACAGTAACAAAAAGAAAATAGCTCTCGTGACGCTATACTTCTTGTGAAGATTGTTCTTTATCACCTGAACACGTAGCTTCATAGCCCAAGGGTCTATTTTCGAGTTTGTCGTACGTTATCACGCTAAAGAACTATAGAGCCGTACGGACCCATTCGCTGGAGCAGTATGGAACCAAAAGCTGTTGGTTATGAAACTGTACGGAGCCATCCCATGACCAGTGCGGAGCCATAGGGCTGTATCACGGACCCTTACGAGGCCATGAAAACAAGCCGTTGGGCTGTACGGAACCAGTCACCAGAGCCGTACAGACCCATATGGACCCGTGAAGTAATCCAATGGCTCTACAACGAGCCGTAAAAAAGTTTGTAACTTACGTAAAACCCCTCTGGGCGCTGCCTATTGTGGGCCTACCGGTCCCTTCACGGAACCGTGGTCCACAGCGGAGTACACAGGTTTTTTTTCTTTTAGATATAACCGGAGCGTAAATAAAAGAAGCATTTACACGCAACGCATCTCGGGACGACTTGGGCGCGTAACGCACTGACAATCGGGAACCTGTCCTCCGTGTCATGATATTGATGAAAAATATTGCGGAACTGTAACGTTCAACGCGGAAAATCTTACTGAGGCAGTTCGCACGGCCGCGGAACTGCGTAGCTAACGGCTACAGAAACAAAAAGAAAATAGCTTTCGTGATGCTATACTTTTTGTGAAGATTGTCACTTATCATCTAACCACTTAGCTTCGCAGTAAGTGGGTTTATTTCCGAGTTTATCGTACAGTGTACGTTATCCCGTTACAAAACTCTGGAGCCGAACGGATCAATTTACCAGAGCCGTGGGCAACTGAGCCGTATGGCGCCGTCCAATAGACCCGTAAACACGGGCCTTGGAGCCGTCAAATGGACCTGTAAAAACGGGCCGTAGAGCCGCCTAATGAACCAATACAGACCCGTAAACACAGGCCATGGAGCCGTTTAATGGACCCATACGGACCCGTAAACACCGGCCGTGGAGCCATCCAATAAACCCGTACGGAGCCGTAAACACGGACTGTGGAGCCGTCCAATGAACCCGTACCGAGCCGTAAACACAGACTGTGGAGCCGAGGACACGTCACCAACCCATACGGAGCCTTGAACACAGAGCCGTGAACACGGAGCCGTGAACACGGGCCATGGAACCGTATGGATCCAATCACCGGAGCCGTACAGACCAGAAAGGACCCATGAAATCACTTGTGACTCACGTATAACCTCTTATAGCCTTTAATGCCCCTACCTGTCCTTATCATGGAACCATGGGTTTAAAACAACTCAGTAATCTTATCGAGAAGGGAGCACTTCTTTATAGTGGTTTATTTTAAGTGACATCTAGGACGCCACTTAGCTTATCAATATAGACTCAGGTAACTTACGTCTGATAGACCGCACCCGTGGCCCTGCCGACTCAGTAATCTATCGAGTCAGGGGCCTCCAGGGGGTGAATCAGGAAAAAGTGAACTAAGTAAACTACAAACACAGGCCTCTACGACTCAGTAATCTATCGAGGTGGCCTTCGCGTAAGTAGAAACTCTGAGACTAATTAATTTATGTCGCCTCTTGGCGTTTATCTGAAGAAAAAAAAATATATAAAGGAATGCATACATATACACTTATACCAAGACACCCATACGAGGGATGTACCTACGACCCTTACGCGGGTGAGACGGGACTGCGGGAGACGTCAAACATAGAGAGGCAAGCCACAGCAATTTAGTACATCAAAAAATTTTATCAGAAAAATTACTATCTGAAAATTAAAAAAACAAAACAGAAAATGCACCGAACGTAAATTCTTTAAAAGCGTAGGGGTAGCATGGAAAATACGAACCACTAGTAACTTGGCGTCTGTGGAGATAAAAAGAAAAGATTAGATCTCCTGTAAAGAGGACGTCAGAGACACCCCTCAAGGTCTCTCCAACGCCCCGAAATTCAAGCTTGAAAATTAAAAACTTTGTCTTAATCATATGCGAGAAAAACGAACATACGATATGTACTGGTAACGTTAAACAAAATATAGGCTCTCTTGTAACAACTGTAGCTCCTTGGAGCTGTAAGAAGCAGACTCCTCGAACACCCTGTGGCAGAGGTTGCGTTAGAATTTTTTGCCTGGCGTATTTGGTTACAACAAGCCCTTGAAGTTTGGTGTATTTTGTAAATTTGCCGTCGTATGTTCACGCCATTGCATAATGTACAGGGCATTGCGCGCTAGCAAAGCATGCAAGTAATTGTTAACACACACACTTGTGTAGGCCTGCCTCGCTAAAGTGAATGAAAATTGCGCTTAAAATACCAAAAACATTAAAAAATCGGACTATTCTTATCATAAAAATATTAAAGAAAAGTTTATACCCAATCCTTCTATAATGTTGATTGTTGAATCATGAAATTTGGGTTAACAATCCCAAAATAAACTAGAAAATACTTTTGTTTATCCTATCCAAACTTTCATAAGGTTATAGTGAACTTTTACCAATTGTCAACGATAATATACTATTCAGATCTTGAACACGCTTACTTCCTTACAGTATAGTAACTTGACTTGCAGATTGTGATCACTTCACAGATACACGATCAACACAATACAGGAGGAAAGTTGAATCCTAGTTAATATCGTTGACAATTGACAGCCTGCTTTCAAAACAACATAAAAACTTTCAAGTACACTGTACAGTGTATGTACATCATGCATAGGGTCTATGTATTAGCCTATATGTGTTTATGACAGCACTATGGGCATGTTAGATCATTCGGCTGTTAGTCTCGTAGTTGCGTCATTTTTCTTTTATTTATGAGTAATTCAAAATCATTTTTGTGTGAAATAAAACTTTAAATCGCACCACAGAGGAAAGATGTTAATGATTTTCATTTATGTTAATAAAAAACTCTGGCGTAAAATTCCACATGCTATACCTAAATCTTACGACGCAGGTACAACCTGTGGCGTCAGAAATTTCAGCCATGGCGTAATATACGACAAATTTGTAGTTAACGCGATCTCTGCCCTGTGGTGACTTCGACCCAATACGACTGCGCCAACATGGATTGGAGAAATTGGCCTGTACTGAAGATATCCTAACATGTTAATACAATGCATGGTATAACGCTTGGCTCTCCTCGTGGAAGGACGGGGCCGAGGGTGAAAAACACTTAAACCCAGGGGCAAAAGATCCACTAGGCAGGCACACTTGGTGCTCTAGGGCCTAAAAACACCTGTTGCGAGAGTGGGACTCTCTCGAACTAGCCACCCGCTTTGTACGGATGGAGGCAAAAGCACTCTATCCTAAGTGTAGGCTAAACGGGAAAGTCCCGCAAGTCGGACCGAAGAAATTCCAGACCCATGGCTACCTCGTCTTACCTCAGAAGACTTGAAAAGGCGAAGCGAATAAGGCCAAACAGCGTAAAAACCTGCCTGGTAGAAGTTGCTAGGGAGAAAATTGTTAGAAAAAGGCTGGTAACTACGTTTTTAAGGTCGGTAAAAAGTGCGTAAGAATCAGGTCATGTGACCAGATTGCATATTTATAGCATGGAAGGTAAGGTATAACTTGAAGTAAATATTAGTAATGCAAAGCAAAAGTGGATACGTCACTATGTTTCAAGGTCGCCTCAACTTTGTGAGTAACAAATTTGGAGGCATTGTAAGCTTACTACGTAATGACATACTATTCTCCTGCACATCATAATTGCAATTGTTGGCCAAGAAGCCATTTTATTAGGCATGGAAATGCAAGTGCTTTATAATGATCTAAAAAAGAAAATTATGGATACACAATGCACTACCACTAAAGACTGTGGAAACTTTAATATTTTTAATGACGTTTTAAATTAAATAATTACAAAAACATCTATGCAAATAAATAAACACACAAACATATACCAAAGCTATCACATCAATACAGAGGCTTATTCTTACTGCTCGTTTCTACTAATATTGGTGAATGAGGACTCTAGTGTCTGTTTCTATTTTCTACAATCTTGTGCTGCTTCTGCAGTCTTGTTCTCAACCCAATCCCTTCTCTTTCTTTCTCCACAATTCTTCTCCATGTCATCAATGGTCTGTCCCTTTCTTTTTTCATCTGGTGTCTATTGTCAGAGCTATTCTACTGTTGTTGTTGGAGTACATGCCCAATCAGTTTCCATCTTCGCTCTTTCATCGTAATACTCTGTGGCTTTATCTACGTTCTTTCATAGAGCTCCTCATTGGATATCTTCCCTGGCTATCTAATTCTTTCCATGTCTGCTGTTGCCAGCCTCCATGTCGCTGAGCCATCTAGTAATACTGCTGTGACATTTGTTGTTAAGATCCTCAATTTGGTCCTCCTGAAGTAGGATTCCGAGCTCCAAAGTTTTCTTAGCTAAGCAAAAGCTCCACTTGCTGTCCTTGGTCATCTCGGTATGTCCTCCCAGGATCCTCCATGGCTGTTTAGCATGGTTGTTCTAAGTATGTGAATGATGCAACATCTTTAATTATTTCATTGTTAACTTTGATTGGCTCATTAAGTTCTGTTGTTAAGTCTGCCGCTTATATTAAGTTTTTCTGTCTTCTCTTGTATGTTTTCTGTTAGTTGATAATAATGCTATATCATCTGCATAGTCTACATCTTCAGTGTTGTGAAATTCCATCTGATTCTATTATTTTTCACTGTCACCTGCTTTAAATTCCAGTCAACAACCACTATGAACAGAAAACCTGACATAGCGCATCCTTGCTTTTCTCCGGTCTCTACTTACTTTAAACCATGTTGATAGCTTGCCATTACTTAATACAACGCTTTCACTTCAATTCATACCAGTTTTTTAGAATTTTGACCATCTTTCCTGGAACTCTGTTACTTCTTAGAATCCTCCACATCTTTCCTCTTTCAATGCTGTCAAAAGCTTTACTAAAATCCCCAAAGTTGATGTAAAGAGGTGCTTGCCTTTCGATGCATTACTAAACTATGTTTCTTAGCACAAAAATTTGCTCAATTGTCCCACAGCCTTTCCTGCAACTAGGGCTGTGCATTTTTGTTTAATAGCCTAAACATT
Source organism: Chiridota heheva (assembly GCA_020152595.1). Classification (NCBI taxonomy): domain Eukaryota; kingdom Metazoa; phylum Echinodermata; class Holothuroidea; order Apodida; family Chiridotidae; genus Chiridota; species Chiridota heheva. The sequence continues at coordinate 1,031,286 of JAIGNY010000476.1, forward strand.
TAAACTGCTGAATTTCCATTCATTTAAATGTTTAAACTGAGCCCCTCCCCATAAAAATTATTTTAAAAATCGGACCTCAGTTTTGAGAAAAAACGTGGAAATTTTTGTGGAACTGGTTCCATCCCTAACAACTGGATAGCCGGCCCAAAAATAAGCAAGAAATGTCACCAAACTTGAGTAAGGGCTTATAGTAAGTTTTCAGATTACCAGTAAGGCTTAAAAAATAATGATCCATGATTGCAACGTACTTTAAACAGATCAAATAAAATTATCAACAGGTAAATTTGCTGAATCTTGCAAGCATTTCGAGCTGTTTTCAACACTTATGACCATGCCGTATAAGTTTCAAAAGTGCCACCCGCTACAGTAGCATACTGTAGAAAAAATATTCTAAATCAGAGTGATTTTCAACTGTACTGTATTTGAAACAATCCTCTGGAAAATGGCCATGTGTGCGTACCACGATGAAATCTCAGCAACATTGAAACATTTTTGTTCGTTTATTTCACAATCTTTTTTTCCTTTTTGGTGCAATTTATTGGACTGATCAGGTGCATTTATTTGTGGTGAAAATAACAATCAAAGCTTTTTTGTCCGTGAATTTCTTGGTCAGTTTTACAGCTTCTAAAACATGCGTTAATCTAATGCAGATTTTTGCCTAACAAAGTTGTTAATCAGGCCTAAGCCAATACATCAAGTAGCTCTAAATTTGGCTAATCAAAGTCAAATATGAGTCCATAGCTAATTAGTGCAAATTTCAAGTCCTGCTTTAAAAGGGATTAGATCATTTGTTGATCATATGTAAAGTTTGCATTGTAAAAATCATTGAATGAAGGTTGCGTGCGTGTTTGAATATTATTGATTTTCAATGGCAAGTGTGAATCACGAACGTTTAAACTTTTGGAAGAATTACACTAAACGTTTAATTGAAGGTTCGTTCGTTTTAATAAATGCTTACATGTGTAAACATCAGTCCTACGTGCAACCGGTTTGCTCATTTCTAAGAACCTTCTCTATCCCAACTTTCATGACGTTAACTAGAATTCTACCAAAGATCTAGCTTGCAGTTGGTAGAAGCGATATGCCTCTCAAATTATCACAATGCGATTGATCTTCTTTCTTTGTTAAAGGCTGCTATGAGACTCTTCCAGGAATTTTGTCACTCTCCCATATATCATTGTATACATCTGTCATCTCCTTTACTGCCATTCATATATCAGCCATCCACATTTCAGATGCAACACTATCAATTCCTGGTGCTTTTCCATTTTTACTCTTCATCATTGCCTCCTTTACCTCTTTCATTGTGATTTTTTCCATGTTTATCTCTTCAAGTTCTTCTCTCTCCCTCATTTCCCTTTCCTAATCCCCATTTTCCACTACTTCATTTCTTTGGCTTATAATGTTTTGGAAATGTTCCTTCTTCCTTTCTCTTATTTTGTTTTCTTGAGTCAGCAGCTTTCCTTCTGTATTCCTTATAGTACCACTTTGCCTGTTGCCTTTTCCAGTCATCTTTCTTGTGATTTTATACACGTTGATAATTTATTTTTTCGTGCTGTCTTCTCCTGCAAGCTCTTCTAACATTTGTTTTGTCTGCTTGTACTAGCTTTTTCACTTCTCTGTCTGTCTGGTATTTTGTACGCTTTTGAGCTCTTACTTGTTCTGATGGTATGTTGTTTATTTCCTCCTTGATTTTCTTTCTCTCCTCTATTGCTCTCCAGGACTCCCCTGTTATCCAGTATTTGCACAACTCTGCACTCTCAGCATATGACTTTTTTATTTTCTCCCACTTTTGCTTGAGGGAACAGGCAATTATTTAATCGCCATGCATCGCCAATTTTTTTCTGAACAAGGTAATGACCTGTTGTACTAAGGCTTGAATGGTCACACATCAATGCCCAAATCCCCAGAGTAATGATCACAGCCAAAACAGTTAATCTCTCCAGTGTACACACCAGAAATAAGCTCCTTACAATAACCATAGAATCTGACAGGTATCGAACATGTCAGCTTTACAAGCGCACATGGGAAAAGTTTTCATAGATCTTGCTTGCTTTTACCTCCCTTGATGAATATACATTAAAAGCCTAAATTTATTTTCTGTATGTAACTTTTGTGATTATTTTGCTGTATTTCATCTCTTTATGTAATATGCTGCACATTTAAAAAATGTTTTTTTTTTCTTTAGCAGTTGAAGACGAAATACAAAATAAAAACAGCTGAAGCAAAAAAAAAAACTTGCCGCCCAAGTGTTCTTTCCGATTCAAATTATGAAAAAATATACCTAGTATACTCAGATCTACCATATGTGTTTCTTTTGATTGGAAATGTGTTTGTGTTTAGAATTAAACTGAAAACTTGGGCTGCTTTGCATTGAAGTTATATCAAAATAAAGAAAAGTATATTTATCTTTTTGTAATTTCTTATTTTGCTACTTATCTACTTCTCAATACACAAGAAAATAAATATTTCCACCAACGGACCATGCAACTAATAACTGACTACGATCCTAAATATGGTCACCCCTACCCATCATCAGAATTCCTGGGTTTACTCACGGATATTGTCCTAGTAGGATTTGATTGTTTCAACTTTCCCTGTCCTTCTGCAATACCACGTGTATGTTAATTAGACCCCAGCCACTTATAAACAACGTTCACTGATGTGCACAAGACCCTCCAACTTGCATTCCGCGATGAACTTTCGCCTGTTAATATGAATTTCTTCTCTCACCTCTGAAACAAGTGATCTAAACATTGTATTAAAACTTACATAAAATTATCTGAGATTGCATAAGTCATGCAAGCCTTGAGAAACATGATAATGAGGTTTTTGTACCTTCAAAATGTTGTTATCCCACAATGCAATGAAACTTTCCAAATGGAAAAGTAAACACGTGCTCGAAAATCGGCCATATGAAGTGCCGCTTTAACATTTAAAGTGGTATATTGCATTTTGTTTTTATTGCAGCTTTAAACATAACAATTTCTCGTTCAGATTTGTATTAAATTCCTGAAGGAAATAAGAGCCTGTCGACTTTTTTTTCCATTTACCTTCTGAAGGTCTTCAAAGTCTCCCCTCCCTCACACCCACAAGACCCGATAATTTTCCCAGTTTTCAATAGGCCTAGATCCGATTTTCTTATTTTTCAGAGTTTTAGTCAATTTCTGAAAGAAATGAGAGCAGTCGCCTTTTCTCTTCATAATACCTACTGAAGAAATGTCTTAACCCCCCGCAAGACAAGATTATGTTCCCACTTTTGAACAGATCCAATTTTCTTCTTCAGAGTTTTATTTGATTCCGCCACAACCTTTTCTATTGATGCTCAGAATTTTTTTTATTTATAGCCTCACTTTCAACCCCATCCCTACCCCCAACCTCTGACATAATTTTCATATCCTCACTATTAAATCAATCCAAACCTCTGGACTTATCATTTCCAAGATTTGTTTAATAGAAGTAAGGATATCGCTGGGTGATCCCAGTTGCATCCCAAATAAATGCATATCGTCTTTTACAAAACAATTTTCATCTACCTCGATAATCACTTAACACTTGCAATTTCCATGAAATTTGATGTTTTGAGTGACAAATTTAAAAGATTTTGCCATATACTTAGGGTAAAAACAAAATTATAGCCATGTTTGAATAAATGAATCCAAATCGAAATTAATATTACTGATATCTATCTTGTAGTTTATTGGCTAGGGGAACTTTTTCAATGAAAGGGTGTATGAAACCTAATTTTTTTGTAAGTTTACATAATGTTTCCTAGGGATCAATGTTCACTGGTTAGTGCATTAAATACCAGGCCTTTTGGAACTGGGGTTCAAGAAATAGTTGTGGAAGACTGACCACGATGGGAGTAAATAGTTACGTTAAAAAGAATATATTTATCAAAAGACAAAAGTCATTGCATTGTGAGTTTTTATTATAAATACATTTTTCTTGTAAATCTGTAAAACTGTTGTGAAGTAGAAAAGACAAAGACATGTTTTTTTTCCATTAAAACTTTATTGGTTTGACGGGAACAACAGCAATTTTATGTTACATTTAACGGCATTAATGTTGTACATTATACAACTGAACGTCATGTGTATTGGGGAGCAAATGCAACTTGTTCATCAGGTATTGATCGGTATAAATCCTTACTTTGTTCTGTGCAACAAGCAAGCCGCTGCTCTTTTGTTTGCCAAATAAAATACATCCTGTGGATTGTAAGTGTCATTTACACTGGGAGGGGGGGGGGGGGGGGTATAGAGTGTTACGTAGTAGTCGTAACCAGGAGATTATGCATAGAATATTCACGCACAACAGGCCTTTAAATATCGGTGATGCATCTCAATTAAATAATCGCCTGCCAATTAAGCTTCCACCTCTTTCATTCTGTTTTGCTTCATCTTTCAATCTTCTCTTCACCTCTCTGCAGTATCTATCTTTAATCTCCGGGCACTTCAGTTTGTTTGATTCATACACTGCTGCTCTTTTTATTCCATCTTTTCTCCGCTTGTTTCTTAACTTGACTCTTATTTTTGACACAACAAGCTCATAGCTGGTTCCTATATCAGCTCCTCTCATAACTATTACATTGTCTAATGATCTTCTGTATTTTCCATTTACTGCTATAATGTATGGTCTATTTGATTCTTATGTTGACCATTTGACTTAGTCCATGTTTGTTTGTAGATGTTGCGATGCTTGGAATAGTGTGCCTCCTATAACAAGGTCATTCATTTCACAGAATTTATTGAACATTTCACCATTTTCATTTCTTCCATCGATCTGATGTAACTGCTTCCTTGTGGCTTTCACTGCCACATGTCATGAATTGTTGACCCAGTCCAGTCTTGAGGTTGCAAGATTTCCCTGGTTTACAAAATTTGACACTCTTGAGGTTTCCGTAATCAAAGTTGTTTTACAGTGTTAAGAGATAATTCCTATAAATAACTTCCTACATGGAGGACCAGGGGTATCTACCTACTATGGTGTAGCGCTTATTATACCTGTCTACAGACCACGAGGCCCTGGGTTGTGGCGTGGGTTGGGTAAACACGCCAGTGTACCACAACTGGTTTTCATAGGCCGTGGACATTGACTTAGTTGTTGATGTTATGTCCATCCGTACGTCGTACCTGTGTTCTCCTCCAGGTCATTTTAAGCGTTTCGTGATAGCATTGTTACTATTATAACTGATTACGCAGACGACGACCCCGTCATTGTAGTTGTGTGTTCACTCGTCGTCGTCGGACCAGGGGTATTCTGTATGGGTCTCCTTCCCTTAGGTAATTGCATTTTCATGCTATTGGGCTAATCTGCCCAGGTTTAAGAAGGTACTGGAGTGGGTTGTTGACCATTTAACATAAGCAGGGTTTGAAATCAAGAGTTTTCCTTCTCCTGAACAAGTTGCCTTCCAGGGCTGACGAAGCTTATCTCCTCGGGGAGAGGCATATAACAATAAATCCTCCCTAGCTTTCTAAAGCTGCTTTACATACATCTGAAAATAAAATCGAATAGCATATAACTGATAAGTATGAAACATACACTTACCTGCAATGTGGACAATTGGGCCGTTGCTCTGTGAGCCACCTCTACAAATGGAAAACAACAACATCATTGACATTATGCACAAATTTTATTTTGACAACATACATATCAACAAACAACATTTCAGAATGTCAAAATCTTTTGCACTTGTTGTTGATAAAATCCTTTGTTAGTGTGAAGTGGTTAAGAGGAATTCAGGTTCACAGTGGTTATCTTCAAAATGAGGTCTCCATTTTTCCGTCTTTTTTTGTTGATTTTCTTAATCTGACTGTCCTTTATCAATTTGCTTTCTGAGGTGAAAACATAAACTTATTAATTATCAAACTAAAGCAAGAAAATAAAATATCTCCCATATTCAATTATTCTAAAAATTTATGTTGACATTTGCTTTTCAACTTAATTTCAGTGACTGCTGACTTATTGCAAACTTAACTGGTGAGTTTTATACTTTGATTACATGTTTTGCATACTCTCTACCTTCACAAAATCCTGGATAAAAATTATAATAAGACTTTCAACAAAAAACAATGACTTACCCGGATACATGCCAGACAGCAAAGCTTTGAACAATGTGGGCAGAGTCTGGCATTCTGCAACTTTTCCATACAAATGAAACATCGGAAAACCTCAGCAAGGCTCTGAAAAAAGAAGAAACACAGAAAAAGTTTCACTATCAATCTAGTTAACCCATCGCAACAACAGAGCACCCAAATTGTCAGAAAACTTTTCACTATCACCCTTTCCCCTTTTATCATCTACAAACAGAAGGAAGACACAGTAAACATTGTTCAAGTGAAGAATGAAAAAGCACCCTCAAATTATTGGAAATTTACTGACAGCATGTGAGAATATTTTTGAATGAATATTAAGTGCGTCATATTAAATGTCATATAAACTAGAGTGACTAGACATCTGCAGGACATCTAAAAGATATGAATTGCTCATTTGCTGTAAAAAATAAATAAAGAAATAATAAATTTGTATATATATCTTTTTAAAAGAATTTCTGTACTCCTTTTAACATATTAAAACATTGTCATGTAAGGTACAACAAAAAAATCATTTTAGTAGGGAAAATTGTGTTAGGTCATCACTGTAAACAAAAAACTTTTGAGGAAGGCCTCGAAAATGTTGAAATACAATTATTTTCAAACAAGAGTTACATTGCAACAAAGGCTTGATAGAACTGTTACAATTGTACTATTTTTGTACAACTTTGCACTTTAGTGTTTGAAAACTTAGGAAGAATTTAATTTAATACAGAATTCATACCTGCATATAATCTCCAAATGAGATACAAATTGTTCAAAAGCAGAATTTAAAGGAATATTCCTATGGTTTTTTGTAAAATCCTATTTGAAACAGCACACTTTTACAGCCAAATTGGTACAAAAATCAGGTTGATATCATATTCCATTCAGGAGATATAGATTTTTAAAGATTTCACAATTGCATTTTAAAGTTTTTGTACAGTATGATGAATTCATGCTTAATGATGTCATAGAGGCAATTCCATTGCAAATGTTTATGCATTTCTTTGAATGTTAATTGGTTGTTTCTGTATGATTAGAAACAATTTTCCAAATGTAATTGAAGTAGGATATATTTGGCAATGTATATAAATACCAAACTTTCATCAATTTATTTTTCTAGCAGGTTTTATTAATAACAAAAGGATGATAGATTTTAATGAAATACATAAAACTTTGTGGGAAAATGTGTTGCTGTAATTTCAAACTAAACTTTTTCCTATTCGTTTATTGGCATTTTTTTTTAACCTTAGAATTTGAATATCTGCTGGAAGGAATAACATATCAACATGATTTTTGTACAAAATTGTTTCTAAATATTTTCTTTTTCTTATGAAAGTTTATGAAAGACCATGGGAATATTCCTTTAAATAATTTTTACTTGCATTCATAAGTCAAGCCTGTTTGACACAAAACAAAATGTGTAACTGTATAAATTTTTTCCAGTCTTCTTAATCCAATAAAATGCAGCTTTAAAAACTGAAGATAAATGACTGTGGCTGCATAGGTGTGTTGAGTCAAGAAACAGCCAACAGTATATATAGGCCACTTTTGAAATGGCAACTCTAGGGGTCATTAATGTTAGACTGCATAGGAAAAATCTCAAATTTTGTTGAATTTTGACTCTTTCGCATCCCTGGTAATGAAACTCTTAAAAATATCAAGATTGAATTCTTAGCAATCAATTCCCTGCTAAAGAAAATCAAAAACTTTCTTCTTAGGTACAAAATCAGGGGAAATTTGAAGCTATTTTGAGAGCCATGTAAAACAACTGTTTGATTGAAGCATCTATTAAATTTATTGACATAACTAATTATTACTAAATGACTAAATAACTGTTAATATTTTTTGAAAGGGTATTTTCATCCCATATTTCAGATTTGTTCATGATCAAATGTTTATAGTCTGATTTAACTTGATAAAGTTACCTTACCTTTCTTAGTAGAAAAATGACTGGAATCTGACCAGGGATGGGAGAGTTTTTAAATAAGAAAATACAAAATAACACAATTTGAAGCTTTCCTATGCAGCCTAATACAGTACTAATGACCTCTATGGTTTCCATTTCAAGTGTGGCCAATAGGTGTTAGTATATACTCACATATACAAATTTATGAACAAACCCCAATCAAATTATCATGCACTCTGGTTAGTATAAACAAGCAAATCAAAATCATGTGTTCATTTTCAATCATATATGTACATATCTGGGCCTGTCAATGCTATATTTGTTTTAACATTTATTTATTTCCCACCATTAACAAATACAATTATGAAACAGAATAGCCTATTATAGTTATAAAAAAGCAATGCAAAAATATGAGACATTCCCAATTCCGATGTTGAATGACTTGAATACCACCTTGTCAAACTTCACAGTATAATTTTTTTTTAAACATGAAATGATAAATAACATAAATTTCAGTTGCTTTGCTTCTACAAACCTTGAAAACAGTGACTCCTTACTCCTAATTTAGGCATGGACAAAGTAAACATAATTTAAATGATTGACTGTTGATTGTGTAAGGTGAAAAAAAACGCATGGTGGCAAACATATGTGCAAACCAAACTGACTTAAATTCTATTCAGGTAGCTTTGCAGAGCAAAGCCAAAAATAAGAAATTAATAATATGCCAGCAGATTTGAATGCATGTCTTGCTCCTCCTCTTGTTTGTAAATTCACCTACGTTTGGTTACTGCATTAATAAAACATTAAGACTTTTGACGCAACAATAAAATGACACGCAGTAAAACTTGTACAAAAAAGTCAAATTATAATTATGCACATTTCACCGTCTAAGTAAAAGAATGATAATTTATAATGTATGCTGATAGCTGACACTCAGGGCTGGGCTAAACTGCCGCTATATAAGTTTACTTCTAACGTTACTGTACTGGTAGTGGTACCATTTATTAACGTTGAGCCTAACGTTACTAGGGCCTACACATGTACAGTGCTGCAGCAGCGGTAGGTTATTTTCTAATCTTAATTTTACGTTCACTCACCTCCACGGACGGTTCGTTGCAAAGTCTTCCACTCATTTTGTTGTGATTTTTTTCTCTATTCGCTTGTGATAAAGTAATTTACACTAACCTAGATGACTTACATCTTCACCAGACGAAATAACGACCTGATAACTAACCCTAATAGTAATATCTTGAGTATTGATGCGTAGTGTAGGACGGCTAAGCCTAAGCGCAGCAGCAACGCAAAATATGATGATACATACATTAATCTGTGGTTTAATTTAAAGGTCTTTTACGAACTAGAATATAAGATCAGATTTTGAATTATGAAAATAACACTTCAGACCAGGGGCGGGATTTGCCTAAGAGAAGTGTGTGGGGAAGGGGGGGGGAGGGGTAAATTATTTAAAACATTTATGGTACAAATTTTCCGAGAACCTAGTGGAAATCCCTTAAACAAAATCCTAATTCATACAACAACAACAACACCCCTAAAAAAAAAGATTTAAAAAAAGGAAAAAACCTGGTCTTAAAGAATTTAAAGTTATATGACAAGGACTAAATATTCTTTACTTGGCATAAGAGACGAGAATGCAATAAAAAATATCGGTAAAAGTTAAAAGACAAGTTACTAGATAATGAAATAATATCAAATCTTACTTAATGAAGAGCAAGACGGCGTCTCTTTACACTCTCTGATGTTGCAAACTGGGTGATTACTTTATCTACGCAAATGTCAATATCCCTTTCATTCCTATGAATAAGACAGCCAGCATATCAAAATCCATACATGTCTATCTATTGGCACAAGTGGGGGTCTCGTGGCATACGTAATAACGTGCGTACGTACTGTATGTGTGTAGGTATGCCAATGGGGTTCGTCATTGGATAAAGTTAAATAAGTGTAGATGGCTGTATTTGCACTCCTTGCCTCTCAATTACAAAAGATTGGCTGATTGAAGTTAATTGAGTTTACAACTAAAACAAGAAAGTGTGTGACACTATTTTGCAAGTGCCCCTTTTGACTCCCGTATTCCTGCGCATAGGCTGAAATGCATATCTATGGTGAAAAAGTCGGGAGGGAGGGAGGAAGTTCCACCTCCCCCCCCCCCCTCCTCCCCCGCAATCCCGCCCCTGCTTTAGACCTTTAGATTAAGTTGAAATTTGTAAAAAAAACCAGCAAAAAGTGTTTAAAATACGGCTAAAACTCGTTAATTTAATTCCTTAGGTTTCTTTCTAAAACTTCCACATTTGGGTAAAGGCTAAAATAATATCCAACAACTTTTCCCATTCAAAATATTTGGGGGAAGGAACAAAAAACAACTGAAGCAACCACAGACAATGTTATAATTGCCCTGTTCTGAGGTCAAAAATTGCCAGGAGATTCTCCCAACGCATAGGTGTAGGAACCGGAGGATAAGGAGGGGTGGGACCTGGAGTACGTTCCCCAACTTTTCTGAAAAATGACAAAAGTGCCCCTTTTCAATTTTGAAATTAAAAAGTGCCCCTTAATACTGCTAAAGGTCAGTGCAAGAACTAATAGAATGTGCGTACACTTATTAAAAAATATTACAAACGTAACCCTTTCAAAATGAAATACGCGCCCCTTTTTCTTTACTTTATTATTTACAGACAAGGGCGGACATATGCATATGGCTTGGAATGTTATTGCATTTGTTTTTCTTCCCTGAATTTCCCTTGAAAATGTTCAAAATGATTTCTGCAGCTTGAGGTTGATTGGGGGTATGGCAAATAGGCTATCAATTCCTCTTCATCAAAATTGTCTTCTTTTTCCGAAAAGAAATGGCAGAGGGTTAAAAAATACAGTGGATTTACATAAGAAAATAGAAACTTTGTCCCGTTCATACATCACAAAATTAACACAAAAATATTTTGCACAACTTTTGTCAACTACTAAAAAAAGCTGTAAAACGGCCAATTTTTAACCGATTTAGATACAATTTGTTGCTTTCTTCTTGCGTTTTAGTGGATTTTAAAATCAATTCACACAATGTTGGTCCTACCTGTCTATTTATCTTTAAACCACTTTCATTGATAGGCTAAATATTTCAAATAATACAATTTTTACGAAAGACCGTCCAGTATCCGGATTCCGGAGGACTGAATGACCAACTATAAACCGTCATAGTTTCAATTGGTACAAGTGATATTTCAAGGAGAATAGTTGATTCTGTTAGGCGTAGTTTCATGGATTTGTTATTCAAGTTAAAGGACACAGGTTGAAGGGTTCTAGTTGTTGGCCTGTTGTCGCGTAGAGGCAGTTCATAAGATGTTATTGATCAATAGTTGGCTAAAGAGTATTTGTCGGCTGTTTGAGTTGTTTTGTACATTTCTGGCATAAGTTTGAATCTCGGGTTGATTGGTTCATGAGAGATGGTAAGCATTTAACTAAGAACGGTGCTCGTGTTCTTACTAAGGGTGTCTATAGGGCAATTAAGGATCTGAGTCCTTTAAACTAGTCACGAGGGGTGAGAGTTTAAACACACCTGTCAGGCATGTTTCTGGAATAAGGATTGTTCTAGTGGTAGATTTAGGGTTATGTTTTCAAATGTACGTAGCATTTTGATAAGCGTAATGAGCTTCTGGCTTAAGTTTCATTTGGTAGATCTGCATGGTATTACTGAGAGTTGGATTTATAGAGAAATTAGTGATTCAGAGGTACATATTCCAGATTACTCAGTTTTCAGGCAAGACAGATTAGATACTCTCAATGGTAGAGAAGGTGGCTTTTATTGTTTGTGAAAGACAGTTTTAATTGTATAGATATGACTGCTCGGTTTTCTTTTTGTTTTTCAAATTGCCTATGGTGTGAGCTTACTGTTGATGGCAAGGTTGGTAGTTCGGTGTTGGTGTTGTATATAGATCACACAATTCTAGTTCTGAGAACAATCAGAAATTGCTTGACTGCTTCAGGAGAGTTACTTCTAGAAGGGTTATTGATTTTGAGGACTTTAATTTTCCAGACATTGATTGGAATCTTTGTACTAGTGGTCCACATATAAAGATTTTCTGGAAGCTGTATCTGACTGCTTTTTCACCTAGCATGTGTTGTTTCCCACGTGTGGTAGTAATTGTCTTGGTTTGATTTTCAGTAGTGAAGAAAGTATGGTTAGAAATGTTATAAGTAGCGATAAGGTAGGATGTAGTGATCATGACCTTATTAGTTTTGATTCGTATTGTTTCACAAAGGCTTCTCCAGCTAATAAACTGGTTTTAGATTTTAGGAATGCTGACTTTGCTACACTTCAGGATAATTTGTCATTCGATTGGACTTCTTTGCTCCGTGACATAGATCCTTCTAAAGCATGGGATGTTTTCCAAACGATAGTTTTGGAGGGTGTAAATAAGTTTGTACCATTAAAGAGAGTCTGTAGGCGTAATCGGCCAGTGTGAATGTCTCAGGAGGTTTTGCAGGCTGTTAGGAAAAAGAAGAAGTTGTGGCGTTGTTATAAACACAGTGGGTGTCCTGCGGAGCTTGCTAGGTATACAAGGATCATGAAAAGTTCACAGAGTTTGATAAAAGATACTAAAGTGCTTTTTGAAAAACGTTTGTCCAAAGAGGTTAAGATTAATCCTAAGTCGTTTCATTCTTATGTTGACTCAAAGCAAAAAACTAAGGAGTTTGTTGGTCCCCTTTAGGGTAATGATGGTGTTACTATCAAAAGTCGTAAGAATATGGCTGAGGTACTTTGTGTCTGTTTTTACTAAGGAGTCCCCGGCTGATGATGTTGTGGATTATCTTAGTGTGTTACTCTGCAGTATCCATTAAGAATGTTGATTTTTCACTTGATATTGTGTCTAAGAAGTTGAAAGGTTTGAACTCAAATAAAGCACCCGGTCCATATGGTATAAATTCTGCTGTCTTACGTGAGTGTTCTGATGTTCTTTCTGTTCCCATAAGTATTATCTTTTCAAAGTGCTTTGATGTTGGTGTTGTTCCTAATGATTGGAGAATTGCTAATGCCACTCCTATTTGTATTAAGGGTGACCACAGTTTGCCTTGTAACTATAGGCCAGTAAGTCTTACTAGTGTTGTGTGCAAGGTCATGCAGTCCATTGTTAAGGATGTTGCACTACATCATTTACTGGTCAATGGTTTGTTGAATTTGTTTCAGCATGGGTTCTTACTTAAGAGTCTTGTGTTTCTAATTTATTGGAGTTTCTTGATGATGTTACTAAACTAGTTTATTCTGGTCATAATGTGGATGTTATCTATTTAGATTTCCAAAAAGCATTTGAAAAGGTTCCATTGGGCAGTCTCATGATGAAAACAAGAGTACTGGTGTGGAGGGAAAGTGTGCCAGTTGGATTTATTCTTGGTTAGTTGACAGGTCACAGAGAGTTGTTGTTAATGGTGAAGTATCTCCATGGAAGAAGGTTACAAGTGGTGTTCTTTGGAGTTCTGTATTGGGTCCGCTTTTTTTCTATAATCTTTATTAATGATATTGACGATTTCCCTTGGCTCCAGGATATGTAAATTTGCTGATGATGTACAGGATTGTTGATGATGCTAGGGATTCTTCACTTTTGCAACTGATCTGGATAAGTTAGTTTCTTTGCCCCAAACATGGCAGATGTCCTTCAATGTTGATACATGCAAAAGTGATTCATTTTGGTCAGAGCAATTGGGCTTTTGATTACTGCATGAATGGATCAAATCTTGGTTGTGTTTATCAAGAAAAGGATTTAGGTGTTGTTATTACTAGCAATCTGAAGCCTTCTAAACAGTGTGCTTTAGCAGCTGCAAGGGCAAATAGGATGCTTGGTTTGATTAGAAGAAATTTTTGTTTTCTTGGTAGAGAGCTTGTTCTTAATTTGTATAAGCAGTTAGTCAGGCCTCACCTTGATATGCTATTCAGGCTTGGAGTCCCTTTATGAGAAGGATAAGTTCATTTTGAAGCATGTTCAGCGAAGAGCCACAAGACTTATTAACGAAGTAAGGAATCTTTCATATGAGTCTAGGTTGCGAATCATTGGTTCGACTACGCTTGATTTGAGAAAAATACGTGGCGATATGATTCAGGTTTTTAAGTTCCTATATGGTAGTGATGCTTTAACTTCCTCTTATTTTTTGCACGTTTCAGCTAATCCTCATGTGACAGTGTAACAGTTGGAAGTTGACCAAGAATTTCACGGATAGATATTCGGCGTTTTAGCTTTTCGCAAAGAGTTGCTAATGAGTGGAATGGTTTGCCTGAGTCGGTAGTATTTAGCTCCAATTCTGTTCACAATTTCAAAGTCAACATTGATAAGTTCTTTACTAATCTGGGCGTCTTTTATTTTATATTTTAGTATGTAGTGGTGGTGGTGTCAGTTTGGGCTTTTTATGGGGTGACTAACCCTTCTTAGCCCGTAATATTGTTATGTTATATTAGTATATATAATTTTCAGCATCTAGAGGCGGTACTACATAATGTTTCGAATGTTGGTCGTAATTTCCGGCGATTTTTCGGGAAGCTTTACCTAAAAGTTTTAAGTTTTCGTGACTGAAAAAAGAAAGAAAAAAGGAAAGAAAAAAAAAAGGGCCACCAGCAATTTCGTTTAAATTTCAGTCATTTTGCATGCTATGCCATGCATATTGTCGTATAAGCTTCCAAAATAAGTTGAGGCTAGGATCCCCATACAATTTTGTGTCCCCAGTTTCAATCATATGCCGCTGCCCTTGGTGTCATCTCACCACAAGCCTTTTTGTACATATGCATTGGTGGGTCACTGTCTGATGCCATTTTTGCCATCAATTTGTCCACCAGTGAAAATTTCAGTATATAAGAAGCCCTGTTTCAATACTCCTCCAAATGGGCTGAAGTTAGATCATTTTAGATCCACCGTGGGTTGAAATGTATCAGCTTACACGGGACTTTCTCCTGGACCCTACCAGAAAGACCATTAAACAGGTCCCTGGACCCACGCCAAAAATCTCACGTTTTTCACCCGAGCTGACGCGATAATGATCTTAAAAAACTATGAATTCAGCCCACGATATTCATTACCTTCCGACATCACTGGTTACGGGACACCCACTCAACAGTTAAAAACTTGAGTCAGACCCTATTTCATAAATCATGTAAACTTTCTTGAGCGAAATGACAAAAGAAAATGAATTCGGAAAAATAAAGAAAAAGGTGAAAGTTAATTATAGAAGGAAACGAAAAATTTGGACACGAATATACAACGTTGATACAACTTTATTTGACATTCATTCAAAGTTCAGAAGAACAATGTTATTTATGAAATAATGGGATCATGGGACGACCTATTAATAACATGGCAGGAGATTAATTTCTTTTGAATTAAAAAAAAATATATATATTAAGCTTGAACGAAAGGTGGTTTCCCCCATGAACACTAGGGAAACTTCTGTTGTCCAGGTCGTCAAATATATGCTGCACGAATTTGACAAACATGATACAGATGCCATATACTGTACTGTCAAATCCCCCATTGACTGTAATGATGACCAAGTAGAAACCATACTGGGCTTGATGGGCGGATATAAGCAACAATATTTGCTTATTTGCATAATGCAAATAAACAAAGAATATAAGGAGGCTAATATGATTTATTTCTTATTTTATAATAATCTATTCCATAGAGGGAGAAATTTTTCACCTATTTTTCAAGTTTATATCAGTGATTTTATCAAATTATCACCCCTCTTCCCCTCACCCTCCCCCTACCCCTCACACACACACTTTCGGTAGGCAAATGTTATTGTTTGTGATCTTGCCTACGGTGAATGGGAAATTATCTTTTTTTTATCTGCCGCACCGGGTGACGGTCGAGATATAAATGCAATTCTTATAGTTAAACAGGCACGTACGGCTTGCGCAAAGCTACAAATCGGTCGGTTTTGGAAAAATGTGCAAATGCGGATTGCCGCAAACAAGTCCATCGTGATAAATTTTTATGGCATATTCACTTTGTGTTATTTAAAAACAATTAAAAGTAAATTTTACTGGAAAAAGAAATTATTCTAAAAATATTTTGATTATAGTTAAGGTTAGTTTTTTTAAATGTTCACTTTTTTTCATTTTAAATTGTTTTTGAGGAATTTTTTTATTAAAGATAGACTTGTTTGCGGCATACTCATCCTTCCCATTTTCCCATGATTCTACGCGCTGCGGTAGGCCTAGGCTAAATACCACCGGCCATTTCGTTTACTTATTAAAGTCTCCCTTCTCACGAAATTGCTTTGTACGCAAATTAAAAGATTACCCCGAACAATTTCATTTAATAGGTGAGTAATGTAAGATTAAAAACGGGTTAGAATGTAACACTTAGGAAAGTACATTTGTGAAGTAACAGGATGCGTTTTATTTTGTAACGTTAACGTTACTCGTTAGGCGGCTATTATTTTGAGGAGTAACGTTAGGCTAACATTAGGCCTGCAGAAACAATAACATTAACAGTCTGCAGTGTGTGGACCACTTCCAAGGAAAAATGTGTTTTTTATTTCATAATTCTTTAATTGTTTCATACTTTAGTTTTTAGGATTGCAGAACAATTTACAATTACATTTTCCATATAAAATGTTTGTATATTCAAGGCATTTATGGTTTAATGTTATTTTCTTTCAATTTTGATCAAAACCAAAAGAGTGCCAAAATTTATTTTAATCACCAATATTTTTGCATAACTTGTAGCTTCGTAGGTAGGCTTAACATGTATTTCCCAAAGAAGTCATTTTGCCCCTAATGCCTAGGCTTAAGGTTAGACTAGAATGATGGTGTATTTAACAACAAATTCCACCATTTTCTGTGAGCACTACATTAGCAATTCCATTTTACACATTTTGGAAGTAATAACTTTAGTGGAACTATCCCATGACTAAAATTTTTAAACTTACAATAAAATCTTGACACAATTTCAAAATTAAATCAAAGTTACACTGGTAGACAGAAAACATATTTGCAGTTCTTCCTGTCATAAATAAAAACTATCAGCAAAGAACTAGTAAGATAAACACCTCATCCAGTCGGCACTACTTGCAAGTAGAGCTGTGACCGTTTAGCGTGAACATGATACATGCTTGCAAATCCTTGTAAATGTTTACTAAATACTTTATTGCAAGTAATCGTTTTTTATAGTCAGTCTTGCCATTGAAAATCAATATGATCATTCATGATTCAAATCACGCACACATTCGGCTGACAAAATTCCAATCAATGACTTTTACAAACTGTAAACCCGATTAGCATAATCCTTTTTAAATGTGCGAATCACAAATGCGCAGTAATTACCAATGAATGGGGATATTATGCACTTTGATTTCGCCGAAATCTGAGTAGGCTAACTTGTAAAATGCACCGCAAATGTGCAGCATTTAACAGTGAAATTAACAATAGGCCTAACGTTAAGCCATAATTAATAAGGCTTCAAATCCCACGAATCAAGGCCCATTTTACAAGCTGCTTGGACCAAAAAACACACTGAGTCAAAATAATTGAATTACAATGTGTGAATTTTCAAAACATAGGAATTGTATACCACCTATAACAACCCTCGCACAGCAATCCCAATGTCTGAAAACTGAAAATTTATGTGTGTTACTTTCAGTTCTCTGAACTTCTCTCCTTTTTATTCAAATAGTTGCACAGTACATGAACAGATTTTATCCTTGAATAATTGTCAAATTGTCCTACCAAGAAGTGTGTGTAAATTTCTCTAGGATTTGTGTTTTTGTGATTGTGAAACATCAATATATCAAATTGATGCATTATGTGGGAACTATTGTTATGAGACCTTCAGTCATGCAGTGCAGTGCCCAAAAGTGTGGAAGTATTTGTACTGATTCATAATCTATTTCATTCTTCCCATTTATATATTCCTGTAAAAATAGCAAAGATTTTTGGTAATAATTTCATATCTTAGACATCTTTTCTTTTTTTCCTCTTTCAGCATAAAATTTGATCAAACTTATACAGAAGTTTCATTGTTTTGATTCTCAACTCAACCCTTCAGAAATGACTGATCACAGTGATTTAGATAGGTAAGTTACTTTCAGTTTTTAATTGAAATTATTTTTTTGTTATAAACATTTTGTAGATATAGAAAGTTGTTTTTAACTTCAATGATTCATATCTTGTGGGTGACTTATTAACCTCCAACAAGAAATCCATGTTAATGTACACAGCATATAGGCTGAAATATTGACATTTAGACAAAAAACCTATCAGGCTTGTAATTGAAAATCTTTTTATTGGTACAAGTAGGGATGTAATACTGTATGTAATCTTTGAGAACAAATGCCAGTTTGAAATTAATATTGTCCATACAGTACTAAACAATATATTCATGACCATTAGAGCTGTGACCGTTTAGCGTGTACTCGCTACACGCTCGCAAATCTTGTAAACGTTTACTAAATACTTCATTGCGAGTAATCGTTTTTCATACATTGCCGTTAAAAATCAATATTCATGATTCAAATCACACACACATTCGGCTGACAAAGTTCCAATCAATGATTTTTTACAAACTGTAAACCCGATTAGCATAATCTTTTTTAAATGTGCGAATCACAAATGCGCAGTAATCACCAATGAATGGGGATATTATGCACTTTGATTTCGCCGAAATCTGAGTAATTTAACTTAAAAAATGCACCGCGAATGTGCAGCAGTAAACAGTGAAACTAACAATAGGCCTAACATTAGGCCATAAGGCTTTAAATCCCACGCAATCAAGGCCCGTTTCATCGACTAAAAAACACTTGAATCGTGACAATCAGTACATTTACATGTAAATATTACCTGATGAGTTAAATAAATTTTGCAAGAAAGAAAAAATATTGCATAATAAATAAACAGAAAAAGGTTTTAACAAAGCTGAAATTCTGCATGCTTTGCAAAGATGGCGGCCATTTTTTTCGAGAGGACTGATATTTTAGAACTTGCTGGTGGTAGCGTAGTTTTGAAATGTTTTACGGCGAGGTATATCATAGGACTCAGTATGCAAGATTTTCACAGAACTTTGAAAGCCGTAGCGAATAGGGCAAACAAGTTACGCGATGTTGAGTTTAAATGACATTGAAAGGAAGTTATCTGTTCTTTCTAAACTAAATTTCCATGCATATTTTCCCTAAAAATGATGATTTGTACTGTAAAAGTAAACTTTTTACGATTTGGAAAGCAAAACTCAGCGTCTATTTGGGCAATGCAGTCAGTACTTCTGCCATACTAGTTGCGCGATTTTTTTACTTCGCCTCGTAGTTTTGGAGCAATTTTTTTTTTTTTTTTTAAATTACCGTACTAAACTCGTGTACACGATACACGCTCGCTTTTTTTGGCGTGTACACGTTTACTAAAATCCCTAAACGTTCACAGCTCTAATGACCATGCATGTATTTTCCTTTGTGTAAGTTTGCTCTGTGTTCAGAAATAAACATTAGAGTGAATATCATTCATTATGCATGATGGATGAAGTGCCTTTGTTGAATTAAAAAAAAATTACATCTTCTTAAATGAGCTGTGTTGTGTTACAGTATAAACATGTGGACTTCAGACTGGAATATTTAAACAATGTAATCATAACTTCCTTTGTTTGAGAGTGTTGTAAACATTGACAAATGCTGTGGTTGACGAAAGAAAAATTTGAAGGTTTGATGTAAGCTTGCATGATCTGCTGGTTTTGTAACTAAAACCGCTTCATGATTTATGTTTTATGAAAAACCGGAAATAAAGTCAAAATTGTTTTTATTTCAATAAAAAGAAAGTTGATGCTTTGTGTGAGAATGTATTTTGAAGTATCTTGTGAGTTGTGTGAAAATATGTGATATTTATGCAGATTAAATTAATAATATGATTGAGAAATGAGAATGTTTGGAAATGCAATGCATAGTGTTAAATATTACATGTACCTGTAAGAACAGGCTCGAATCCTCTCAATAATGTTTTTTTTGTGTCTTCTTTCTGGGCTAATATTTTCAGAAACACAACAACTGTACCTTCAATTCTTTATAGTCCTGTTTATTTGAAGTCTTTAACATTCTTTCCAAGTCCTTTCATCCTGTAAAATACTTTGTTAATTCATTTTTAATCCCATCAATAACAATATTGCAAATCACGAGACCATTCACTCATAAATTCACAATCAACCCCGCCCCTAAATACACCGTGCAAGATTACATTAACTTCAATTTACAAAACAACACATTGTGTATGGGAGCGACGGCCCCTGGATATGAAACTTGTGAATGAATATCGTGACTCACGAGCGTGACTTCAGTGCCGTAATTGGTCAAAAAAGTTAACTTTATTCCCACTGTATGTAAATCAGCATAAAGGGGTGATTTTTTCTCACGTGCTACACTAGTACAGTAACAACAAGGAATTGTCATGGTAACAACAAGTTAGCGGGATTTATATCTTTTTCACTTGCCCGCCGATAAGCGATAAGGGCCGATGATTTGTTCCTTGATGCTGTGTATTATATTTTTAAAAGTTTTAAAAATTTAAATCTGGGAAAAAGCGTCACTATAAATAGCATGGTAAATTGCATGATCATTATGGAAAAACACGATGCGAAATGAAGATAAATTATTCCCGTGCTATCAGTATCACACACCAGGAAGCTGGTATATGATTCACAATTAGATTAGATTAGATAGTAAGAGAAAATTACCCACATATCGCCTCAAATTTTTGTATTCCTTTCTGATCACATTTTCATGTGTAAAATATACTTTTGAACAGCTGTCCTGGTCGAAATTGTTCAGATTTTAAAAATATGAAGGATTTCATGCATTTTGTTTTAAAAATTTCTTCCGTTCTCTGTAATTATGTTTACTCATAAAAGAACTAGCGATGGAATCTTCCGTTCCAATCATGTGTGTATGTAATTGACCCATGGCACGTGTGATTCGCTTGGGGGTACAAGCTCAAATTATTTAATTGGTTCGAAGTAGAGCAAGTTTATATATGTTTTTTGCGAACCTGTTAGGTGATAGCCTTGTTGGTATGCATAAATTAATAATATTATCTCTGCATTCTGCTCTGCATATCATTTCACAAGTAGAAAGAACAAACAGAATGTTCAGATACAGATGTGTTTTGCCGTTTTATACGATTCTGAGTGACCAAAAATATTGCTTATCATGGTTAAATGTTTGAAATCAATGTAGAAGTAAAAATCTTATCTGCAGAGTGCCGAAGAATTGATTTCACTTGGGTGTATGTGTGCGGCCTGTGTTGTAAAAATAAAATGTTTCATAGCTCCTTGCTGAAACAAGGTCCGGTTTAAGTATGGAATACAATGTAATTCAGTTTAATTTTCCATCATGATGTATTCAATTCACGTATCGTATTATTCGTATAGAGATTGCTAGTAATACACTTTCATGTTTTCATTTTGAAGAAGAAAATACAAATTGGGTAGGGAGTGGGACACTACTTTTATTAGCGGGCATTTTATTGTCTGTGCTTCCTATTCCCACAGTTTTGGCGAATACCATATAAGGCTATAGGGCGGGACCCTTTTGGTGGCTTAAATATAATTGAAAATGCCACTGGATCGGCGATGCACAAATGGGGCCAATTTAAAGTAAAAGCATAGAAAGAATGATTATTGAACTTGAAAGAAAAAAATAACAGAGAGGTATGCATGATTAATGATTTTCTTATTTTTGGTTTTAACTTAAGAGCCATGGCCTGGCCAGGGACCTGGCCATGGTCAATGTTTCAAAGAAATGTTGAGTATCAAATGGGTGGGATCTCAACTGTAAGATTTTTCCACTGTAGGCTATATACAAATGAGCAACAATTGTACTTTGTGATCAAGTACATACGATGGCTAGCATCACATTGTAAGATGAAACATTTAGAGGCTTAATTTGCATGTGTTTTACAACTATCCGACAAATTTCTTTTCTTTTTACATGAAAGAAAATTGAAATCATCACTATGAATACAAATTGTGAGCAAATAAGGGCATATAGGTGGCCTGTCAGCACGGCTTTTTCATAACTTTTTTACGTGGCTGGCTTGGGACATTGGGAAGTGTTTAATGCCTTTCAGACCTAGAATAAGAAAGGAGTAAAATCGGCATCATTTGAGGGGCAAATGGGGTAATAAAATCACTGTACAAACAAGATTAAAGTTTAGTAATACATTTTATTTATCAATGCCTCTGTTATCATTTTCAACATTATTTACTGAAAAAACTGTGATACAAACATCGTTAGCTTCTATCATATAGCAGTGCATGCAATGCGCTTTATGTTCAGGGCTTGTTTTGGAAATCCCACCGGTTTCACGTCGGGGCAAAACCGCGCAAGCTTTAGTTCGATGTAAAACTTTGTGCATGAAGATAACTAGACATTTTATTCTCTTTTCTCCTTAGACAAATCGAGCAGCTCAGAAGATGTGAAATAATAAAAGAAAGTGATGTGAAAGCTTTGTGTGCTAAAGCAAGGTGGGATTATGTACTTATTACCATTTGGTGTATCTGTATCCCAAATAAGCAGTCGTATAGTAAGTTTGTTCCATTAGAGTTAATTAGCAATAATACCAATAATAGGAGGCTGGGACACTGTTTCTAATAGGATTGTTAGGGTTGTTTATTATCCCCTCGCCAACGAAGTTGGTAAAGATGGGAATTAGCATCTTTACTGTTTGTCTACCTGTTCATCCGTCCGTCCATCCATCCGTCCACATCTATTGTCCATCTGGCCTCGTGCATTGTTCAGCTACTAAGGAACAAAAGATTGCTGTCCTAGGAAAGGATTTCCAACTATATTTATGAAAAGAAATTTATATTGAGGCATAGAACAAATGCATTGCAGACTTACGTGAGACTGAATGGAATTTAAAACCAAGTGTCTTGCAAATAAATAGCATAAAAACAAAGTTGAATAATAGATCTGATGACTGAATGGAATTTATAATCAAGTGTCTTGCAAATGTATAGCAAAAAACAAAAGGTCTTCACTTGAATAGAGTGACACATAATAGACTTATAATAATCTGCAAATTAATCTGTACTGATTTTTCATTCTGAATTGGTAGATGGATCAGGGAGGTTATAGTGATGGTTGGAAGGATGAGTTGGTTAAGAGTATTGGTAGATGAGTGGATGGCAAAAGGTGGGTTGGGGTAGTAGGAGAATGGATGATGGTACAATAGGTGAATGGGGGATGGTAGGTGAATGGCGCATGTTGGGGAATAGATGATGGTAGGTGAATAGAGGATGGTAGATGAAAGGGGGGATGGCAGGTCAAGGGGGATGATAGGTCAATGGGGCATGTTGAGTCGATAGAAGTGAGGGGATGGGAGTTAGAGGAAAGAATGTTGGGTGGAAGATGGTAGAATGATAGGTAGATGTAGGAATTGGGATGAAGGTGGGATGGCATGGGGGATAGGATGGGATGAAATATGGGAAAGGGTGAAATGGCATGTGGGACAGGGTGGCATGTGGGACAGGGTGGCATGTGGGACAGGGTGGCATGTGGGACAGGGTGGCATGTGGGATAGGTTGGCATGTGGAATAGGGTGCCAAGGAATGTGGGACAGGATGTCATGGCATGGGGAGCAGGGTGGGGATGACATGTGGGACAGAGTGGCATGGCATGTGGGAAAGGATGGCATATAATGGAAATCATCTGGATTTCAGATGGGATGATATGTGGAACAGGGTTGGATAGCTTGGAATGGCCTTTGGGACAGGGCAGATTGGCATTTGAAACAATGAGGGATAGCATGTGGAACATGGTGGGATGGCACATAGTACGGCGTGTGGTACAGGGAGGGATGATAAGTGGGACAGGGTGGCATAGTATATGGGACAGGGTGGCAAGTCATATGATAGAATGTTATCTTGATTGTAGGTGTAATGACGTATGGGTTATGTGGTGGAATGGCATGTGGATTTTCATGTACGATTTCCTGTTGGGAGGGAAGTAGTATGGTATGGCATGTGGAAAATGAGTTGGATGGCAGGTGTGACAGATACTGGAAAGCATGTAATTAGTGACGAGGGGATTTGTATCTTTTGCAATGACTGGTTAGCGGTTAATCCACTAAGTGATAAACAAATTGATGCAAAACACTATGTCAAATTGAGCCTCACTTCATACATGTTACACAGTAGAAACAAATGCCAGAGTCTCCCAGAATTGTTGTAATTCAGGAAAATAAAACTGAATAATTCCACTAACTAAATTTTTTTTTCTTTCTTCAAAAATATATCTTTTTTACCTGGAAACATAGCTGATTGTGTTGTTGTTCGTAACCCTTGGTTATCAACGTTTTACAATTCAATACAAATACAAGTAGTGCGACATCCATTTACTTAGATAAATCTTTTTCTGTTCAATCGGACTGAACAAGGTATGAAACAACAGGCTATTAGTCACTTGTCGCAAAGACTGAACATTTTTTTGTTGAATAGTCCATGGAATATATCCTTGCTTATTGTAGTGTTGTGCTTTCTTCAGTAAGGTAAAGTTCAAGTATATTTTGAAATAATAAGTAGTAGGCATTCTATTCAACTTTCTTTCAAAACAAATTGTCCTGGTGTAGGATATGATAGCTTGATCATATTTAAGAGTTTGCTATATATGTTTGGTACGTATTGTTTACTTTCAAGTAGATACAGTAATACTTTTTTTTTATAGCTGGAACTTGAATCAGTTATCCATAAGTCATATGGTAAATTTTGTTTCGCTTTAAACTTCATTAGAGAGATCCTTGTTGAAGAGAGCAATGTGCAGAGGGTGGATGCTCCAGTCACAGTATGTGGGGATATCCATGGGCAGTTTTATGATTTAAAAGAATTATTTAAGGTAAGCAGCGAATCTTTTGCTATTGTCACCATTGGCATGCTTTTGTTCCATAAACATGAGTAACATTTCCTGATTGTTGCAGTAAAACTTTGTTCTCATTAGTAGCACAAAATACATTCAGCAATTTCATCAGCTTGATCTTGGACAGTAAAATGTTTCCAAATGAATAAGGATGCCTTGTTCTTTTATGATGCCTATATTCAGTCTTTCCTCTGTATCACTGTAACTCTAATATGCATGAAACAACACTTCAAACCTCATATATACATGTAGAAAGGAATAGCATGAAATGCATTCACATATTGCCTCAAAAAGAACAATAGACCCTTTGTCTTGCAGACTTCCTGTCTGGTCTATAAGTCATCAGCATCACATTGAGATTGGGATCACTGTTTTTCTTAAGTATCTTACTTGGCTGCAATGAAACTTGAACTTCTGAATGGTAAAATTTAGGTAGTAGGACCAATCCAGATGTCATTGAAATATTGAATGATGGCTGAAAGTTTTTAAACATTATCAAACGTTTTGAGATGCAATTTTAGTAAAGAGCCTAGGCTACAGCCTGTAGAAGCATGTATAACTTATTATACTTTTTATTAGATGGGGAATTTAATCCCCTCACCCCACCCCTCCCCCCCAAAAAGTATTAAGTATGGCTTGAATTTTAACAGTCCATTTATGATGATAAATGAAGAGGATAGACAGTTCTCTTTGGGTGCACAGTAACTTTTGCCACAATTTTTAGACATTGCCCGTTGTTTTCATACTTTAATATCTTGATAGGGCTGAGACAATCACGCAAAATCACACTTTTCTTAAAACAGTACCCAGAATCTTTCCTTTTATTAATATCTTCAAATTTTGCCTGAATTTCCAAATTTGGTACATGTTAGGATTAATCCAGAACTTTCACTAATTTTGATTTGATTTCATCACAATATGCCCAATAATTGTTATTTTCCAAAAAAATTGGGTTGCTGGCCATTAGTAGCCAACTTGACAATCCCCTGCCCCCACCCCTTTCCCTTTGTTTCTTAAGATTATGAGAATTGTTGTAAGCAATGAAAAATCCGGTTCGGCGGATTTTAGCCGCCGGATTTCAACCTACGTGTTGAGAGCAACGTGACTTCTTTTCTATTTTCTCAAACTTTTAATTCCGATTACACTCTACCTCGCACTTTTCCACCTAAACTTTTGTTTTGCACCTTCATTTTCCGGGATTTTCTCTCTGTGGATGGTGTCTGCTTTTGGTGAGATCGTTTTTTTTTGTTTTTTCACTCCCGTTGTGAACAGGCCTTCATGCCCTTTTCGATACCTGCACAGTGGTTCTCATATAGTAGTTTGCATGATTTTTTTTTGTAGTTGCCTCAGGTCTCCCTGCCCTTGGTATTTTTTCCATCATGATCAAACGCTTCATCCTTGACCATCTCTCCCCTCCCCTGTGACCCACCTGATACCTCCATTGACCATTCCTCAGCCCCAGTCTCCAATATTTTAATTATTCAGGCCACCAATAAAACCAGACAGTTAAAAAAGATTTTTCCCTTTCTCATACACAAGCCCTCCACAGCCTTATCTGTACCCTCCCCAAGGTTTCTACCCTCAGATCCGGCAATCTCCTGGTGCACTGCACCAGGACACTCTAGCCATCACCCTCGTCACCACCAATATCCTAGCTAATACTGGTATTGACATAACTGTCACCCCTTACAGTTCCCTGTTCTCCAGCAATGGCGTCGTCAGAATCAGAGACGTTGCCTACTTAACCAATGAAGACCTCATTGAGGAACTTGCCAGCCAACATGTTACTGAAGCCCATCGTCGCATCCTCAAGAGAGACTGTGCCGAAACACCCACTAATACCATCTTCCTGACATTTGCCACATCAACTCCCCCCTCCCACATCACTGCTGGCTATCTGAGAATCCTAGTCGCCCCCTACATTCCCAACCCCTCCGTTGTCATAAGTGCCAGAGGTATGGCCATGGGAAAAACTCCTGCCGCAGCCAAGCATGCTGTGGAGCCCCGGACTATGACAGCGCCTCCTGCAGCGACACACCACTCTGCACCAACTGCAACAGTACTCACCCAGCCAACCATTCCTCCTTCTCAAAAGACTGCCCCACCTGGCTTCAGAAAAAGCAGATAACCAAACTGAAAACCCTTAATCCCAGCACCACTTACCCGGAGGCCAGAGAGCAATTCCTCGCTTCCCTCTACACCAAACCTTCTTACTCGAGCGCAGTCTCCTCAAACACAAACCCTAACACACTAAAACTCACATGCTTAAACCAACCTCACCTGGCTCTTCTTACCGAGTCCTAAGCCCATCACCATTGCCAACAACCCAACCACACCCATTACCCAAACCACCTCCACCACCACTTCTCTCCCCAACCTTCCTTCCTTTTCTAAGACCCCAGCTGTCCCCTACCCCAACATCTCAAATGCCATCAAACTCAAGCCAACCTGGCCAACAAACAACAAACAAACCAACAAACAACCAATCAACAAACAGCCCACCATCCAAACCCACATGTATGACAATGAAGAGAATATGGATTGTTCGATTACCAAACCCACCAAACATACTTCTTGTCCAACTTTCAAAAACAACCAGCTCCCAAAGAAACAGGGACAGATCCAATGAAAAACAAGCCAACCCAGACCCAACAGATCTTCCTCCAGAAAACCCCTGCCTCCTTATGGCATGCAATCACAAACAATTACAATAACACTCACAACATTATACAATGGATCATCAGAAGCCTTAAGGCCAATTCAGAAGAAATTGACCTACTGGCCACCACCTTCAACCAGGTTGTCTTCTGCCTACAAGAAACCTTCTAAAAACCACTGACCATTATTCCCTCAATAACTTCACTTGCTACCATAAACATCAAGAGTAAGAGGACAGACCCTGCTTCATTTAAAAAGGGCAGGACTTGTTGAGGGGGGCAGGGCTCTCCATTCTCTGGAATTTTAGCTATAATCATATCAGAATGAAACCTGATTAACAGCCCATTTTTTATTTTTTTTTCATGAGGGGCAAGGCATAAACACCGGACCTTCAGGCCATGGGTATGGAGCTCTATCTCCTAAAACACAAAAGGGGTCTTCACTCTTTGTAATATCTATCAGCCCCAACACCAACCTTCAGCCAACCAGTATCTCTCTCCAAAAAACAACCTCATCTCTCAGCTCAGCCCCCCTTTCATCCTTTTTCCTTTTTGGTGACTTCAACACCCACAACCCCCTGTGGGGCTCCAATACCACCACCTCCAGAGGCAAGCCTGTCAAAACACTCTTCGACAGCACAGCCTCTCCTTGCTCAACAAAATCTCCCGGACCTACCTTTACCCTGGTACAGGCTTCCTTACCTGTATTGACCTGTATCTGTTCCCCAACCTTCTTCATTTTAGCTGGAAGGTCATTGCTGATCTCTGTGGTAGTGACCATTATCCTCTTTTTATTCACTCCAAGATTCAAACCCCAACAGACCACACCCCCAATTGGAACCTTAAGAAGGCAGACTGGCCCCTTTTCGAAAACCTTTGCGACTCTCACCTCTTCCCCCATCTCCTTGAGGGTGAGGATCCCATGTCAAACTTCAGTAACATCCTTATTAACATCGCCATTTGCTCCATTCCTAAAACCTACACACCCGCTAACCCCCACCCCTTCTCCCCAACCCCTGGTTCACTGATGACTGCAATACCGCTATCAATAACAGGAAAAGGGCCCGCAGGAACGTCAAAACAAACTGACCACCCACAACCTCAACCTCTTTCGCATCAGCCCTGCCAAAGCCAGGTGCACTATCAAGGACAGTAAAACCAACACTTGGAACAAGTTCATTTCTTCTCTCACCACCAACATTTGGAGTATGGTTAATAGCTTCCACGGCAGGATGGGCAAGTTTTCCATCTCTTCTGGAATGGGAACCTTCGCACCACAAAAAAGGATATCGTTATCCTCCCCGCCTCTTTCAGCAACATCTCGTCCTCTGCCAACTACTCCCAATGCTTTCAAAGCCAAAAAAAGCTTGCGATGAAACTCTGAGTATTACCTTTTCCTCTGACAACACCAAGAGCTACAACACCCCTCTCACCCTTTCTGAATAAAATCAAGCCATCCCTGATGCTGGCTGCACCTCCAAGGGGTCCAGACAACATCCCGTACTAGTTCCTGAAACACCTCCCCAACAAGGCTACTGCTACCCTACTCACCATCCTTAACCACATTTGGTCCTCAGGCTCTTTCCTTCCATCTGGAGGACAGCTATCTTCACCCCCATCCTCAAACTAGGGAAGGACAGTACTGACCCCTCCAGCTACCGCCCCATCACCCTCAACTGCTATCTCATTAAAATTATGGAAAGGATCATTAACCAGAGACTAAACTGGTTCCTTGAGACCAACAAAATCCTCTCCCTCATTAAAGCGGCTTCCGGAAACGTCGCAATACCTTGGACCAGTTAATTACACTCGACACTGCTATCCGGGAATTCTTTGCAAAAAAGTAACACCTTATTGCCATCTTTTTTTATCTTAAAAAGCTTTCGACACTACTTGGAAAACGGCGTTACCTGCAAGCTTTACACCATCAGCCTCAAAGGCCACCTCCCCATCTTTATCAGAACTTCTTCTCACCCAGGCAGTTCCATGTTCGTATTGGCCACATCCTCTCCAACCCCTACTTCCAATAAGAGGGCATCCCCCAAGGCAGCATCCTCGCCCCTATTCCCTTCAACCTGAGCATTAACAACATCGTGGACAACCTTCTCCCTAACATCAAATGTGGCCTTTACGTGGATGACTTCACCATTTTCTACTCCTCCCCTGGCTTTCCTTTGGTCGAAAATAGGCTCCAACTCGGCCTGAACTGGCTGCAAAATTGGTGCAACAATAACGGTTTTAAATTATTAGTCTGCATGCACTTCTGTCATTTCAACAACCTCCACCCCCAACCCGAACCTCATGCTCAATGGCAATCGCATCCATAAAGATGACCACACTAAGTTTCTGGGTTTAACCCTAGACAACCAAGCTCTCCTGCAAGCAACACATCACTAACCTGAAACAGAAATGCAACAGTTCCCCAACCTTCTCTGCCTCCTCTCCAACACCACTTTAGGTGCGAACCCCATGCTCTCCTCAAAATCTTCAGGCTCACCATTTGTGCCAAGCTCGTCTTTAGCAATATTGCCTACGTGACGCTCACAACTCTTACCTCAGCCACATCAACACCATCTAAATTGAAGCTCTCAGGCTTTGTCTGGGTGCCTACAGGACCTCCAATCACCAGCCTTACACGTTGAAGCCAAGTGAACCCCTTTCTGCTAAGGTGTAGAAAGCTTAGCCTTCCCTAGGCTTTAAGAGCACTCACTAACACCCAGAACCCTGTTTACAACCTCATTTGGTACCCTTATTTCTCCATCCTCCTTGATAGGACTAAAACCCTATCCCCTCCCTTCAGCTTACGCATCAAACCTGACCTCCACCATCTTGGCATCAACCCGCCACTCTTGGCACCTTCTCCTGGCCCTTTTTTCCTCCCTGGGCCACCCCCTCCCTTCTGTCCACCTGGGCCTCTCCACTTCATCACAAAACCCAAACCCACCCCAACCTCTTTATCAACCTCCACAACCAAATCAAAGACCAACTCTCAAACTACACCTCCATCTATACTGATGGCTCCAAGAAAGGCGACAAGACAGCTGCTGCTGCCATCATCCAAGACATCATTCTCAGTAGCAGGCTTCCCAACTACTCGTCCATCTTCTCGGCTGAGGCCAAGGCCATCCTACTGCCCTCAACTTTATTGAGTACTCCTGCTCAGCCACTTTGCCATCTTCTCAGGCTCCAAGTCTGTCCTTACTTCTTTACTCAATCTTAAATGGGTTAACCCCATGTCCCACCTCCTCCATAAACTCCCCCCCCCTTCCCCCTCCTCTGCAGCAAAAGTGTTATTTTCTTCTGGATACCCAGCCATGTTGGCATCCCCTGCAATGACAGAGCTGATGCAGCCACTAAGCTTACCATCAATCTCCCCCTACCCCCTTTCCCAAAACCCTTTCTGACATCAAACTGTTTATCACTTCCCTTGTTCGTGACCTCTGGCAAACCTCATGGGACTCCCAAATTAATATAATAACAAACTCCACGTCATCCAGTTCACCATTCCAGTCAAACCCACTATCCACAAACTCTCCTGTGTCGACAATGTCCACATTACCCGCCTTAGAATAGGTCACATTCACCTCACTCACTCCCACCTCCTTATTGGCTTCCCCCACCCCTCTGCAACAATTGCCATTGCACCCTCACAGTCCACCATGTCCTCCTTGCCTTCCCCCTGTACAACCTTCCTAGAGCTTCCCTGCCCCCCACAACTCAATAGCCGAGCTCTTCCAGAAAAACCCTCTGGATAAAATTATCTCCTTCCTTCATCATGCTTCCCTCTACAACCATATTTAGCCCTGCTCTCCCACCCCCTCTCTCTAATTTTGCCCCTTTCTTACTTACACCCATGCACTCCCTCTCTTGATCCCAGCTTCCTGGCTTTTAGTCCCCGTGTTTCTCTCAGTCTACCCCTATTTTCTTTTCTTGCTACCTCTGGAATGATCTAACCTCTCAGGCACAATTTGACCCTCGCTGTCATGATGCCATTAAGCCCTCATCAAACAAACAAACAATATGACCAATGAAATTAGTAAAATTAACAATGTATAAATGCTAAGTACTTAGCAAGGTATTTCCTTTGCTTTCTTTGTTTTGATGATAAAGGAAAGTTATCCAAGTGAAGCTCACAGAGTGCAATCATTTCTTTTCACACATAAGTCATAGATGTTATAAAAATGCTGATAAATGAAATGTTTTGATTAATTTCAGATTATTAAAGAATATTCATTAAGGAAATTATCCTCCAAATATCTCATTTAAGTTATTACAATTTTGCAAAAAAAAATATATTTTTTTATATATATTTTTTTTTTATAGTTTAAATAAGATAATAATAACTTAAAATGACTATATTATTGGTGAGCATGTGAAGGAAGCATATTGTGAACTTATGTAATAATGGCGATTTCGTCTGTCTGGCTGTCTACAGTTTTGCCTGAGAATTGCTCAGAAATATTAAAAGTTTTTTTGAGAATTCCTCAGAAAATGTTAAAGTTTCTTCAGAGTTCCTCTGTAAAAGTTAAAAGTTTCTTCACATATCCTCATGGGAGGCTGGAATTCAGAGACTCTTGAGACAGGTTGAAGATTAGTTTCCTTAAAAAGTCTACAAAATATTTGACAATTCCTTCGAATATCAACTCGATCAACAATACATTACACTCAACATTTATCTGGCCACATAACCTGGTGATATAAGTCAGAAGTCTCTAATCTTGATGGACATTTGTCAACAGAAAGTGTATTTATTGGGTATACAATAGGATTAAAATAGGATTTAATTCAATTATAATTTTACTTGTTGAGAAGTTTTCTCTTTTTAATGTTCTTATGTTTAAGTATTGAATAGAACATGTAATAGTTTGCAACACCCTCTCCAAAATAGCCATGGTAATCGCATGCTTAACACTGATTGAACAGCTTATTTATTCAATTCAAAATCTTGATTCTGGCAGTCATTTGTGAATAGTTGTAATATTTGATTGAATGTGCTTTGTTTTTTGTTTAAAAGATGTGTGTTTGTTAGAGTAAATCTCCAGATATCTTCTTCAAAATGAAGCAGATTTCTGATGCCACTCGTGCTAATTGTTTACAGCTGTACTAAACAGGCTTAGTACTGTACTGTATGTACACACAGTGTGTGCAACAAGATACAACATAAACAATGGGTTTGATTCCATCTGACTTTTCGGCGTGTTATCAGTTAACCGATAAATGATCAATAATGATTATCGTTTATCATTTAATGAATTCAACGAAAATGTACATCCATAATCCCACATATAGGATAGAATATATACCATGTGGTATGCACCAAGGGCTATATCATGCATGATTTTTTTACTCAAGCCTTTTTTTTTCTTATTCAACAGTTTGTTTGCCTATAAGTTATTATAATGGACAGACTTTAATACATAGTGTGTTCAATCAGGGACTGAGATAGCTAGGACGAGACTTCTTATGGAGCCTATGGGATGTCATATTGGACATGGGGTGGGATGCCATGTGGGACATGAGCCCTAACATGGTGAGATGCTTGTGGAACAGGGTGGGATGCCATGTAGGATATATGGTGGAATGCCATGCAGGACATAGGGTGGAATGTCATGGGATGGGATGTCATATGGGACATGGAATGTCATGTGGGACATGGGGTGAGATGCCATGTGGGACATGGGGTGGGATGCCATGTGGGACATGGGGTGGGATGCCCGAGTAACACAGAGTGTGACAGGTTGGGATGCCATGTGTAACATAGGGTAGCAGCCTATTGGGACATAGGATGTGATGCCATGTTGGACATAAAGCAGGATGTCATTGGGAGGGATACCATGTGGAACATATTTTGGGATCCAATGTGGGATATAAGGTGGGATGCCATGTGGGTCATAGGGTGGGATACTATTAGGACATATGGTAAAATGCCATGTGGGACATACTTCATGGTGGAATGCCATGTGGGAGATGTGGTGGAATGCCATGTGGGACAAGGGATGGGATGCCATGTGGGACGCGGGGTGGGATGTCATTTAGGACATGGGATGGGATCCATGTGGGACTTATGGTGGGATGCCATGTGGGTGATAGGATGGGATGCAATGTGAGATACATGGTGAAATGCCATGTGGGACATATGGCAGAATGCAATGTGGGACATGGTGGAATGCCATGTAGAGATATGGTGGATTGCCATGTGGGACAAGGGATGGATGGGATAGGATGTCATGTGGGACATGGGGTGGGATGCCATTTAGGACATATGGTGAAATGCCATGTGGGACATACTGTATGGTGGAACGCCATGTGGGAAATATGGTGGAATGCCATGTCGGACAAGGGATGGGATGCAATGTGGGACGTGGGGTGGGATGTCATTTGGGACATAGGATAGGGTCCATGTGGGACTTTAGGTGGGATGCCATGTGGGTGATAGGATGGGATGCCATGTGGGACACATGGTTGAATGCCATGTGGGACATATGGCAGAATGTAATGTGGGACATGGTGGAATGCCATGTAGGAGATATGGTGGAATGCCATGTGGGACAAGAAATGGATGGGATGGGATGTCATGTGGGACATAAGTGGGATGCCATGTGGGACATGGGGTGGAATGCCATGTGGGACATGGGATGCAATGTGGGACTTGGTGTGAGATGCCATTTTCATAATTGGCCGGTTCATATGGTATGGGTGTGAATTTGCATGGGCATGCAAATCTTGGAGGTACTTATCATTCTAGTTGATGGTTATAATCTTATTTTGAATTGAATTGTAATCTAACTGTGCTATAAATAGACTTATGTTTTTCTGTGTCTATTTTGAAGTTGAATTCTAAAGAGGTAATCTTGTCTCAAGAAAAAAGCTTGACCTTCAATATTTCTAAACATAATAGTAATGTCACTTTCACAGGGTAATTAATTGGCTTGTAGGTGCATGGTTGGCGATTGTGTAAACATTTTGACCAATCAGAAACATCGGATTGTATTGTAATTCTGATTTTCACGTTAACACACTATCTGGCCTTTAATTGATTGATGAAATTGAAATTGCATCTCAGATATACTCTTTTCGTTTGATAGGTTGGTGGTGATGTTCCAGACACCAACTATCTGTTCATGGGAGATTTTGTGGACAGAGGCTTTTACAGTGTTGAGACATTTCTTCTTCTCTTGGCATTAAAAGTAAGTATTTATTTTGGTGTTGGTTTTATTTTGGTGTTGGCACTTTTGACTGACTGTCACAGTGCTGTTAAACATCAACAAACAAAAACTTTATTTTGGTGTTGAGAAAATCACCAATCAGAATACAGTGTAGAAAAATATCAAATTTAGAAGGTAACAGGAACAGTGTAATGTGAGTTATAGATTGTATCTTTCCTGTATCTAATAAAAACCTACATTAGGTTATCTAAGAATGATCTAAGAACTAGATTGGCATGGTGTCAGTATCATGTACAGGCTACAGTTGCCATGTAAATCCTTTTCAGGAATCAGTTGATGGTGCCGAGGTCTCTACCACTCATTCAAACCAGGTTTAATGTCACAGATGGGCTGAGCGGCCCGAGACTCATTCCTGGTTTTGAATAAGCAGTAGGGACCATTGCACCTTTCACTTAATTCTGATTTCTTAATAGTAATCAATTTAAAACAAAACAAAAAGAAATGGCATACATTTGAAATAGCATGTACAGTAGATCACAACATTATTCTCCTCACATACCAAAAATTAAGTGTCATGAATTTGGTCATTTATTAGAATATTCTGCCTTATTTGGAAGCATACGCCAGCAGAATTGTGTATTTCCTTATATGCACTATATATATATCCACACGCACACAAATATGCGCATATACTATGATATACAATGTTTCAATGTGCATTTGTGTCCTCCTTGTTACAAGCAATGCTCACACTTGGCTATGGGCCTGGGACAATTAACTGATAAGGCTTTTTGGTTCCGACTCTATAGCATCAGGAACCTATGCAGTCATGATGGCGTATGTGTGTGTATGTGACGCCCAGCTGGTAAACACGATATCTGAAGAACAATACACCAGATTCATGTCATATGGGTACATAGATAGCCCATGATCCGCAGATGTGCCCTATTGTTTTTGGTGGCAATGGCATGCATATTAATGAGTAGGCAGGGCTTAATGATAAAATATCAAATTGCTGATATTTTAAGAAACGCATGTCTGTTGTGTTTCATATTTGGTGTAATTATAATGTTAGCTAGTGTGTACATGTTCATGGTACCAAAATATAGAATATTATTGCTATGCATAGTGGGCGGGGCTTAACATGATTTTGTTTTAAAAAAGCTCAGAATCTCAAAAAAGATACATGAGATTTACTTCATATGTGGTACACAGATAGCCCATGGTCTGCTGATGTGCCCTATTGTTTTTGGTGGCGAGGTCATGCATTTTGATGAGTAGGCGGAGCTTAATGATAAAATCTTGAAATGCTCATATTTTAACAATTGCATTGTTTGTTTCATGTCATATTTGGTATAATTATGTTGTTAACTAGTGTGTACATGTTCATGGTACCAAAATATAGAATTTCATTGAAATGCATAGTGGGCAGGCCTTAACATGATTTTGTTGAAAAGAGCTTGTAAACACAGTATTTTAAGAACGATACTGGGATTCAAATCATATGTGGTTCACAGATAGCCCATGGTTTGCTGATGTGGTGTATTTTTTTTGGTGGCTATATCATATCAATGAGAGCATATTAATGAGTAGGTGGGGCTTAATGTACAAATCTTAAATTGCTTATTGCATTGTTTGTTTTATTTCATATTTGGTATAATTGTGATGTTAGCTAGTGTGTTGATGCAATGACATGACAGGTCATACAAAACTTGCAAATTAATCGGCAAATGACAAAAAGCATCGGAACCACAAAACCTTTTTGTTCTGCTTTAGGTCAGGACTTGAGTTTGAATCAATTCAGTGTGTTTACCTCCTTGTTTTCTTTGTCACAGGTAAGGTATCCAGACAGAATAACACTTATACGAGGAAACCATGAAAGCAGACAAATCACCCAAGTTTACGGATTTTATGATGAATGTTTACGAAAATATGGCTCAATAACAGTGTGGAGATATTGTACAGAAATATTTGATTATCTCAGCCTTTCAGCTATTATTGATGGAAAGGTAGGTTTCCCCATTGCTGACACATGCTATGAATATGCTTAAATGAAAGAGACTTTTTCAAACCTGCATTAGAGTAAGTTAATGTCTTTCATTATGGCAATGACTAATCATTTAAATTCCTGTGAATACATGAAATAAAATTAATAACATAGTAACTACTTTTTCAAAGGGAATGCTGTACCTTACTGCATGTATTAACTCTCGCCTGGAACAGATTTCCGTGACCAACTGAAACCTTTTTGTTGTAATTCAGGGATTGCTTTGAGTGGCAATTAAAACAAAGGTGATACCCTTTTGTGAAATTGTTTCTCATGTGTATCATATTTGATTCTATCATAAGAGTATTATGTGGAGAGTAAAACTTGAAGAAGTCACCCATCAGCCAGATTATGGATTGCTGGATTATGGATCACAATATCATGGGAAATTTCACCCTCGATAATTATCACTAATTACCACTGCCAACACAATTATCACTGTAATTACCTCCACCATTGAAGTTTGACGGCGGTTATGTTTTTGCCTCAGTTAGTTTGTCTGTTTGCCTTCAAGATATTTCAAGAAGAGATTCATGGACTTGGAGTAAATTTTGTGTGTGTTGTTTTTCTTGCCTAAGGAAGAGGTGAATAAATCTTGAGACATATTTGGACAGGGGAAGAGCCTAAACGGGAGGGGTGGGGATGTATTAGGGTGATATCTGTCAAGACTGATAGAGTTGAAACTTTCCAATGGAATGTGCCTAGCGATGAATTCATGCCTGAAAATAAATCAAAACAATCAATTTTTTGGACTCTATGAAAATCAGATCAAGTGACTTCTGGTATCAAAGAGAATCAAGCTTCTTGCTTGAAAGGAAAATAATGGAATGTGAATCTTTGCTGAATAGAACTCAAACAAATAAAACTGAAAACAAGGATCAGAGGGTAGATCCTGAAGTGTTTAGAATGCAAGTGGAAATACAGATCAACAGTGAGAAAGAGATTTTTGGGAATATAACTTGGTGGGCTTGGGATTTCTGAAGTAGATTATACTGGGGACTGGGAATCAACACGGCGGAGGTATGTGCTCTATAGAGAGCTAGATTTCTAGTTGTTACTTGTATGTATGTTGTTGGTGGGCTGAGAATTCACGTTATTTTTATTTTGAAATGTTTTATAAAGCAAATTTG
Source organism: Chiridota heheva (assembly GCA_020152595.1). Lineage (NCBI taxonomy): Eukaryota > Metazoa > Echinodermata > Holothuroidea > Apodida > Chiridotidae > Chiridota > Chiridota heheva. The sequence continues at coordinate 1,069,147 of JAIGNY010000476.1, forward strand.
GGATTAATTTTCATGACAATAAATAAGCTCCTTAAAAATATAATGTTTGTATCTTATTCTTGCAGATATTTTGTGTCCACGGTGGTCTCTCTCCGTCCATAAGTACCTTAGACCAAATCCGCATGATTGACAGAAAACAGGAGGTTCCCCATGATGGCCCCATGTGTGACCTGCTGTGGTCAGACCCTGAAGGTAATCTGGGTTCTGGTTATATTTTTTCTGGGTTCTACTCCTTCAGTTGATTGTTACCCTCAGTTGATTGTTAAAGGTCTATGGATATGAGTTATGTCTGATGAAAGTTTGTTCAGTTTTTAATTTATGCAAGATTTGTGATGTATGATTGATTGGGCACACAGCTCAAAATATTTTGTGTAATTCTTTGAATATCTTTCCTAAATCTTAGTGACTGAAAATGATCTGAAAGTTTATTGCGGCTAAAATCTTATTGGGGCCATGGTAAAGACTCAAAATCTTTTGATCAGAATTTGGTGCACCACTTCAAAGAATTTTGATACACATTTAAAGAACAAGGGATTTACAAAGAAAATACCAAGGTCGCCCAATTTGCATGAAATATGCAAATTGATACCAGAGATTCAAAAACGCTATATATAGTTGTTTTCAAAAGATTTTAAAGCATTTTTGCTAATGTCGCCGTTACGCATCAACAGGTAAATTTTGCATTAATGGGTTTTGTTAGTTTTGAGAGTAAATTATAGCTAAGTTTTCAGCGGGAATTCCTAGTAACAAGAATTTATATTTTTCATAGATTCCCAAGGCTGGGGTGTAAGTCCGCGAGGTGCAGGATACTTGTTTGGGAGTGACGTGGTCCAACAGTTTAATGCATCCAACAACATAGACATGATATGTAGAGCCCACCAACTTGTGATAGAAGGCTATAAGTGGCATTTCAATGAAACAGTACTTACAGTCTGGTCAGCACCAAACTACTGCTATAGGTGAGTGATTTGTTCATTGTTAAATTACAATTGACCTCTCTAAGTTGGTTGATTGACAGCTTTTTCAACCAATCACCGCACAAATTTGCCTAGCAACAAAATCTGCATAACAAAGTGGGGCAGAAACCCTATATGGTACTGGTAGCTAACGCCACACGCTCATGCAGTCAATGCAATATACTGCAGAAAACAAATTTCTGCACACACGGACTGAGTGATGACAAGATGGTGAACAAAAATTGCACCTACGGGCCGCTACCGGCTTCGTAAATCCGATTTCTAGTACTCAGAACAGCAAACAGAATTTTGTTTATTCCTTTTGCTAAACACTAAGGATCAGGAGAAGTGCCATAAATGGAACAAAACTTGTGGCAGGCCACCTGGACATCTAAATGTCAATGCATTGGTCATGCATGATTGTGGATTTGAGGTTTGTTTGTCCCACCTAGTTACCGTGCTGCTATGGTGGATGTGACTTATTTCCTAACTCAGAGAGATCAATTCATTGTTGGTCATCTTATCAATTCTCAAATTGTCTTACTCGGTGCAGAACTTTTACTTGCCATCTAGATACAAATACAATAGTATGTCATGCATGTTTGAGGTGAATGAACCAGGGTCATGCCGACCTTTTATTCTCTTATTTGTCTCTCTGGTTTCACAAATATTTCATTGACTCATGAAGGCTGAAAATTAAAATGTACCATGACAAAGAATTAAGAGAATGTGATTTGATGTGTGTTTACCATTTCTGTTTGATTTTTGGTGTGATTAGACCTGAGATGTATGACATCACTAAAAGCTTTATTTCATCTCCCCTCAGATGTGGTAATGTTGCTGCCATTTTTGAATTAGATGAACACCTAATGAAGGATTTTACAATATTTGAAGCAGCTCCACAAGTAAGTATTATAATGAATATTATAGTGAGTTTGTTGATTATTATCCAAAATATACATGTTAACTCTGATTATATTAAACCTTTAGTCTGATAAATTGTAACATCTGAATATTTCTTTTAAGTGAGATTACAAATGATCAATACATTGATGTCCAGCAGGTAATGCTGTCATTATTTTGTTGTGATTAGTAGGTATTTTGTAATTATGACCTGATATATATCAAGCTGCCATATCAAGTATTATGACCAGTTATATATTCACCTTTATATGAGATTCTCAAGCTTAAAATTAAGGATACCTTCTTGAGGTCAATATTGAAATAAGAGTGATTTTCATTAGTAAACTGTATATTTAGTTTTGTATTCAGTGTCCTATTCAGTAAAATTTGCAACCGGTTAAAAAATAACTGTATAGTTGTTTGCATGTGTGGAAGTCGTGTTTGTTATGTTAAAAAGTCCCTTACATTAATTATTTCTTGAAGGCACTGAAATAAGATTTTTGTGTACAGCAGTATTAGTTTAAAAGCCTTTTTAATTTGTAGCTGTCAAAATACTGACTTTCTTTTTCTGATTTCTTTGTCCAGGCTGTAAGAGGAAAACCAGCAAAAAGGCCACAACCAGATTACTTCTTATGATACATCATGAGAACCACTTGTATCATGAAGACTGAAGTCAGACGCTCATTCTTGCATCATGTCTTAGGTTGCTTAAAAGATTTTGACTGGAAGATCTTTTGCCTTCAACATAGAGGAAGAAAAACAAATATTTTCTGGACAAGAACAGCATTGTAGAACTATCAGCATGTATGTAGTCATCAGTGGATTAAACTGCATTTGGAAATGCCTGGAAGTGTTCACCTGTAAATTCTCAGAGACCATCACATCCTGTTTCATTCTACCTCTCTCTCTCCCCAAAGAACTTTTTAATCTCAACTGATGTCACTTTGATCGAATACAATTGTTGAAAAGATGCTTTTGAACAATGTATCACACTGCATTGTGAAACATCAGGTTGAAGATTTTGTTTATATCCATATTTACATATTTTCTAAAAGATGGCTGGAAGCAAAAAAGATGTATATTATTAAATGAGGGAGTTCTTTTACAAGATTCTAGGAAACAGAGACTTATGTTTGTTTTCGTAATTTATGTTGTATGACAGACTTTTATATGTTTTGAGATGGTGTAAACAAGTGCAGAGACATTTAATAAGGACTTGAAAGAAGACATTTTCATAGAAGTTATGTATGGTTATCTTCATACAATCCTCTATTTTTATGGTAGACATGCTGTATTCACTGGGAATTTCAAATAAACTAATTATTTTTCATAAAAATGGATTATTCTAGCATATATGTTATTCAAAATGGAGTGGCATTTTTCCATTCCATGTAATTTACATTTTCCATAGTAATAATTAAATAAATCAACTGTATTTTCAATTTGTTAGTAATCAGTTGTCAAAATGGCAGTCCTTTGTACTTTTGTAATCCTTGTAGTCAAAGTAAGGAGGTATCACAAGCCAAGAAAATACCATCAAAATGCCAATTGAAAAAACCATTTGGAGAAGAGTATTTGCTGAAAAATAAGTTTTGTTTCTTTTTGGTATTCAAAATTACTCTTGAATGCATCTGTTATTCCTGCAAAACAATAGTTATCCATTTCTGCATTAGAAGTGCAGCTAATAAATTAGGGATTATTGTGAAAAGATATTTGGGATAGGTTATTGTGCTTGTCATTCTTCAATTTACAGCATAGATTACAAATATCATTTTGTGATTGATTCTATGAATCTAAATTTTTGTTATACTTATTTTATTCTGCCTTTCTAGATTGACGTTTAATAAATGTATGGTTCTATATTTAAAGATTAATGTTGTGGCAGAGTGTTTATATACACATTTAATGCACTGGGCAAAGGACTTTGGCTCGAGTGGAATGGCTCGACTTAAGTAGTGCAAAGTCCTTTGAACAGTGCATTAAATGTGTTCATAAACACTGCCAAAACATTAACCTTTTTATAAAATTTCTGTATTAGATTGTTTAAAATGCATAAAAAACAACTAAAAAGAAAGAAAAACGAAAAAAGTAGACATTTTTACTTTATGACAAAATCATTTCCCAGGGTTCATCAGAATTTATTGAATGTTTCTTGTACCAGTCTGATTTTTGCTTGTATCACTTGAAGCTATTGTAAAGGAGGATGCAACCTTTATGTGTTTTTCATGAAGCATCATTTTCTACAAAGTTCTCAACCTTGATCAAATAGAGGGTGAATAAATTGCAGGCCCCTGCAAGCAGGCCCCTGCAAGCAGGCCCCTGCAAGCAGGCCCCTGCAAGCAGGCCCCTGCAAGCAGGCTCCTGCAAGCAGGCTCCTGCAAGCAGGCCCCTGCAAGCAGGCCCCTGCAAGCAGGCCCCTGCAAGCAGGCCCCTGCAAGTCTGCAACGATATCTAGCCCTTACCACATGGAGGGCGCTTACACTGCTGGCCATTGCAAGCGTTCATGGTAGTAAGGGTTCAAATAAATTGGCGCATTCCTCCTTATAGACGCCAAAACATTTGCTGTCTTATGGCACTTCAGATGTTGTCTAGAAAGAGGGGTAACATATAACAGGAGACTGGTTTCTGAACTGGGATTGTAAACATTTATAATTGCCTTTTGCAAGTTTATGGTAAAAAATGAGGCAAAATTTTGAGCAGAAAATGAAAATTGGAACTATCTTTTTGTAAAGAAAAGGGACACCTCACCTCACTTAGTCTCTTCAGGCCTCCTGGGCCATCAGGCTGCAGTGCACTCTCTCCCCTAAACTCTGTTATTTGCAACTTGTCTGGCTTCTGTCCACGAGCTCCATCCCATCACTTTCCTCTCCTTCTCAACTGTCCTTCTCCAGGTCGATTTAGGATGACCAACTTTCCTTCTCCCCTCTAGTTTCCACATCATAGCTGTCACACAGTGCTTACTAGTGCTCGTGCACATAACATAACCAATCCACCTGCACCTTCCTTTTACTTTAGTGCTGATTTTGTCATTGAAAGGAGATACATCTGAAAGGAATTACTTTTGTATTGACAAATAAAGAATGAATTATCTTTTGTGATAACTTGTATTAATTTTTTGTCTTAAAACAAATTTATAGAGCTGTCTGGTATTACTGCTGTTGGACTTTGCTAGAATGGATTATTTAAAATCGGAAGATATGCATATTTGTTTTATTAAGACAATTTGTGTTTGATTGCAGGTATAAGTATGGATGGTTTTAGAATCAGGATTATTTTGTCATTGAAATTGATTTACATGCTTGTCATCATCAGAAGAAAGTTTACATCTGAGGTGTTTCTGAATCTTTCAATGAAATACAATTTCATTTGTCAAATATCATTGGAAATTGTTATGTTGTATTGATAAGAGAAAAGGTCATTTGATAAGAGAAATGTAAGATGTTATTTAAGCCATGTAAAATTCATCATTCTATCTTGAACATTTAATAGGTAAATGCTGATTGGGAGAAGCAGATATAGTGGCAATCCTCATCTCCAGCCTGGAAAGTATGTATGTTGTGAAAAAGATCTTCAACATGGTGCTTAGCCAGTTCACAAAATTTGGCATGCTTTTCTCTGATTTATAAAGAAATACATTAAAATTACAGTGGTATGAACAAAACTGGCGTAAATAGCTAGGTTTTCAAAGATTCTGGCATAAATCTTCGGCGTGGTGAAAACCAAGCTTTCCACTGTAGCCTTATCTACATAATGCTGTATGATTAAGTAAAGCTATAACTTAGTAAAGCTATAACTAATTTGAAAGACAGCTGAAAATATTCCTTTTTTGGTGTCTTAGATACAAAATTAATTTATTTATACATTTGTGTAGGAGTCCAACTCTGAATGATTTAAAGTTAAACAAAATTAAATACTTATTTTTTGTATTTGCTTTAGACATGCCTTTTTGGCAAAGAGGGGTAGCTGTGGAGAAATATTCCTATTAAGCAAAATATTATGTTAAGATAATGCATGTCATTTACCATGCCCACATTTCCTAAAAGTCTCCCACACATTCAAGCCAAGCTTGAACATATTTGTATTGCTTCCAGTATGATAACCATTGGTACACTGATTGTCTTGTAATTTCTTACAAAGGTATATCCTCTTTTGTGTTAAATCAGTTATGCAATACAGTTTTTTAGTCTTTTGTATGATAGCTAAGTGAAAAGTGTCTGTGGGTACATCTGATATTCACATGTTAGATTGAGTTGCCTGAAGATTAGTTCAGTGATCAAACATATCTACCTGGTTAATGGGTTTATCTGATATTCACATGTTAGATTGAGTTGCCTGAAGATTGGTTCAGTAGTCAGACATATCTACCTGGGTAATGATTCATATGATAATCACATGTTAGATTGAGTTGTCTGAAGATTAGTTCAGTGATCAAACATATCTACCTGGTTAATGGGTTTATCTGATATTCACATGTTAGATTGAGTTGCCTGAAGATTGGTTCAGTGGTCAGACATATCTACCTGGTTAATGGGTTCATCTGATATTCACATGTTAGATTGAGTTGCCTGAATATTAGTTCAGTAGTCAGACATATCTACCTGGGTAATGATTCATTTGATATTCACATGTTAGATTGAGTTGCCTGATGATTAGTTTAGTAGTCAGACTTATCTACCTGGGTAATGGGTTCACCTGATATTCACATGTTAGATTGAGTTGCCTAAAGATTAGTTCAGTAGTCAGACATATCTACGCAGGTAATGGGTTCATCTGATTTTCACATGTTAGATTGAGTTGTCTGAAGATTAGTTCAGTAGTCAAACATATCTACCTGGGTAATGATTCATATGATAATCACATGTTAGATTAAGTTGTCTGAAGATTGCTTCAGTGGTCAGACATATCTACCTGGGTAATGGCTTCATCTGATATTCACATGTTAGATTGAGTTGTCTGAAGATTAGTCCAGTAGTCAGACATATCTACCTGGTTAATTGGTTCATCTGATATTCACATGTTAGATTGAGTTGCCTGAAGTCAGTAGTCAGACATACTATCTAACTTAACATGATATGGGACAGAAAACTTTGACATCCTGGTACACTCGGGAGATATTGAATTTACTAGAGGTTCCCAATTAACCTCACTGAGTGAAATGATTGTCAGCTTTTTCAAACAATCACCACATGAGTTTGCCTAGCAACAAAATCTGTTTAACTAAGTGGGGCAAAAATCCTACGCGGTACTGGTACAGTACAGCTAGCTAGGGCGCATGCTCATGCAGTCAATGCAATATACTGTACAAAATCAATTTCTGTACAGACCAAGTGATGGCAAACTGGTGAACAAAAATTGCGCCTACGGGCCCGCTACATGCTTTGTAAATCCGATTCCCATTACCCAGAACGGTTAGCAAACCGAATTTTGTTTATTTCTTTTGCTAAAAACTTAAAAGATCCGAAGAAGTGCCATAAATGATAAAAACCTGCGGCATACCACATGAACATCTAAATGTTAATGCATTGGTCATGCATGATTGCAGATTCCAGGTTTGTTTTCCCCACCTACTTACCATGTTGCTATGGTGGGTGTGGCTTATTTTCTTAATTGGAGAGGTTAATTGGTTTGGAAATATCTTAGTAGAAATTCTACAGAAGAATGATGTCACATTCTCACTTAACAAATTTCAAATGTAAAATGTTGATAATTAGAGGTGCAGTGGTTAGGGAGTCTTGCTTGTATTCGAAAGGTACCTTGTTCAATTATTAAGCCCTCATCAAACAAACAAACAATTCCTGTCATGAGCACTGCATTGTGTCTTTGAGTGAGACACTTTACTTGCTTCAGTCCACTCAGCTGTAAAATGAGTACCAGCACTGTTGATCTGCGATGGACTGGCGTCCCATCCAGGGGGAGTCAAGTAATCCCATCCGCTTGCGGCATTGAAGTCTGGGATGAGCACCGGCTCTATGAGCCTATTATGGCCCTGATGGATTTAGCTTTTAGCTTTCGCTAATCTTGATAATTAAGTTTTAATTTACTAATTGAAAATAAATTCTTCAAAATATATTAAAAAGGTTCATCAGTTGCCTCACTCTACATTTAATACTCTTCTGATGTCTAATGGTTGTAAGCCACAACATATCAGAAAAAATCAATAAAATACTCAACAGCTTTTGACAAATATAAGGATGTGATACCACTAATAGTCTTGGTTTCAGTCATTTCTGCACATAAAGGAGCAGGGTTTTGAAAACTTTCGTTGCCATCTTGTTCATTGTATTGTATTTTCTATAAGATAATACAAAGAAGCTTGACCACTGAACGTATCCTTAAAGCATATATCCTTTTCTTTAGTAGTGGTTAATACAAAGTTTAATGAACATATACAAGCTCTTTCTTTAGTATGCTATCATAGGGGCAAAGTTTAATGAACGTCGATTTTAGTTTTTAAGGCTGTATTGTGTAGTGTCTTCTAAAGATCACTGTGCTCTCTAATGCTTTAATAATGAAGGATAAGAAGAATGTGTGGTTCATATATTATGTTTTGAAGATCAAATTGTGTATGTGGTTATTTCAGATTGATACTTTATTCAATTATCCAGCTACATGAAGAGAATAGAAAACTGGCAATATAACTTTTTTATATTTCAAATATGAACTTATGTTTTATTATTTAAGTTCCATTTTTAGATAGGTCAAGTGTCTGTATGAATAAATTTCTTCAAATATTTGATTTATTGCATTTGTTTTGTTTTTTTTGTATTTGGGGTACATGCATCTCTCACCTCGAAGGACTTTAACTTCACATCTCTTGCTCTTTACAGGAAGAAAAGGAAAGCGACTTATTTTTTAGGCACTGCACGTGTCACATTTTTGTGTAATTTTCCTAAGTAAGTGTGTTTTCAGAAACGTGCTGGTAGAGTATAGGATTAAAATACGATAGACTGGCATTCCCTCTGGGTGGAGTTGTGTGTTCTTATCAACTTGGGAAATGGGAACCGGGGATAAGCACCGACCGTATGGATCTATAAGTCTCTTATCACGGTCCAAAAAAAGGTCATTGCCTCAAAATCTAGCAAAATTTCTGGACTTCTTCACCTTTTGGGGGATCGAATGTCCAAAGCAAAATTTGTTTCCAAAATTTGTTTACACTTTCTTACATTAACTTTAAAAAAAAATCTAGTCTGAGATTTAAACTTGAGGCATACAAATTTTCTGGAAAAAGACATGAACCCTGAGATTGATCACTTGAATTCCTGTTGTTAATTTCTTTACAATACATTACTGATCATGATTAGGAAATTGAATGTCGTTGTCTCCCTCCTAAAAAAAACCTTAAAGGGATGATATTTTCGGAGGGAGCGGTAAAATCCCTTTTAATAACGCCAATGCTTTTATAGATCCGTCATTAATCCTAATCGTAACCTTGGACTTAAACTTCGGGCATGTAATATTAGTGTACTACCAGTTTTCTTTCTCACTTTCTGCAGGCTATATCCCCGAAATGTGGTTTAAAAAGACGATTTTTCACACTTACGAGACGAGTTTTTTTTTGTAAAACAGATGTTTATTCGGGATGGATGAGAAGAAAAAGATTGCCGTCAGTGCATCATCGGTATGTTAAGTTTTTAATTGTTCAGAATTAACATTTTATACTACAATGCGGGATAACATTACTTTTACTATAACTAGTTCCACGAATATATTTTTGTTGTTAAACAGTTTGAACCGACAGGGAAACCATTGCGTTTAGTAATCTATTGCTTTCGATCGCCTTTCACATAAGAATTAGTAGGAAATTATTAAGACAATGCTTATCTTCAATTAGCCATCAACATCTGATTTATAAATGTGCGGTTTCTACTTGGATTCGGAAGTCTAAAGTTGGAGGGTTTAAATTAGGTGCCTACTCCCCGTACTGGGCCGTAGTACCTAGTTATCATGCACATCCCTCAGTACGGGCTGACATTGTGATTGCCGTACGAGGGTTGTTATAGATTAAGTGCAATTCCTTGTTTTTTTGTTGTTGTAATTCACATGTAGAAAATTGATTGAAAAATAACTTACTTTTTGGATATTCTTATATCAATTACCTGGTCCAAATAATACATTTTTCCAAAAAAACTTCTCTAAAATTGATCATTTGTGTAATCAATTAGTCTAAATAATACACTTTTTTTAAAAACTTCTCTGAAATCAATCATTTGTGTGACTGAGGGGTGGGTCAAAATACACCACTTGTGTGATGCAGGTCATACAGTGATGCACCTTGTCCGAGTTATAAGGGGTGGGATATTCATTAGTTCGACTATTCAAAGAATAGTAGAACTATTCTACTACCCACAGCATTGTTGTCGGCGTCTGGTAAAGTTTTGGTTAAAGTTTTCATAACTTAAGTTATGAATGTACATTTATGTGACTTGGCATAGGGCTGTAGGGGTAGAGGACATAAGTACTGATCAAATGAGCATGATTGGAGGGTTGTGTGTGCATACTAACTAGCTTATTTGCATAACAATGAAAGTATTTGTCAGGTTAAAGTTTTGATTAAAGTTTTTGGTTAAAGTTTTCATAACTTATGAATAGTGTACATTCATGTGACTTGGGATAGGGGTAGAGGCCATGGGTACTGTTCAAATGAGCATGATTAGGGGGTTGTGTGTACATACTAATTAGCTTATTTGCATAACAATGAAAATATATGTCAGGTTAAAGTTTTGCTGAAAGTGTTTGGTTAAAGTTTTCATAACCTAAGTTACGAATGGTGTACATTCATGTAACTTGGCACAGGGGTACTCTTCAAGTGAGCATAATTAGCTTATTTGCATAACAGTGAAAATATTTGTATCTATGATATCTCTTAAATTAAAGTGGATGTGGGGATTTTGTTTGCACAAATGATCATATATGTGAAGAGCATTGTCTATACTTAATGTTGAGGTGAAGTGTGCCTATTAATTAGGTTATTTGCATAACAATAAACTTTTGTACAAAATGTTTAACATTCATGAGCGTATAACTCAAGTTATGAATGTTGTACATTCATGTAAGTTTGTACAGGGGTAGAGGACATGGGTACTGTTCAAATGAGCACGATTTGGGGTTGTGTGTACATACTAATTAGCTTATTTGCATAACAATGGAAATACTTGTATCTATGATATCTCTTAAATTAAAGTGGAAGTGGGGAATTTTTGTTTTACAGAAATGATCATATATGTGAAGAGCATTGTCTACACTTAATGGTGAGGTGTAGTGTGCATATTAAGTAGGTTATTTGCATAACAATAGACTTGCGTACAAAATATTTAAGCTGAGATAATAACTTGATATTTGGTACATTGGTACTGTTCAGTTAAGCACGATTGGGGGATTTTGTGTGCATAATAAGTAGCCTATTTGCATATCAATGAAAATATTTGTATATGTGGTATCTCTTGAATTAAAGTGGGTATGATGATTTTGCTTAAACAAATGATCATACAGTATATGTGAAGAGCATTGTTCTCACCTAATGATGAGGTATAGTGTGCATTTGCTGCATTATGTTTGACCTGAGATCAAAAATATATAGCCTATGACTTAATAACTTCATATTTCTAGTTTTGTTATGATATTGACATTCCTGACATGAATAGCAATCAAAGTGTTTGTTTTGCCATGAATAAAAAAGCAAATAAGAGTTTCCTCGCTTCTAAAGAATGTTACATTAGGGGTTTGGGAAATATAAACAATAAGCAGAATGTGGGGTAGAAGTTGATATGGTGATAAAGTAGTTGAAGGAATTAGAAAGAGGTCATGTAGGACAGGGTGGAATTGTATGTAGGGCAGGGTGCGGTGGCATATTGGTCAGGATGTGTTGGCATGCTAGACAGAGTGGATTGGCATGTAGAACAGGGTGGGTTGGCATGTGGAACAGGATAGGTTTGCATGTGGAACAGGGTGGGTTGGCTTGTGGAACAGGGTCTGATGACATGTGGGACAGGGCAGAATAGCATGTGGTGGGATGTCATCTGGATTTCAGTTGTGATGGCATGTGGGTCATGCAAGTGGTGGAATACCTATACAGTATCTGGTTTTCAGGTGTGATTGCATGGAGTATAGATATGGGATGACATTTGGGACAGATTGTGATGGAATGTGTGACAGTCTGGCATATGCATTATTAGTGATAAGGGGATATGTATCATTTCCAATGTCTAGTTTGTCATACGTTAAGTAATATTGTTTCGCATAATTTTGCTTCAATGTTATTGTCCACTTTTCATGCTGACACACATATTTTCTTAAATTTTAAGTTGTATTACAATCCAGGATGTAGTTCTGGGAATGTGTATGGGCTGAGGGAGGGTACAGGTTGGAAAGTGGGTTAAATGGCATTCTTTAATTGACATTGGCAAGTCAGGGCCTCTCCTTTCTTTGTTATTCAATTGATAGAAATAAAAGAGGTGTTTGAGTTAAAAAGACTGCTAGGTTTTGCATGTTTTCTGATTTACTGGGTGAGGTAACCTTTAGCTTTTTTTGTCTTATAATAACTGGGAAAACTCAACGATATTTTGAAGCTTGTAGTGCAAATGAAAATGTTAGTGTATCTTTTAAAGCTCAAGTAATTTTAAATCGTCTGCCCCTGCTCTCATATTTCTGAATATACTTCCCTCTATAACCCCATTCTCTATACTAGCGTTGAATAGTCGAGCATACTGTCCTTCCGGTAGTTCTAGTTTGATAGGTGCATTAGGCTCTAGTTCATTTCACAAAAGAAATATTCATGGTCTTATTTGTTGATACATGAAAAAAGTGAATAATGGTCTATTGCACAAATCTCAGATGCACTGGATATAATTGCTAGGGTGAGGGCAAATATAATTGCTAGGGTGAGGGTATATGTTAACAAATTGCCCTACCTTTAAGTTTATGATGCCTTTCCTTTTTCTTGTTTTTTACATATATTTTCCCCCATTTTTTCTGCTCGAGTGCCCCCCCTCTTAAGTCTGCCACTAATTAAGTGCATGATAATTTCTCACATTGATGAAAAATAGTTTGCAAAACATTGACAAAAAGCAAGGCTGTCCCATTGACTGTGATGAAAAGTGACCCCTATAGCTGGAGAAACCATGAGATGGTATTTACTAGTATCAGTTCCTTTTCTCTTTGAAAAGCAATAATCCTTGGTTTACTATTTAATTGTGTCAGATGTTATAATTCTTTGAGTTCAAATTCTATGATCATGTTCTAGACAATAGTGGAAATATCTTTTCAAAAAGCAAAACAAGTTAAAAGGTACAAGTTTGAAGTTAACCAAAATTAAACATTTAATCTGTTTTATTGTAGGCTTACATTTGAATATTTTAGTTTCCACAAAGGACAAACTAACCAAAGATCTGCAATGATTATTACATTTTCTTATTTTTTAAATTAATAGAGGGAAATATGATTTTTAATTTTGTTTAAAGTTGGTTGGTTTGAAAGCAGAACTGTTGAGGAAGCAGGCGCAATTCAAGCAGGAGAAACTTGCCAAAGCATCTGGTGAATTTTCTTCAGGAAAATTTGTCAAAACTGAAAAGGTGAGCTATCATTTTTGGTTATTTTTATCTGACTATATTTCATCTTCAATTTATTTTCTCTTGCGAAGGCACTGTAGGCTGGAATAGAGATAGATGTTTAAAAAAAATCTGACAGAAAACTTTCATAATAACCCTTATTCAAAGTATGTAGTTAAGCCAGGTAAATTGATGATCATAAAAATTCAAGTTTGCAGTTCTTTTTCAAATAGATCACACCATTGAAAGTCTACACAAAATTCTGTAATTTCAGCTGTAAATATTGGAGTGTGTGCTTCTCACATTTTCAAAAACATAATGTAAAAATCAACATAACATGGCATCTACAGATTACAAATTTCAGTCTGTCTCTTTAACCATTGATATAAGAAATTTGGTTTTCTATACTTTAGAAAATGGAGGGACAAACACACAAAAGCATGAAGGATCTGCTTATGCATGAACATAATATCTATCACTTTTGTATGGTGGCAAAAAGTTACTGCTAGTCTTTTTGTGATCATCTTTCAAGTAGCAGGTTCAGTAATTATGTTACATATTATTGAATTTTATATAAAGGTTTTAATTTTTTGGCAAAATTACGATTAAATCATTTCTTTTGTACTCTCATGTGTTGAGGTTTATTTCTGTCGTTTGCAGAAATCATCAATATGGAGGAAACAAAATGCCGGAGTGAAACTGAGGATGAAAAAGGATGAAGCAGAAAGCAAAGATGAAAATGCCAAAGATCTGGAAAATTCAAGAGCCATGTTGGAGGCTAAAGCAAAAATATATGAAAAAATGGCTACCGGCCAAATGGAAGCAAGTAAGGTTTTTGGAAAAATGATCACCTTCGTATTTTAATTCTTTTTAGTTTTCACTTCACAAGAAACTATAATAGTACTCTAAATCCTCTGTAAGATTATCTAAATTTTGTGTTATTGTGGGATATTTGTACCTTTATGCTGACAATTTATGTTTGTATCATTTCTTACTTGATTTTATCAAATCAGATGAGCAGACCAATAGTGTATTTTTGGTTGACTTTGAGAAGAAACAATTAGACACTTTGCAGCAGAATCATGCTATGAGGACATCAGCAAAAGAAGAGGATGACGATGAAAATGATATTCTAGTGAATGAGAGTGAGATACCTCCTGCTGCTATTCCAGAGGAAGAATGGTTTGTAATTTTCAAATTTCTCGAATTTTGCCAAATTGTATAGTATGCATTGAATTTTCACGACCACTTGACAGTTAATGTACATGTGCCTGATCTGAAGTTAATGTTCTCTTTTCCATGTTCACAGGGTGGACTACATTGATACTCTGGGCAGGTCAAGACGGTGTATGAGGAAAGATCTTCCAATGGTCAAAGACATGGACAAAAAACTGAACCCTGACAAATTCAGGTAAATGATTATATATGTGTTTTAATATTTGAGTGGAGATAACTATGTTCTCCCTTTCAGATTGAATTAACTTACTCACTACATCAATATCACCCTAACTCCTTTCTTTGAATAAGCAAGGCTATTCCTAACACCCTTAGTTTTTTTGCTAACCTTAGGGCACAAATGACTTGAATTAATGAGGTGATGTCAATCCTAAAACCAATAAACCAGCCACTGCTGTAAAACTTGGTCTGGATTGTTTGGTAGTGAAATTGGATGAGTGGCAGATATAAGGTATGCAAAGTAAGAGATTAAAAAAGTAAGACAAACACAGATACAAAGGTAACTACTTTGTTCACTACAATCAATGCCATGGGCAACCATGAATCACAAACATACAGGCATAAAACTCCCTCTAAAGAATGATCATAAACCTTTACTTTCTGTGGATATCAGATATCCCTGTTGTATTTGACATTTTCCATTGCAAACTTAGTTCAAGGTACAAGACAGTTTAATGCTACTCTTTTAATTCGCGGAATGGATGAATACTTTAATTACAACAAAGCACTTACAGCCCCTGTATGAGTAACCATCCTAAGTCAAATTGGGAGCCTGAACATAGTTGTGGGTACACAATTCTATAATAAGCATTTAGTTTATACTTAGGTTGTGTCTGTTTATGATTTTTGCTGCTATTGCTGGTGAATAATTTTTTTTTTTTTTTTAAACCTTTAAGTTTTGGTTCCAATGTGATAGCATCAGGAACCTATGCAGTCATGATGGCGTGTGTGTACTGTATGTATGTGTGTGTTTGTATGTGACGGCCAGCTCGTAAACTGAACTTCCAACTTATTCACCTTCTCAACATCGCACATTCGGCACTAAGGCCATAGTTATTGATAACACACTAATCCCTTCAAAATTTTGTGTAAGGAATATTAGCGCCGTTTTTTATCAACACCTCACATGGAGCATCACGTATGAAGTGTAATCAGGACCTGCCATTTCCATTGCCAGTTTTTATCCACTCAGGCTCGCAATACAGTCATCCAATGCCTTGTTACATTAAGACTTGATTACTGCTTTTCACTTTTTGCAGGTATCTCTCAAACACAAATTAAACGTTGCAGCTAATGCAAAACAAAGCAGCTAGGGTTGTTACAAGGCACACTCATGTTGATTGCACTTACCAATACTTTCTGATTTACATTGGTTACCTTGTCATCTAAGAGTACATTTTCACCTTCTGATGTATATCTTCAAATGTTGTCACAAGCTTATTCCATCTTATCTTCAGGACATATGTATAATTTATCATCCCAACTGGCCTTTGAGATCCTTAACTGACAAACTCACACTAGTGACTTACCCTTCAAAAAAGAAAGTAGGGGGCCAACCTTTATATCATGCAGGCTCACCTGTGTGGAATGCATTACCCTTAAAATCAGAAACAGTTCCTATGTTGTGTTAAAAAAAAACCCTGAAGACTTTTCTCTTTGAGAAACGCGTCCAGCATGTAAAGTAACTGTTTTGTGTTCATCTATTTTATTTTCATGTTTACCTTATTGTTGGATTATTTGTGTTTGGAGTTTTTGTTTTGTTCTGTAAAGTGCAGAGAATCTTGGGATTCTGCGCTATATAAGCACTGAGGAAGTAAAGTAAGTAAGTAAATGCATAATCTCAAAAACAATACACCGAATTCATGTCATATGTGGTACACAGATAGCCCATGGTCCGTAGATATGGCCTATTGTTTTTGGTGGTGATATTATGCATATTAATGAGTAGGCGGGGCTTGATGTAAAAATCTTGAAATGCTTGTATTTTAACAAGCACAATATCTGTTTTGTTTCATATTTGGAATAATGATTTTAGCTGGTGTGAACATGTTCATGATGTAAAAATGTCGAAATTTATTAATATGCATAGTGGGCGGGCTTAATATGATTTTTCTGAAAAGAGATTGTAAACACAGTATCTCAAGAACGGTAAACTGGATTCTTGTCATATTTGGTACACTGATAGCCCATGGTATTTAAATGTGCCCTAATGATTTCATGCATATTAATAAGTGATTTATAAATGAAAAAGTGAACAAGTGACAGTGTATGTCCGTTTTGTTTCATATTGGGCATGATAATATTGTTGGTTATTGTGTACATGCTTATGTTATCAACAGTTGTCATGAATATGCATGATAGGCATGGCTTAATGTTAAAATGTTAAAGGATGTAAACACCATACTGTAGCACATGAACGGTATATCAGATTTATGCCATATATCTTACACAGATGGGTCATGGTCTGCAGATATGTTCTATTCTTGTGGTAGTGGTGTCATGAATATTAATGAGTAGGTAGGCTTACTGACAAATTCTTGAAATAAGATAAATGAGCAACCGTTTTTGCATCATACTTGCTATGATAATGTTGTTAATCATTGCGTTAATGCTAATGTTGTCAACATTTTTATTGATTTGCATGGTGGGTGTGGCTTATGAATAAATATCTTAGAACAAATATTTCATGATATGCAATGACATGACAGTTATTACAAATTTTGCAAAATAATCAGCTTATGAAAAAATAGCATCGGAACCACAAAACCTTTTGGCTCTGGTAATTATTCTTGTACCTAGAAAGAAACAATCTATAGATAGTGTATCTTATGAGAGATAGGGATGGGAATATTGAGCATATATTATATAACACAAATGGCTTAAGTTAAGAAATGAAAATGTCAAATTAAACAATTTTCAGTATGAAACTCCTCCCTCGCCCAGATGATACTGAACATACACCCAAATTTAGAGTAAAATAAAAGAATTGTATCAATTCTAGATAAAGAAGTTACCATTACATTAGAATCAGGTAAAGATTCACACTTTGACAGCTGTTTGGAATTTGTGATGTTGTAATAGGATCATATCTCAATTTTGCACATGTAAAAATCCTGTCACTCAGTACTTTGAAGGGAAGTAGCAAGTCTCTACTTTTACAAAGTTTTCTGCAGACATACCTGCCTGGAAAGATGCTTTAAAAACTATTTTCGGTTGAATCTGAAGAAGACAATTTTATAGAGAAGTACTGTAATATACAATATATTAGCACTCTGTAGAGTGCATACCTCTGCCTGCTTTGCAATTCCAGTATTCCTAATATTTTGCTGAGTCCTCCGCTCTCCCCCCCCCCCCCCCTCCCACCCGCTTCTCATCTACATCAGGAACCTTAGACCTACTGAGTTTTATTCCCACATAATCTCTTCCTCACTTTTAATCAGTCCTGCCTATTTGCATTCTAAACTCTTTAGGGTTATCTTCCTTCTGACTGATTTCTTCCAAGACCTTATCATTGTTTTATTCAGGCTAACCATTCATTGTTTCAGATCCTTTCAGACAAGGTTCACATTCGATCATTTTCTTTTCATGCCAAAATCCAATTGTTACCCTAAGAACTTCCTTTAACTACTTTATAACAAAGATGCATATAATACTAATAATTTTGATCGTTGATCAGCCACACCTGGATGAAAAATGCTTTTTGCAAAATTTGAAGACAAGTTCCACTCAAAATTGTTTGCCTTTTCTGAGAAGAAATAAAACAAAAAATTGAATAATGAAGTTCTTTGATCAAATGAAGTATTTATCCTAACTACATACTTTTTGATAAAATATAGTAACTAGAAACCAAAAGGTTGTGTGGTTCCGATGCCTTATCTTTAAGAAGCTGTTGTAGTGCAGGTGGAATGATAACGTTATTTTATGGACTCCAATTAAATGTCACTCCTTACATTATAATTAACATCTGAGGATATTAAGATTTTTCATTTTGTTAGTCAGTTAGAGCCCCCTGTGAGACCCCATTTGAATTTCAAGTCAACATGTTTCATGGCCCCTTCCTCTCCAAACAGAGAAAATGTTGGATATTAGAGTCATATAAAGCAGGTTTAAAAGCAATAGCAACTTTGAGGCCCAGTTGTGCAAATGACTCTTATGATGTCAATTTTCCCCTTCCCCTAGTTGTGGGATTTAACCTTTGATTGGTAGGTGCTAATACACTATAGATATCTGTGTTTTAAACTGATAAAGGTTTTGCTTTAAGTTTTAAAATGTAGATAGATATATTGGGTATTTTACATCCAGTCTTCAACAATTCAGGTTATAGAGATAATCCACATATGAAGAACTGATGGATGAGGACCCGCTGGGAATTGAACCTGGGACATCTGACTTGGCAATGTCATGATATGACCACTAGACAAAAGTATTTGTTTATTTTAGGCTTTTAGATAATTATACAAAGTCACTAACAATGACCAACCCATGAAACATCTTTTGCAAGTGTTGCAATTGTTTTATTGAGAAGGATTTCACTTCAAAATGCAATTCAAAGGTGGCAGTCTTGCCACCATCTCTTAATTTATCTAGTCTTTGTCCCGGGAGAACAATAACGCTATTACAGACAATAAACAAAGGAATTTACGTTTATGAAAGGGTAGTAATTCACAACAGTATGGAAGAGATTAATTTAATTTACAGGTTGTGAGTGGAGTCAAGATGTATATTGTTTAATTTCCAAATTAATGCAATTAATTGAATATGACATTTTAGCAACATAAGCATGTGCACACTATCTAATAACATAAGCATGCCACGTAAGAAGCAAAACTGGCATGCACTTGTACAGATTTAAAAAGTTTAAAATTTTTGCACTACGCCCCACCCTCTCATTAATATGTATTATATCGACACCAAAAACAATAGGGCACAACAAATAAAAACAATAGGGACTATCTATGGGTCATGATGCATCTATGTGCCAAATATGACATGGCATAGATGTACTGTTCAGGAGATACGGTGTCTACATCACAGACATACATACATACATACATACAATTTGGCAGACAACTGCATAAATTCCTGATACTAATAGTATCGAAACCAAAAAGTAAGAAATAGCATCGCATTGCTTGCTTTCAATTGAATTCAGTTGTAGATATTTTTAAATTGGAGTGTACAAGATACAAGATGTAAACTTTTTCAATTCAACACTATCATTTGAATGGAGATAATCCATATGGCCTTCTAATTTTCCATATATCTTAGGCAAGGTCATTGACTTTGTCTCGCTGTATCTTTAAAATTGCAGAGACAAAGAGCAGGCGAGTAGTTCAGTGGATGATGCTGTACCTCAGATGATGTCAGCGGACATGCACCGTGAGATGCTCCGTAAGAAGTGGGAGAAGGAACAAGCGGACCTGTTGGAAAAAGGAGACATTCACTATCAGAATGTTAGGTTTGATGGTGAGTTTTCCCACCTGACTGAAATTACCGTTAACCATATTGAGCTACACAAAGCTGCATGGATTGCTATAACAGCTACATGGAAGCGGTGGAATTTTTTACAATTGCAACCACTTGAAAGTTCCCAGAATTTGTTAGCATTACCACAGAAAGGAGGTAGAGATTATGACTGTTATTATTCATAGCCATAGGGTTGATACAAAAATGTATTATAAAAATCAGTACAATTTACAATCATTTAGTAGAGGCCAGAGTTTGCTACTATTGCAATCACATCGATGACACTGGAATTGTTCTTTAATTAACTTAGTGCAGTTTTATTCCTCTGATGATTACAGCCACTTTTAAGTGGCCAGAATTTGTTACCATTACCACCTCAGAAAAGGTTGGTAGAGATTATGACCATTATTATTTATAACCAAATGGAGGATGCCCAAATTTATCACCATTACAATTTATAACAGATTACAATTTGTTAGTATTACACCCAAATGAAAAATACTAAATGTACTAAGGATTTTTGATTGCTCTTATACTGTGGATGGCTTATTCTAATTCATTTTGTATCTGTTTTATTATTCAATGTTTAGAGGTGCGTGAATTGGGCGTCGGCTACTTTGATTTCTCCAAGGATGAGGAGGAGAGGAAGAAGCAAATGGAGTCCTTGAGTAACCTTAGAGATGAGGTAAAATATTTTACCTGTGGTTTGAACTTTGACATATATTAGGTTGAAATAGGTAAACATATAAATAAATACAAATACAGATATTTTAGTTTTCTGAATATTATAAATTTTTAGATATATGAGTTTAGTTCAAGGTAAATGTTTCACGTAAAAACAGTTTGAGATAACATCAGCTAAATTGTTTTAGAATCTAAGATAATCCATGCAAATTGCAATAATTTTATTTTAAATGACTTCAAAATGGCTACTTTACAGCATTGATGTTTTTAGATCATGATATGCAAATCAAATTATGATAAATGAACAGGCAAACTTCCTTATTTTCTTTAAAATACTCATGGTTTTAACATTTTATTCAGGAGAGCAGCCACTTGTGAGCTAGGTTATTTACATACCATCAATAAATATCTAATTGTAAAAGACATCAACTTTTTTTTAAATTATTGAATTAAATATAGAATTTGTGGTCGAGCTTTCTTCTCATTCGTACAGTTACATTTTTTGGCATACATTTTAAAATCCTTAATCATTGATAAGCAAGAGTAATAACTTCACTTTTTTTTTTTCCTCTAAAATTGACAGACTAATACAGAATTTTTAATTTGAAGTTTTATGTAGCTGCAAAAATATTAAAAAACGATTTTGTTACCTACTTGCATTTACCCAAACATTACTTGAATTTAATCTACTTACTTGAATTTTCCTTGCAGACTATGAACAAAAGAGAACAGCGGCAAAGACTGAAAGCCAAGAGAAAGGCTGCCCTCCAAGAACGTCTTGAGAAAGTCAAACAAAGGAGGAACATAAAGACAGAGGACAACAGTAATCCTGTTGTTGCCATGACATCATCAGAAGAAACAAAGGTGGGAAATGAAGAGACCAGATCCAATGAAGAACTGTCCAAGAATATATCTGGTAAAGAAAAACGTAGAAATGATGCAAATCTGGATCGTACTGTCAAATTACTTGCAAAGATTAAGGAATCTACTAAGCCAGTTAGAGAGTGGGATATTGGAAAAGGTATGTACTTGAACATTTAATGTAATGCTTTTCCGTCAACTGAATTAAAGAATTGCACTTATGTCCTAATATGCATTTCCTAGTTATCTTAATTGTTCTGAGGAGTGAAAGTAAATGTTGTAAGGTAGATCAATCACCTTTATCAGGTAAAATGTCTCCATAAAGTTACTTGTATAGTTCATGCAAATGTTAAGTTAGAACAACTGAATGACATTCAATATGATGTTGTAAACTTTTATACGAGGAAAGTTGAAAATATTAATAGGAATTTTGATTAAATAGTGAAAATTATTTATCTTTTGAGTGGAATTTAACATTCAGTGAAAATCACTTGATGGGAAGATAGTATCCTTTACTCATCCTTTTGTCCAAAATTTAAGAACTGATGTTATTTATGTCCTTTTCAATCTGTAAGCCATTAGAGTGATATGTAATTTCTGTCATCACATATATTTTTCGTTGATACTTCACTTTTGTTAAATATATCATTGCAAGAAAGTATAACATTTGCTTATACTGTAGATTACAAAGGAATTAAGCTCATATCATGCTCCCTTTTCTCTTTCAACAGTTTTAAAGCCATCAGCTTGGGAGAAGCAACAAGAGAAGGAAAGAGATGAAAGACCTTCAGAATTTGCTCCTCCAAGTGTGTACTTCAATGAAAGGACTCTTCATCAAGCCAAAAGAAAACATAATAGAAACACTCAAAAGAAAAATGAAAATATTGCAGGAACATCTACGCATGATATTTCAGACAGTCCTTCTAGTTATCCACAGTCAGATAGAACTATTCCACAAAGTTTTTATCCCCCTTCAACATCTGAACCTGGGCAACCCAGTCAGAACTTTTATTCAGCATCTATTAAGGAAACTCTTGCATTCTACAGGAACAAATCATCATGAGAATGATTGCATTGAGAGGTCAAAGGGTAAAGTTCATTCGGAATTCCCATAATTTCACGATTAACGTGAACAAGTTCAAGGAAGACCCCTCCAAGCACACATATCAACTCAGGGCACAGGTGTGAAGAGATGCAGATTTAGAGATGCAGATATTTGTTACACTATTGTTAAAGTTATGTGAACTTTGTGCAACTTTTGTTTTTACAAAAACGGTCTCTGCTGTCTTAGTAAGTCACATCAGAACATGAACTACCACCAATTCAATTGTAATTTAATCTGAACATTTCAACACTTGAATTAATTCCTTCATGAAGTATCAAATTTGACTTATTCCCTCTTATGCTAGTATGGGGTATTATTTTAAAGGTCTTGACTAAGTCTTTCTTATTCTGTTATTTCTTGTTCGGGTGTGTGATGAGATAGGGTTCAAAGAAAGTTTGTCTTTGATTTGCTCCCTAAATCAAAATATATTGTACGTTTCATGAACAGTTTTCTGTCAGTTTTGTTCTGGAATATCCTGAATAAAAAAACTATCGTGCTAAAAAAAGTTTTTTGAAAGATAGCTACCATGAAAGCTCTTTGCAATGCTGCAGCATTATTGGTGTAACAACTTCGTAGTAAACAAGCAATTTTGAATTGAAATTTTAGAACTCACTGTAATATGTTAACCTTTTAATTTTGTGTTTGCTGCCATCTTTGATAATCAGGTCTGAATATTAATTTGATGGAAGTGAAATACACAATGCAGAACAGACAGCTTTGTTAGTAGAGAATAGTTCAGCTTTGTCACAATCTTCATTTTACATGGATATGAAAAAAATAATACTTTAAAGTATGATGAAACATATTTGTTATCAATTCATTTAATATGTATTGACTGTGGTTGCAGGGACATCTTTTGTTCTAACAATTATTGGTTTGATTTTTAGCAGAGTGTCGCATTACAGTAATATATCAGAGGAGTAATAAAATACAGCCAGTAAACTAGTTTGATGTGATATGTTTTGATTTATTTCTGCATATTTCAAGTACTTAATAAACAAACTTATTATTTCATCATATTTATGATTATTGGTTTAATTGATGTGATTTTGTTTTCAGTTGGGGAAAGACATACAGAGGATGCATGTTTCTTTGTTCTATCTGATAAATTTAAGAAACAAAAATATTTCAACCAGGTAAAAATTCAAAACTTGGCCAATTCTCTTGAGAAATTGAATTTTTCAAAAGATATAATGGCCTTTTATACACATATTAGACTGAACTATCATCAGTTTAGGGCAGAATACTCTTCTATACATATCTTGGGACCAAAAATATCTGACTGACTGAAAGATTTTTACCACTTTCTTCTTCCTAATCCAGTCAAACTTGTTAGCATCTGGGATTGACTTTGTGGAACTTAGAATGACTTGAGAGAAAATATTTGGACAGAAGTCTCACCCCCATCCCCCCTATCTTCTTTCCTGTTCACATCCTACTTTACCTTTAATGTATGCTAAATGCTTTTCTTACTTATTTGATTTTAATCACTTTTCTGCATAAACACTAGGCCATATTGAAGATTGCCTCCTGTGGATGAAAAATGCCTCTTTGCTTGAACTGCCTGATTGTGCAGTTGTTGGTCCCTGGGGACTATACTTCCATCATTTTTAGTGACTGGATTGAAGAAAGTAATGTTATAAAATTTGAATTGTTACACATCACAAACTTTGCATTCCTTTCATCATCAAAAATCTATCTTTGATCAGTTGTTACTTATAAAATAAAATGGTTGATGAGACAAAAAAATATAACTCTTAACCTCAGTTACTTTTGTAAGTAACATTAGATAAGTTGCAATTTTTCCTTTTATCTCAATCTTTTATTTACTATGTTTGAGTCTTACTTCTCATGTCCTGCATAAGCTCCATGCAAATCTGATGAAGAGCCTAGAAATTTTAAACATGATACATTTTCTACTTAACCATAGCCAGTTTAGGCAAAAGGGGAGGAGGAGGGGGGGGGGGCACAAGCACTTAAGGAGGGTGCACTTGGGCAGATTCTCTATATACCCTTGTGTTATATTTTTTTATTTAATTTTTGGCAAAGAGGATATACCTTTTGCAAAGGGGAGGGGGTTGGCACAAGCACTTAAGGAGGGGACACTTGGGCAGATTATCTATAAATCTTTCTTATATTTTTTCCATGAGGGGCACATAACTTTTGCAACAGGGGAGGAGGGGGGGGGGGGCACCATACTGTACCATGCCCCAGGGGTAACTACGGGCCTGCAACTTAAGATCTAATTAAAATCCTATGCAGACTGTTCCAAATTTTTGTCATGAAAGAGGACTAAAAGTTTAGTGATGATGTAGACTTTCAAGTTACCATCTGTACAAGGCTGATTTTCTTTTCATTTCAGTAGTTCAATTTTTCTTATGTTTAACTATTGGTGATCAAAGCTTGCAGACTTGAATTATATGGTCATCATTGTTTTTCGGGTTTTCCTATTTTCCGTTGTTTTTACCACAGATCGATGCAGCTTGAAAAAGTTAAATTATACCTGGGACAAAAATATAGAAACACTCACAATTTTATTTCAATTTTAAAATGTTTATTATTGCATGAAAATCTTTGAATTTTACATGGATATTGTTTCAGAAAACCTCTCCAATTTTTGGAGAGGTATGACATAATAAAAACTTGACGAAAACATTTCACTTCAGAAGATTATTTTATATTTTAAGAAATGATTTACATATTCACAAGAAAAATGATACGGGGATTTCAACTTTCCTTTTCTATCATAGAATATCATGCATGATACAATGTTGTGGAGTTGCTAATATTCTTGTTACAGTATATTTTACATGGATGATGTTTCAGAAAACTTTTCCAGTTTTTGGAGAGGTATGGCATAACGAAAATGTAACCAAAAATTTCACTTCCCAGAAGATTATTTTATATTTTAAGAAATGATTTACATATTCACAACAAAAATGATTCAGATAATTTCAACTTTCCTTTCCGATCATTGATTATCATGCATGATACAATGCTGTGCAGTTGCTGATAATATTGTTACAGTATATTTCCATTTTTTTCTTATTAAACGTACACAAATTGATTAAGAAATTTGCAAAATTGCTATAAAACTAAATGGTACTATGCTACCGGTTGCTATGACGCTTGACAAGAGAGAAGTTATGTAATACGTGATTGGTCGTAATTATTGACTGAGAGCCTCTTTTTTAAGTTTCCTCCAATCAAAAAGATGATTCCATTTATTTTTAGCCATGAGTGACTGATTAAGGGGAAATTTTATCGATCGCGTGTCGCTGTTTTCGCCGATAATTATAGTAAGTTTTTTTTAATTTTTGATGGTCATTTTCCCAATTTTTTTCTACTTTTAAGCCTAGGCTTTTACTGAATTTTCTATTTGAACTTCTAACTTTACGCTGAAGTTACGCTACCTTAGTAACATTCACTTTGAATTATCATTGCAATGTAGCCTATGTAAAAAAGTAGTTTCGCGAAAACTTTGTGGCCAAGTTTAATTAAACTTAAGGCTTAAGCCTTAGGAAAGGAGCCATTTAGGCTATAATAAATATGGATCATCAGAGATATGTTACTTTCAGGTCCTAGATTTGGTCAAAGATTATTTCCTTTTTAATATCCTACTAATGTTAGGCCTAGACTGGATTGCGAACCGCCAAAGATATTATGTAAAGTTTAATAATATAGGCCTAAGTTGAGATAAAGCGTAACACTTGTTGAGTGCAGACGTATTTTCACAATTTATATTTATTACTTGGAAATTTTACCTTAAACTCTGGATTTTTTACCCTCACGTGGATATACATTATTTTGTTTACTTGTCTGAAGGTTATTTGTGGGTTTTTTTATTGTTTGATTCTTTATTCTTGTTTAGTTTAGTGCATTTTTTGTGTATGTTATTTTCGTGTAGCAAAAGAGAGAGAGAGAGAGTTGAACACACAATTACAATGACGGGGTCGTCGCCTGCGTATTTGGTTATGATAGTACAAATGCTATCACGAAACGCAATATTGAAACTAATGTTATTTATAGCCTTACACACTATTTGTATTTACAACCATTTCCGTGATTTTCTTTTTTTCGTTGATTGGATACTTAAGACTTATTTGAATCCTGAGTAAGTTTATTGTTTGCCTTCTTATATCATTTCATTAATTTTCACTTCCTCATCTTCCTATCAGTGTCCATTGCATCCTTTAGCTGTTGTTTTCCTGTTTGTCAAGTAGAGGGCCTATATTATTATATTAATATTATTTGTTTATCAAATTGTCAATCATGTTTATTCTAACTCGCAACCTTTTTTTTTCCCCTGTATTGTTCTTGCTAGCATACTCTAGAATCCAGTGTATTGTAGGAGATTCGATAAAGCAGTACAGTGTGACAATTGTGATCAATGGATCCACACTAAGTGCTGTAACATTGATGACTCAAAATGCAGTGACCTCATGCATTCTAGCTATACCTAGATGTGTGATACTTGTGACTTCATGAACTTCTCCGATTCTTTTTTTTTCAAGTAACAATTCCATCAACTGTACTAACTAGCTCATATGAGGCACTTAAAATGTATTCTTCCGGCCTTGACTCTGGGTCCAACCACCATCCCGATGTCAAATTAAAAACAAATTTTAAAAAGGTAAAAAGGAAGGTTCTAAAAATTCTTGTTATTAACTTTCAAAGTATTTAAAACAAGAGAGCCTCAACTGAAAGTCTTATAAAAGAAAAAGATCCAGATGTCATTATTGGCACTGAAACCTTGCTAAATTCTGAAATCAACAACTCTGAAATTTTCCCCGACAACTATACAGTCATTCGCAAAAATAGGAGTACAAATGCTTATGGTGGTGTATTACAGGCAATAAAAAATTTCAATTCCAATTCCCTAAGGAAAAGAGCATGCACTGCATGTAGGAACTTTTTACAGGCCCAGTCACAATGACCTTACTAGCCTTCTTGAGTTTAGAAAATCATTACAAAAGTTAGGCAAAAATGCTGACAAAAACAATGTTATTCTTGTTGGTGATTTCAACCAACCTAACATTAAATGAAGCCAAAACGTTATTTCAGACACTCGCGCTTCCTCCGAAGCAGCCAAAATGCTTCTTGAAGTGGCCAATTTATTCAATCTCACTCAAATGGTGCAGTCACCTACCAGAGATGACAACATTCTCGATCTTGTATTTACTAACAACTCACCAGCTGTTAAGTCAGCTAATGTCATACCGGGTATAAGTGACCATGATATTGTTGAACTGACCCAAAACATCTCCCCTTCTCGTAAAATTTGCCTAAATGAAAATCTATATAAGGAAAAAAGCTAACACAGAACGCATAAAAGAAGACCTGTCTAAACTTAAACTGCGCTATTATTCTAAATTCAATAGCTCATCCATTAATGTTGATGAAAAATGGAATTTCTTTAAAAAGGAAATTAAACTGATTATTGAAAAAACACACCTCACAAATTCACCACAACTAAACTAAATCTACCTTGGTTCACCCATATCCAATGCCTTATCTGGAAGAAAAACAAACTGTTTAAGAAAGTTAAGAAAACTCAACAAGTCTATGACTGGAGTACATATAAAAGCTTTAGAAAATCCGTCCATAAAAACATAAAGAAGATAGAAACATCTTCATCTGTAATAAACTTAAAAACTACCTAACTAAAAACCCCAAGGCATTTTGGTCCTACATAAAAAGATTTAACAGTAATTCCGTGGGTGTGTCAGACCTTATGAACAACGGTAAACTTTGTAGTGACATTATGACTAAAGCTAACATTCTAAACAAACAGTTTTTCAGCGTTTTCACAGAAGAGGATACCTCTCAAATCCTTGTAACTAAACCACTCACCACCAACAAAATAAACCAACTTATAATTACTCCAGAAGGTGTCAAAAAGCAACTGCAAAACCTAGACCCAAACAAATTCTCAGGTCCTGACCAAATACCACCATGGTTCTTAAAAAACACATGCGGAAGACCTTTATGAAATTGTAACTGATCTCTTCCAAACATCTGTAGATAATGGTACTATCTCAAACAAGTGGAAAGAAGCAAACATATGTAGCATTTAAAAAAGGTTATAAACATGACCCAGCTAATTACAGACCAGTATCTCTTACCTGCGTGTGTAGTAAAATCCTTGAGCATATAATCCACTCACATGTGATGAAATTCCTTGGTGAGCATACTATTTTAACTGATCTCCAACATGGCTTTCGAGCAAAAAGATCAACTGAAACACAACTTCTCTTAACCATAAATGATATTTTTAAACAAATTGACCAAAACAGTACCATCTCTATGGTTATATTCTATTTCTCAAAAGCCTTCGACAAAGTACCACACCAATGCCTGTTATCCAAACTTTCCGCATATGGCATTGATTGAAATCTACTGGCCTGGTTTGCATCCTTCATTAGCAACCGTGTTCAGCGTGTTGTCTATAATGGTGAAATTTTAAATCCTAAACAAGTTCTATCTTGTGTATCACAAGGTACTGTTTTGGGTTCTTTACTCTTCCTTTTATATGTCAATGACATCCCTGATAATATAAACAGCATGGTTAGACTGTTTACTGATGATTGTCTTGTGTATAGAACAACTGATAAACCCTCTGACCAACAAATCCTCCGAGATGATCTAAATAAACTTGGACAATGGCAAAATAAATGGCAAATGAATTTCAACCCCTCAAATGCTGCATCCTCTCAATATCTCCTAGAAAATGCTATAAATCACCAGTTTATACCTTGTGCAACCAGCTGCTAAATCATGTCAACTCCCACCCGTACTTAGATCTTGAAAATGATTATAAACTCAGATGGGATAAAGATATACACAACATCACCAACAAACTGACAAAGCAAACTCTGTACTTGGCCTATTAGGCGTAACCTCTCAAACTGTCCCACTGACGTTAAGACCACTGCATATAAAAGTCTAGTTAGACCAGTACTCGAGTATGCATCAGCAGTCTGGGACCCCCATCACCAGTGCGATGTAGATAAATTTGAATCAATTCAAAGAAGAGCAGCCAGGTTCTGTATGGCAGACTACTCTTATAAATCTAGTGTCACTAACATGCTTCATCAATTAGATTGGCTTCTGCTAAAAACAAGAAGAAGGAACACCCATCTACAAATGAAAATCAATAATAATCTTGTCACCATTGATAATGATAACCTACTCCCAAACGCAAGAATTATTACGAGAAATAACCATGATCTGAATTTTCACGTTCTCTATGCTCAAAAGAATGTTTATAATTACTCCTTCTTTCCTCAAACACTAAAAGATTGGAATGCTTTACCACCAGACATTGTACATGCACTAAGTCCAAACTGTTTCAAAGCTAAGCTTATTAACTGAATTTTTCTCATACTTTTGCTACACTCGCTTGGTGTTCATGTCCTCTTGAAGGATTTTTGCTGACTTAACCTATTCAGATTCAGTTACACCTAACAGTTAGCTATGGAACCATTTACTATTGTTTGGCCATAATTTCTTTCACTATAACCCGTTTCTGTATGATGACATTGTGTGATTGCTGTTGTTTACTACGGGCTCATGAAGGTTATGGTTTTTCTAGTATTAGACTATGCAGGCCATTAGAGATCAACGACAATTTTTTTGCCAGAACTTTACACGTATACAGCTTCCCTGAGAATATTCTTCACTAAAATATTAAGAAAGAATAATCACTAAGTTCACAACCGATTTATTGTTTATCTACAAAATCCTCCTGTTTAAAACTTACTTGGAAATGGTAGAATTGATCTATTTTCTGTAAGTCTTCTGTTCGCGATGCGAAAAGCCATTTAATACTTTTAGAGCAGAAGCAAATTTTGTTGATTATTCATTAAATTTCATAATCATTTATTTCCACATTATGTAATTCTGTATATGCAAAAATAGTGACAAAAAAATGTTCATGAGGTCAAGGTTTGATAAAAATGTTTAATATGCATGAATTGTTAGCCAATCAGCTCTACGACAACCATAGAAGTAACATGACATCAACATAAACATTACGAGTGACAGAAACTTTGGAGGTCCGACTGTGAGAAACTTTTTTGCCAAAACAAGCATAAAGGGTTTTCTAATTTTGTCTTTTTGAGCACTAAAACAGCTTCAAGAAACTACGTATCAGAATTAAAGCAAGAAAGGTATATACTCTAATATGGTAAGATAGCAAGTTTGGAGTGATGAATTAACTCCATCGACCATGGGCCTAGATAAAGTTTGGTAACCTAACGTTCAACAAACCTTCACCTATATGTATGGAAAAAATAATAATCCACTGTGCACCCCACTAGTATGTCAAAAAGTGTATTGTGGGATATGGCTAATAGCTAAGTTAGGCCTAGTAACGTTACATTGAGTGTTACTGTTACTAGCCCCTGTAAAAAAATTATTAGCTTTTCACCTGAAACCAGTGGGAAAAGTGATGCGGGCATGTAGTTTGTGTATTTTATCCCAAACCAATTAATTTTGGTAAATTGCAGTGTTCCGGATCAGGTCAGACTCAACAATAAATACTGCAAACTATTGGAAGCAATCATTCACATTTTGGTAGAAAGCAGAAAGAAATGGAAGAACGGACATTGAATGATTGATCCGAGAGAAAAATATGGTCTTTTTTTTTCAAATAGTACAAACAAATCTGGAATTCTCTCAAAACTGATGCATGCGAGGGTAAGCTACTTAGCTATTAATTTGTTGGGGCCTTGATACAGAATTGTTGAATGCTGGGCTGTATACCCATATGGAGCTACATCTTCATACATGTGTAAGAGATTGTGTTAGTTATCCTCAAGATTGACAATATCTCACTTATTCTGTGAATTGTAATTAAACTCTTCTCTTTTGCAGTGATGATCATAACCATGCCATGAGAAAATGCAGTATTCCCACCTAGTTTTACAACCTCAATACTCAGTGTGAGATCACAGATGAAGAATTAGGTAGTGTTATGTCTTCTCCCAGGGGTCACCCTGGGTCACGTTCCCTTGGGAATGTGAAGGTGAAGGGATCCATCTTTCCTCCTTTGACGAGAGCAATAAATGATAACAGCAGACATTACTTCCAGGTATGAATCCACATTACAGTATCATAATTCAATGCTCTGTTATGCCTGGAAAAGGGTGTTGGTCATGAATCTGATATCTCTTAAAATGAATGTACAGGAAGAAAATATCATGGCAATTATGGAATGTCTATAAAAGTATGGATAGTTATGATGAGTGGAGAAAATATTAAAGGTATATGGACATATAGAGGCAATAGTTGCTGAGGCTGTTGCTTTAAGATCTATTAAAACCATCATAGTAGTGAAAATAAATTCAGCAAAATTGGTTAATTATTGACTGGTTTAGAGCATTTTTAAATATTCTGACATCAATTTGTATATTGTGTGATTTGTTACAGGGAGACATTGGTATTTTCCTCTGTAAATCCTTTTGTTTTCTACTGTAAGTGGTGCAGCAAAAATTTGATGAAAAGTTCTTTAGTCTTTGCCAAGACCCCAGTAAAATCTAGCAGGAATGGACTTTCCTACTTAATGCATGCTTTGCCCATCTCAAAGGTTTAATATGGACCCAAAGATTGTAATTAGTAAAATTGCTCTTTAAAGGGTTGAATTTCATTCAAACATGTCTACAAGATTAATTAGAAACTGACTACTTTTGGCAGACATTTGGAAGGTTTGGCCTTTGATTAAAGTCAGTTTTTCCAAGTTATATGTTCAGTTTTTTTGTTTTTTCTGTTAGCCAGGTTCATCCCTGTCCTTTTGTGATATGACATTTATATTACCCAAAATTAATTTTGGGAAAATTTTGATTTGTTGATGTAAATGTATGCATACAGACATATGCTTGTCTTCAGAAAAGAAGATATCGCAAAATTCAAGGAATATAGTTAGGATACCATAAATGTATGAGAAATAATGCAAATGAATTAGTTTCTTCGTAAGAAATCTTTGTTTATAGATATGCCTTTCATTCAACTATTTTGTTCATCTTCCTCTTTTTGTTCATGTTACAGATGTTTTTGTTTTTAATATTTCGTTTGTGCAGTTTGTCAAATTTAAAAAATGTGTCTTTTGATTGTTTCAGGATCATCAATTAATGGTACATGGGGATGGCGTTGGTCTGTCACTCACCAGTAGGTCAATGGAGAAAGAGGATGGGCAATTTTCAAGGCAGTCCATGCGACCTTTAACCTCAAAATCAGATCATGGAAACATTAAACTCATGGAAGAAATAAAAGATTTGCAGGTTTGTAATTCAGTTTCCATATCAAGATCTTCATTTTAGTGGTCTAAAAGACTTCAGCATCATTTTTCTCAGATTTTTATTGTCAGAGATGGGCAGGTAATGTATCATACTCCATGTACTGTACAGGAGCAATTATGATCAAGAGGGGGAGGGGGGGGGGACGGAAGTGCAGTAATTTGAATGTACATGGCTGTACAGATTTTATAAACAGTATATATAAACCTCAACTGGTGACTTTATGGGGAATATTTGTTCTTGTGTATGATTTTTGTCATGGGGAAGGGTAGGGGAAGGGTATTCATGTGGATCAAAAACTTCCACTTGCACTCATTTGCAAAAGATTAATATGTGTTGTAAATGTAAATATTATCAGTCCATCATTACAATCGCTTTGCAGGTACAGTAGATATAATTAAAGGTTCATGTTGAGGCAGAGTGTTTTATGGAATTTAATGTATGTTGGCAAAAGACTGGCCCGAGTAGAATGTCCTGACTTTAGAAGGGTCATTTGCGAGTGCAAAGTCCTTTGAATGAGTGCATTAAATACACATATAAACACGATGCCAAGACATTAATCTTTTTATCAAATTTTCTTGTTAGACTGTATAAAATGCATAAAAACAACTAAAAGAATGAAAAATGAGAAAAGTTTACATATATTTTATTGCTTCATTAAAAAAATTACCTGTTTTGAAAATGGAATAAAACAAATAATCATAATCTTGCATTTAATGGTATTTAATGCACGGGTCATGATAATGCAAATACTCATAGAAATTTTACAACATTATTTACAAATTACAATCAGGGATTCGACAATTCTCTTATTTGCCTCCCGGGACAACCAAAAACTTTGTCAGAACAACCATAATTTTTGCAAGCTCTGCCCTGTGAATAAATTATTTTTAACTGAAAATGTATTAAGCATAAACACACAGAGGAACTTTATCCTTATTTTCTTCAAAGGCAACCATTAATTTAGGTAACTATGTCCAGCTGGAAAGTTGATCTCAGGTTAATTTGTCAATCCCTGATTTCATTGGAGGTTTAAAGCACATGATCCTTTGTCATTTACCATTTCAATTTGATTGATGTCTCCTACCCCTAGTTTGTGACAAATTGTAATCCATAGTGATAATGTTCTCTCTCTTTACAGACCAAAGAAAAACAACAAAGAAACAAGATTCAATCCCTCCATAAGATCATTGAGCAGCTGAAAGCTGAAATCAAAACAAAAGATGAGGATATTTCTGCTGTCAACCAAAAGCTTCAAGAAATTGTAAGAGAAACCTTCTTTTTAATTCATCCTAGTTTCTAAATCCCTCAAATATTTAAAGCAGATACTATCTCCATGACATGGTTTTAACGTTTTACCCTGTCACTATGGTGAGGGTTTGATTCTCTAAAAAAATTCTCTACAATCAAACAAGGACAAATTGATTTCATTTAGACAGTGAACATGTATTCTTTCTTGTAGCTTTCATAATCAAAAGGGTGCCAGAATTGTTTTGATCCGCTCTGGCAAGCTATACGGGTGATCAGCCCTGATGAGCTTGGTTCCGGAGGTAACAGCAGCCGACATCTACAGAATAAGTTAAAGTTCACCCCTGTCCTGAAAGCATGAATGCTAATGAAATTACCTGTAATATAATCTTAAGTAACTAGTGCTGTCATGTTTAAAGCAGCAAATAAGAGTGTCCAGTGGCTAGTGGGATTTCTCCTTATTCGCCTTTTGTTGTTGAAAACAAATATATTTCTCATCCGCCAAGGTAATAAACAATACCTAAAACTAGGTGCAGGTTGTAACCTGATTTACAAGAGACCAATAGAGGGTCGAGAAAGTGAAGTTTACAAAGAGAAGTCAGAGCTCTCAACCAACACCTACACCGAAATGTAGGGATACACCTTACCCGACAGCAGGAGATCTGTGTGCTTGTACTTCCACTGCCATCAGTGAAGTCTCAACCTTTCCCAGGTGTAAGGTGCCTCTAACCTATGCGCAATGGATGCAGGAATAACTGACTATAAGGGAGTTCATCCAGAGAGGAAATAAAGCAGGAAAGCCAGGAGTAAGGAAAGGGGGAAAGACAGTTGAGGAGGTAGAGGGTGCTTAACCCCTCACTCTGGTAGAGACCATCCTCTCATCATAAGGATGGATGGGTGGACACTGAGCCTCTTATCCACTGTGTAAGGAATCACCAACTGAGATTCTTGGGGCTCATCCTTTGTCTCCCAGAATAGGAGCCTGCTAGAAGATATGCTCTAAACATTCCAACTCATGCAAAAGAAGACTGGGACATTTACACACCTCATATGTTCACTACATTTAACGTATGTTAGGGTATGAAGAAGACATACAAGCAGAACAGTGTGGCTATCTGCAAAGATTGGTCTGCATGGAGAAATCTTGTGGTCGCCTGCTCCGCAGCCGAAGGAAAAAGGAGGAGGCTATTGATTGATTGATTGATTGATTGATTGTACCCCAGTGTATCTTTTTCATATTCGATTTAGGAGCGATGCACTTCATTTCAGTTCAAAGATGCCATTTATTTGTTTTTACTATATCATAAGTCACTATATAACCCTATAGCACTGCCACAAGACTAACACATCTCGTTGCACTCAGACCAAGCACCAAACAATAAACTATTCATAAATAACCTCTTTTGGCACATGATTTCTACTCTTAAAGTGCCTTTAAACACAAACAAACATTATTATCGCTTACCATAAAGATCAATGTAAGTGGTATCTGTTGCCATTTTCAATTTGCTTTAGTGAATCATAATTTTACAGCCAGTGTTTAGAAACTAGTTCTTTGTGGTATTATTGCTATTTTATAACACAAATTTGAAAGAAACTTTATTCACAGAATCACAGGTAAATAAAGTATCCTGTGAGGTAAAACTTAAGTTAAAATTAAGCCATATAGACATTCAGCCATCTGTAACTTTGAAAATACAATATGCTTCAGTTTTCTCTGGTCAAATAAGACATAACAATTAAATTTTGATCTATTAGAAGTATGTGTAGAAATTGTACATGGATGAAAAAGCTCAGGTAGAAATGTACATTTTGAAATTATCTAGAATTTCTGATCATTTCAAGGAATTTAAATAATGTTGTATTATGCTTCTGCCAAAATTGGGTAGAATGCTGTGAAAAATGTATTATTTTATTCTTGCTATAGGAGGATCACTACAGACTCTTATATGAAGATGAATGCAAGGCTCATAACCACACCAAGGAGAGGCTGAATGAGCTCATGAATGAGGTCAAGGAGAAGGTCAACCTTATCGAGGAACTCAAAAGGAAACACGAGGAGAGAATGCAGGAAATCAAAGATGGGGTGAGATTCTTAGCAACTTAAATTCTTTTGATCGATGAAATTAACTGATCAATTTTCCTCTTTTTACACATGACGTAAATGATGTATGTGAGCAATTTTTTAATACACTAAAATATTTCCTATTGAAACCCTTTCATTTAAATAAATGTTACTGAAAGATTTTGACGAACTGTTTCCCACAATTTCTTTGCTCAGGTTGTATTCTTTCTTTACGTGGGACATTTACTTTAAGGGTTTCTTTACATATGGATCAGACGGTATCAAAATTATCAGAAAGTTTGATGCCATAGCCCCTTCATTTAGTTATCAAGGTTCTATTCTTAGAAAGGTTTGCTGGTGATATTGGCAATGTTATATATCAAAGATGTTTAATTCGACTTAAACTTAATTAAACAGTCTTCACATTTTTATCACTTTGAATCTATTTACATTTATAATATTTTCATTCTTTATATTAAATACTAATAGATATTTTGCCATGCTGGTATTTTTCCCATTTTCTTTCAGTATGAGAGTAAAATATTAAATCTTGAAGAAGAGAAGGCCAGAGAAATTGCTGATAGGGATGAGAGGATAGCAAAATTGAAGAAGAACATGGCAGAAGTCTTAAAAGGCAACTCACAGTGAGTATAGAGATGTGGAATGCTAGAGCCATTATGGGAGAAGATAAGATATATGGGACTGTTTGGCCCCATCTAAAGTTTGGATTTACCAGCTTGATGAAACTAGCACACAAATTGGAAACAATTATTTATTTTTTTGTATGAAAGATTTATTATTGCTGTATGGGAAAGGTTTAAGTCCAAAGGAAATCTTCATATGTTGACAATGTTGGCTTAGGTTTTTGTATTGTTTTTTTGTTTCCATTAAAGAAAGATAAATATTTTTTTATTACCACTTTTCTTGTTATTGTTCTATGGATGCCCAGAGTTTTTAATGGTCTTCTATTAACAACGGTTGTAGTTAATTATTTTTCTTCAAATTTTTTTAAAACTAGTATTTTTATGTTCAGAATTAAAGATGTCCAAAGTTAGATGATTATTTCATACATGCAACATTTGTGAAGTTTGAAGGCTAGACAGATGAAATAAATGTATTTAATTCTTTAAATTTCCTTTTTTAATTTCAGTCTTTAAAAACATTCAATATTTCTGTTGTGAAGTGGAAATTTGTTATCATTGTATATTTATTCATGCAATTGTGCTAGAGTGCCACCATTTGCTCTGAGTTTTCTGCTTAGTAACATTGTTTTTTTTAAGATGCAGTGTGTAAACAAACAGTACCATGTGGACAAAAGGCCTACTGTACTTGTCAACAGGATGTTTATATTCAGGCAGTATCATATTCAGTTTGCTGGTTGGAATCATTGCATGAGGACCTACATGTATATCCGTTTGCCAGCAGCTCCGGACTTTTGAGTTTCAAGTTAATCATCCCTTTTTGAGAGCTATATTTCAACTAAATTTGTCAATTCCTGTAATCAGATGTATCCCCAGTAATTCTTCTTTGTGTTGACTCGTATTTTGGACACTTGCGATGTTTGTAGAGTGACTTTTGACAAGTTTTTGTAAGTTTGCAACTTTAATCAAGATGGCGTCACCATTTGCCAAATTAATATACGTTACGTTAACAACAGCGTGGTTCACTGTGGAAGTAAACTGGTTTGTCGGCATTGCAGATGGAGTATAGGCTCTCTGGCGTTGGTGGATGTGGAGTGTAAAGAAAATTGCGGTCATACAGTATCAGCATTGCAGATGGGAGTATTTGGGCTCTCATATCTATTGCAGTAATAAGTGTAGCGAGTGAAGGAATATTTCAAGCGTATAAAAGAATAATTCCAGTTCTTTTCAAGGGCATAGCGATGTCCAAAGTGTAGAATCTCGAGAGAAAGTCAAAGGATTGTGGATTGGAAGAGAATTTTGTTGTGTAATTATGTAGTTTTTAGGCCTGGTATTGTGAATTTAGGTATTTATTCAAGAAATAAAGTCTCATTCAAAAGATGATGTGCTGGATAAACTCTCTCTTTCGCTAGGCCTGTGATTATCATATTGTTGATGATATTGAAAATGTTTTGATTAAATTGATTATTTTCATTTGTATTTTGTTACTATGCTAATACAGTATATTATGAAAGTGGTTCAGGTTGTTTATTAGAATATAGGCCGTCTGTACTGTGAAAGTCGAGGAGATAAAATTGAGTTCTCGTGTACAGCGATATTCTAAGTGTTTGTAAGAATATAGGTTCTGTGTACTAGTAAAAAGTCAGGAGATGTTGATTTATTCAATTAGGGACCTGTCTGTATGAGTGTTATTTTTTTGTTGGTATTGATTGTTATTGTTGTTTTTCATGGTTTCATATATAATGAATTTGTCTGAAGGTATTGTGGATTATTTTAGATTAGCTGGTCCCAGCTATGGTGGAATAGGAATCTGGTCATGGTTGAATGAAGGTAGAGTTCTTGCTGTCTTAGGTTTATTTTTTGGGGTTTATTTGAGGTTTGTTTTTTGTCAACAAAATAATGGGTTGGTTTTGGGTGTTTCCTGTGTACAGCTGTGTTGAACTGCAGGTCATTGGTCTATGTTTTATTAGGAAAGGCTATGTGTTTCCTGTGTTGAGTTAGTAGCTGAGGAGTTTGTAACATGTAACTAAGCAAGTTCTCAAAAAGTGTTTTGGTATCATGCATAAAGATAGAGTATTTTGTTAAGATGTTATTGCATACTATGTGGGATATTGGAAGTTGGTTTCATTTAAAGTTATGTACTTGTGCTTTCAAGTTTTTGTATTCAGCCGTCATTTTTGTACCGTAGATCCCAACTGGCGATACTCCTCGCCACCCCGGGGTGATACTCCCCATCCTTCTCAGTTTATTTCATTTCTAAATAAGCTATTTTTCTCTGGGGGTATGTTTGAGTTTTCAAAAATTGTATTATAAATTCACTACTCTCTTCAATGAATTGTGGCTGACCCTTGAAAAACAAAGGTTTACATAAGGAAATGGTGCAGTCTGCTTCTTCTTATATCACACATTGCATAAATCTCTTTTGTTAAACATCAAGCAAGGTATATACATTTAATTGCAAAATTTGTAAAAAATACTCAAAATTCAACAGATTTTGAAGGATGGTTTCACTTTTAACATATGTATTAATAGATTTTAAAGCAATTTAAGTAATGTTGTCTTTACATGTCCATAAGAAGCCTCATCATTTATGTGTATTGCAAGCTTCATAAATCAAGGTATGACACCCATCTATTGATGTATTCCCTCTTCCCTATAATTTGTTCTCTAATATGAATTAAAATATATCAAAATTTGATAGACCTTTTAAAAACTATTGTACAACTTTTTTGTATCTTTTCTTATCAGAGAGAGACAGCAGCAACTTGAGGAGCTGACCAAAGAGCTGGGCAAGATGTCAGAGGAGGCCAACGACCTCAGAACCAAACTCAAAGGATTATTGAAAAACAGGGTATTGTACCACATGCTTTCTCTACAACATGGTACATTTTACATACAGCTATGTGTAGTTTAAGAATAATGGTCATCATCAGTTTTACCTTTCCCTGAAGAGTTGGTCAATATAGATATGTCATCTTTACGGAATCACTCTCAACTCCAAACTTTCCTATCTCCCCCATATCAACAACCTCAAAACCAAATGCCACAAGATCCTCAATCTCCTCGAGGTCCTCTAAAGCACTGACTGGGGAGCAAATCTCACCCTGCTCACCTTATATCGCTCCCTCCTCAGATCCAGGCTGGACTATGGCAATTTCATCTTCGCCTCTGCCCCCAAATATTACTTGGAATACCTGGAGGTCACTGAGAACTCTGCCCTAAGGCTTTGTCTTGGTGCTACTCACACCTCCCCTATCACCAGTCTCCATGTCGAAGCCAACAAACTCTCCTTCAACCTCCAGTGCACGAAGGCCGGCTTCTCCTTTGCTTTCCGCATCCTCACTGATCCACGAAACCCAAGCTTCCATTCCATCCGCTCTCCCTCCTTCACCAACCTCTTTAATCTCAACAAACGCATCCCCCCACCTTTCAGGATCCGGTTGCACTCCCACTTCTCCAAAGCGCCAAAATTTCTTTTAAATTTCATTGTTACGTGTATCAATATCAACATTTTCTCGATTGCCAGACACACCACCCTACCTACACCTACCTGGACTATTCACCCCCCAAGGTTTACCTTGGTCTTTCATCCTTCATGAAAGCTCTCCACAACCCAGCCTTCTTATTCCAAATACTGTCAACTCAGTAGACATTTCCATGACTAAGTCCTTCCTCTTCACCGATGGCTCCACACGGGAAGGCTTCTCTGCAGCCGCCGCCTGTCCTGGCCTCACCCTCTCCTCAAGCTTACATGACGGCACCTCTATCTACTCTGCCGAGGCGAAGGCCATCCTCCTAGCCTTAACTTTCATAGAACTCTCTTTCCAACCAACCCCCTCCCCAATTTCCTCATCTTCTCTGACTCTAAATCCGTCCTCACTGGCGTCCTCAACATGCTCTGGCCCAACTCTCTCATTCTACAAATCCTCAACAAATTCCACACTCTTTCCTTCCTAGGAAAGAAAATTCTCTTTTTCTGGATTCCCAGCCATGTCGGCATCCCTGGCAATGACAGAGTCGCCATCAAAGCTCTGTCGAATAACATTTCTCCTTTTCTTATTCCACACTCAGACCTCCATCTCTCCATCTCCAACTATATCAACAAACCTGTCAAAACTCCTGGAATTACGAAACCAGTATTAAACTTCACACCATCAAATCCAAAGTTGGGACCAACACCCCTCTGCAGTCGCAACCGCAGGGAAGACATCGTTGTCACCCGCCTCGGCCACTCCTCTCTTACTCACTCCCATCTCTTGTCTGGCTCCCCTGCCCTCTCTGTCCCACTTGCAAGACCAATCTCTCCATCAAGCATATTTTTTTAACCTGTTCCCTATACCAGAACTCCAGATCTCTTCTCTCCTCACTCTCCTCAATCTAGGACCTATTCGAAAACAATTCTTCCTCAAACATCAATTTCTTCCTCAACAACAACCTCTTCCACCACATATAATCTCCCCCTGCCTCCCTTTCTACACCTTACCTTACACACCCCTTTCTTTTCACTTAGTTTTTCTCCCACATTTAGCCTTTCCTCTTTATCTCTCTTACAAACCTTCCATCTCCTCACTGTCCTAACTCTTACAGCATAATTTATTAACACTCTCTTGGCACATTTGACTCTGACTGTTGTGGTGCCATTAAACATCAACAAACCAAACCATCATCTTTACTGTATGTCAATTTCTCCATTGTGTTGAAAAAGTTGTTGGTTTAGAGTTCTGAGTGATATGCATAAATTTATCTTGAGATGTATTGAGAAAAATATGCTTAAAGGACTTTCAAAAATGTTATTAGATCAAAGGTTTAGAGCATGTTCATCAAACAAATGAGAGGTGATGGATGGTGACTGGGAGTGTAAGGGAGGGGGGGGGGCGCAGGATCTGGAGGTAGAAACACATTGTTTGGATGATGAGAATTTTTTTAACCCTTAATGGACCACGCCCAGAAAAGGTACATGCACTTCACTCAATTTCAGTCCGACATGAGTTTATAGTAATCCTTGTTGGACCACGCCCAATAAGGGGACCTGCGCTTCACTCAGATTTAGTCTGACAATGGTTAATAGTAACTCTTGTTGGACCACACCCGATAAGGGTACCTGCATTTCACTCAAGTTTCATTCTGACAATGGTCAATTGTAACCCTTGTTGGACCATGTCCAATAAGGGAACCTGCATTTCACTCAGTTTCAGTTTGACAATGGTTAATAGTAATCCTTGATAGACCACACCCAATAAGGGGACCTGCGCTTCACTCAATTTCAGTCTGACAAGGGTTTAAATTTGTGTTCAGGGCATGCAGTCAATGAGGGGCTTTTTACCCATTTCTGGTGCTGGGAATGCTGCTGTAACAAATAGGGTGAAATACTTATAATAACTACCAATGGTTCTTTGATGCATTTTATTTTGCAGACCTGTGATAATTGCGAACGTATGAAAATGCAGATTGCAAAGAGAGATAAGAAAATTATTGAACATGAGAGCACAATTAAACAACTGATGGCGCTCTGCCAAAAGTTTGAAACCCAACTTATGCAACAGGTAAGCTTTTTCTTTCAAAGTTCATTATTATGTGTATCAAGGGTTGAATTACCTGATTTTTTTTTATTCATTAATATCATTTTTTTTATGAGATATAAAATGTAAGATACTGTGACTTGAATGGTAAAAAGGATTCAAGTGATTGTTAGATGTTAGACAATAGTTTATTAAAGCGTGGGTTGCGGAGTGGTGCAGAAATAATGTTTAAATATGGATCAACACTCAACAGATAGTAAAAATGAATGAATGTGGATGAACGTTTGTGATCTAAACTTTTCGTCTTTGAAAGGAGTTTCAGTTTAATTGCTTTTTGCCCAGAATGTAAAAAGTGCAAATCAAAAACATTAAGTTATACGTTTTTATGTGGTAACTTTTGCTCGATTCTTGGGGTATTTTATCAGAGGAATTTCTTTTGATTTTAGACGATACTGAAGGAATGTGTTGACTTGGTGAAGAAAGATTAAATGAAGACATGGTGAGCGACTGTTGAATCCCATTATATAGGACTATGCTTCTTGTGATTTTACCAAACCTCCAAATACATATCCAAATCTTGCACTAAAAATACACTGAGATTGGTCGATTGAAGATGATTTGAAAAACATGTATTGCTTGCTCTTTTCTGTTACAAGTTAGTAAAATCAAAGTGTGGTGTAGAGACAAAAATGTTGTTATGAAAATTGGAAAAATGGGTGTTTCAGAGAAGTGTCATTTGTTGATCGTGTATGTTTTACTGTACTTAATACCATTAGACAACTAGATTTGAAAATCTGCGGTTGCTTATTTAGGCATAGATTCTATAGAGTTTAACTTAGGTTAAAAAAAAAAAAAAACACCAGTATCAGAGTTTTTCAAGTCTTCTGGCAGTTAAAATAGTTTCACCTTGTTTATGTAGATGTTATTTTTCAGATTACAATAAATGTTTATCTGTTAGAAATGTAGATTGAAATAAGTTGCAAAGATTTCCAGGATGTGGATGATTTAGGTTTTTAGGGTATTTGCAAAAATTGATATTATAGGTGTAAAGTATTACCTATGTCCTGTTATGATACCTATTTCTAGTTCATGTCTGCCTTCAGTTGTTTGTCTTGAACTTATTCTGTTGAAATGCTGTGGTAATTTTGGTAAGTGTGTAATCATTATTTTGGAGCATTGGGACAGTGAGTATCACACAAATGCCTTTGTTTGATTTTATTCATGTTCTTTGGACAAAAATGATAATTTTTCTGATTTTACTCTTTTTGGTAAGCATGCGAAGCATAATGCAAACCTATGTAATGGCGAGAACATCCGGCCGGCCGGTTACAGATTTTTAATAAGATTTTCTCAGAAATGCTAAAGTTTTTTGAGAATTCCTCAGAAAATGTTAAAGTTTCTTCAGATATCCTTATGGAAGGTTAGAATTTTCTTACAAAATGTTAAAGATTTTCAGAGACATTTAAGACAGGATTGGAGACTAGTTTCTTTAAAAAGTCTACAAAACATTTGATATATTCTTAGAAGATAACTGTAAAATGATATAATTTTCCAATATTTTTCAGAGATCCTCAAGTCTTTCTTGTAGAACTTGAGATTTAAAATCCTTAAAATTCTTCAAAATATTTGGGCCCCAACAGCTGTATCAGGCATGAATATTAAACTCCACCTTTATTATTGTGGTCATTTGCATAAAGTTGCTACAGTATATGAACTGACCAAACTTTTTTATTTAGTATGCTTAGTCAGGGAGTGTGACAGGATGTGATTGCATATGGACATAGGGAGGGATGCCATGTGGGACATGGATGGGGGCCATGAGGGACATATGATATGATATATACCATGTGGTATACACCAAGGGCTATATCAGGCATAATTATTTGACTCCACCTTTTTTTCTTATTCAACAAGTCATTTGCATATAAGTTGTTATATGAAGTGACACTTTCATACATAGTATGCTGAATCAGGGACTGATAACTAGGATGAGACTTCTTATGGAGCCTATGGGATGTCATGTGGG
This sequence comes from Chiridota heheva, assembly GCA_020152595.1. Taxonomy (NCBI): domain Eukaryota; kingdom Metazoa; phylum Echinodermata; class Holothuroidea; order Apodida; family Chiridotidae; genus Chiridota; species Chiridota heheva. Next base: position 1,113,695 of record JAIGNY010000476.1, read on the forward strand.
ACATAGGGTGGGATGCCATGTGGGACATGGGGTGGAATGCCATGTGGGACATGGGGTGGGATGCCACGTTTGACATGGGGTGGGATGCCATGTGGGACATGGGGTGGGATGCCATGTTTGACATGGGGTGGGATGCCATGTGGGACATGGGGTGGGATGCCATGTTTGACATGGGGTTGGATGCCAAGTGGGATATGGGTTGGGATGCCATGTGGGACAGGGTAGAATGCCATGTGGGACATGGTGGGATGCCATGAGTAACACAGAGTGTGACATAGGTTGGGATGCCATGTGTGACATAAGGTAGGATGCCATGTTTGACATAGGGTAGGAGGCTATGTGGGACATTGGGTAGGAGGCCATGGGGACATGGGATGTGATGCCATGACTTTGGGACAAAGTAGGATGTCATTGGGAGGGATACCATGTGGAACATATGGTGGGACATAAGGTAGGATGCTATGTGGGACATCAGGTGGGAAGCCACTGATGCGGGACACAGGGAGGGACACCATATGGGACATAGAGAGGGATGTCATGTGGTACATATGGTTGGATTAATTTGGGACATACATGTAGGATGGAATCCATGTGGGTCATAGAGTGGGATGCCATGTGGGACATGGTGGAATGCCATGTGGGACAAGGCATGGGATGTCATGTGGGACATGTGGGATGTCATGTGGGACATGTGGGATGTCATTTGGGACATGTGATGTGGGACATAGGGTGGAATGCCATGTGGGTCGTAGGATGGGATGCCCTGTGGGACATATGATGATATGCTACGTGGGACAAGGGATGAGATGGGATGTCATGTGGGACATGGGATGGGATCATGCTATGTGGAAGATATGGTGGAATGCCATGTGGGACATGGGATGTCATGTGGGACATGGGATGCTATGTGGGTCTTAGTGTGAGGTGCCATTTTTTTAATTAGCAAGTCATATGATATGGATGTCAATTTGCATGGGCATGCGAACCATGACGGTATTTACTGTTCTAGTTTAGTAAAATAACAGTAAAAGTGTAGGGTGAAACTTGAACACTGTTTAAAATTCTTCATTGAGCACTTCATGGATCTAGTGTGTGATTTATGTACATTTAAACACTATGAAACCGTACACTCCCAACCCAACATTTTTATGCTTTTTTGTACTTAATTCTTATCCAACTGTCCTTTCATTTTTCTGTCATGAATAAGCATTGAATGAATGCTGAGACGTGAAACATTTACCCTGCACTGATGTGCATGGTATGTCACTGTGATATACAAAATTATACAAAGTAGTTCATTGACTATGCATAGTCCACAAAAATAGCCAATTATTTTGTTACTTTGCGAAATTTGGCATAAAAGACATGCAGTTCTGCTGAAAGTTGATTACAATATTGGTTGTATATGCACAGATACATGTACAATTATTGAAAAAGTGCAGATTTCGTGCACGATGCTTGGTTCGTGGCAAAGAATAGGGCAGCTATTTGTATATTCCATTGTATCAATGAAAAGAGTATTCCATTGGGTAAATGGGAGAGAAAAAAAGTTTTTAATTTGGATAATAGCATGCAGAGCTATGAATTAAAAATAAAAAAGTGCCAAAATGCACCACAAATCATCAAAGTTGATACATTTACCCAAAATGTAAGAAATAGGGCTAGGTATTAGCAAAATTCGATTAGATTTGAACTAGATAATTTGTCAAGATAATGGTGACTAAAAATGAAATTAAAATTCTTTTTGCAAGTGTTGTTTAATGTTTTTGGAGAAACATTTGTTTTTGGTGATTTTTTTACAAAAAAATAAAAATTCTGCATATTTACCCATAATTTACGCAAAAAAATTCAATATAACCCCACACAAAAAAAATATATCTTGAAAGACCTAATGTAGTATGTTCAAATGATACTAAATGCACCCCACTAGGATTTTGGTTTAGTCCCGTTTTTTTTCTTCGTCCGAAATTGGTACTTCCAAATGGGTCATGGTGCGACCGCTTGTAGTTCAAGGGTTAATATCACACAAATGCTCATGGTTGATTTTATTCCTGTTCTTTGTGGAGGAAAGAATGGAATTCAGGCCAATAAGAAAATGGAACAAAGTTGTGATCTTTGGTGTGGTGCCTGCAAGACCTTTTAAGGTGAAAATATGAATTAATGCAGGAAATGATGGAATTGCTCAGTAGCAAAACCACCACTTACTTATGCGATGGCAGCATACACTTTCAGCGACTAAAATCAAACTTCTTCCTTAGAAAATGCTCACATCAGCTTTTGCTAATAACTGAGGTTTGTTGTTGGCCATTATACTTTTTGTTCATTTTGAAATTGATTTTTAAAGTATTGTGATTCTTTTTATGATATATTCAAAGGTTATGAAAAGAGCAGCTCTTTTGGGAAATGCCATGTTGTTATAATCTGTTGTCAATGTAAAAGTAAAATACACTCACCAAGCTTAAACATATTTTCTTCTTTCAGGACGTCCTTTTAAAACAATTTGCTGAGGACCAAGGACACAAAGTGCCCCTCATGATGAGAATGAAGAGCAAGGAGAAATAAGAGATGGAGGTCAAAGTGGACAATGACATTCCAAGATAGACTTACTTGCCAGTTGTTTACAACAAGCAACAATTTAGCCAAGTATTGGCTTTAATAATGTTTTTCATCGTACCATTAGTATATGCAAGGAGGTCGTATAGTTATACATATAATATAAATATCATTATTACTTTGAATATTTACTGATAACATGCAAATTGGGAATATGAAGCAATTAAAGGTGAGCTTGTTGTGCCTTTTGATTAACAAATAAACCTGTTACTTAATTCTTAAGTCATAAAATTATTTTTTTACTTAATTGCTTGGTACAAAGTGATTTAAGTTGTTAAATACACAAGTTTTTAAAGTTTGTTTTAATTTTTAAATAAAGCTAATCAAATTCTGAAGATCTTTGATGTATGTGAAATAGCTTTATTAAATAATACATATTCTACTGACAACTATGATACTTATAAGATTAATGTTGAATATAGTAAGTTTTGAAATTAAGTTTTAATTTAGGGAAACCTGTGGGTGAAAACAGGTGTGCAGATCTAGCTTGAAACAATATATCTCATCCAATGCACTAAATCTTACTGCCATATCAGATGCATTAAGTGGTACCCTGCAGTCAGACTTGTAGTGTGAGTACATTACTGTGGGTATGAGTAAAAGGCTGTGAGTACAGGTCTCAAAGCTGCGAGTATGGGTATAAGTACGTGAGTATGAGATCCAAAGCCCTTGTTATGATTAATAGTACAAGATCGGAAATATAAGTAGAAATGTATATCACAACAATTAAAGGATTACCTCAGGGGTCAAGCAAGTCTATCTTATATGAAAGAGGACTTCCTAAGAAAAAATTAGTGCAGAAAGCATTCAAAAATCTTATTCCCTTAAGGGGATATCTAAGTTTAAAGTTTTGTTTAATTTGTATAGAAACGACTGAAATCAGACTAGTTGTGATTTGATAGACCCAGATTCCTGAAAGTTTATGTATTCTATCATATTTGTTGTGTGATTTTGTGGCTTAAAAAACATGGGATATGTCAGAAATGTAGTAAAACTGAATCTAGTAAGGATATTTATAATATACTTCCTGAAGAAAGATCGTGGAAACATCATTTAAATAGCGAAAAATGTAACTAAACCTTCTTTAAAATGCATTAACAATTGTTAGAAATGTGATGATGAGAATGCCAATCTTTCATAGTAGAAACTTGAATCCTTAACGGAAAAAGATTTTTGAATGCTTTCTTCAACATTTTGTTTCTTTTGAAGTCCTCTTTCATACAAGATGGACTTACTTAACTCCTGAACTAATTCTTTTACAACAATTGATTAAAAGATAGGTTAAATAATGAAGTCACTTCTCACGTTGTTTTTCTGTTAAAAAAACTCAAAAAACTAACTAAATGAAATAAAGCTATCAAGGTAAAATAATGTGTATGAAAAATCAACAATTAAACATAACAAATTTTAAAAAGTATAGATAGGTGACTGTGAGTCTCATGAATTCACATTCTATCCTGAGGCCCCATGGTAACGTCATTTGAGGTCGCAAATGAAATTTGTTACTGGGCACCCTGATATTTATTCACAATCATAAATACTCTAAAAGTTTACAAAAAAAAACTTGAAAATATTCTCGCAATTTTTAGAATTTTATTTGTTTAGAAACAAATTGTCCCATTGTACGTGACGTCACAATTAAAATTATTCATTCAGCAACATCAAGAAATACAATTGGCAATCAAAACCAGCAGAAAAATGGTAATCTGAACGATAAAATCAGAACATTTTTTGATCAGTATTGGTATATTGATGGGACACGTGATCAGTATTGGTATATTGATGGGACACGTGATCAGTATTGGTATATTAATGGGACACGTGATCAATAATGGTATATTGATGGGACATGTGATCAGTATTAGTATATTGATGGGACACGTGATCAGTATTGGTATATTGATGGGACACGTGATCAGTATTGGTATATTGATGGGACACGTGATCAATATAGGTATATTGATGGGACACGTGATCAGAATTGGTATATTAATGGGACACATGATCAATATAGGTATATTGATGGGACACGTGATCAGTATTGGTATATTAATGGGACACGTGATCAATATAGGTATATTGATGGGACACGTGGACAGTATTGGTATATTGATGGGACACGTGATCAATATTGGTATATTGATGGGACACGTGATCAGTATTGGTATATTGATGGGACACGTGATCAGTATTGGTATATTGATGGGACACGTGACTCCATAGGTGAGATACTTTTTGTTCTCTGGCTCGTAATCCTTTCTTGATCTGGAGTGAATTTTTCTTGCCTCGTTGTGGTTCATTTAACAATATTCAGCACTACTATCATGATCATCCCTCGTAAATCTCTAAAACACCAAAATATCCAAATCTTTTCAAAAGTAATGAGTCTTTTTTAATCCACCTTTACTATCTGGAAAAAGTCCACAGGTTTTCCCAAAAAAAAGAAAGCCCTGTTGATATACTTACCCAGCAAGTCTGCTTGGGCCTTACCTAACAGCAGTCCAAACTTTCTTTCTGAACTGTTTCAAGCAGATCAAATGACATTTACAAACCACATTGCCATAGACACTGGCAGTCTTGATGAATGACATATCAGCAACAGCAGCCATTAACCAAAGCGCAACTCTTTCTTGCACCTTTACTTTTGGCCTTCAACTATATTGAAGTTTCCCCAGGTAAATGCATTGCAATCTTTTCAGACTCAGAATCAGGCCACCCAGGAAGAACCAGGACGCATAAATACAAGAGTCTGCTATCTTTTAAAATGATTTTAAACAGTTAGTTTCGTCTCTACAAAGTCAGATCTGAACTGGTTTAGTTACACCAGTTGCATCTTTACACGTTGAATGGTGGTGGCACTCATGAAATGTAATTATTTTGCAAAACTAGGAAATGACTTAAATTAAAAAACACACTGTTTAATTTCAAAGTATTTTTAATAGTCTGAAAAGAATCAACTTGTTACTCTTTATGCAAGAAAGCTGTCACAAGATATTATTTCATAAGCTCATTCCAAGCCTTAATAACCATTGTACTAGCCTCGACTAAGCCTACACAGAGATATTGTGATAAAGGTTTAAAGTACCATAATGTAGGTATTTTTAAATGCATATCTCTCATTTTAGAAATGTTCAGTTTTGATAAGAAAGATGCCAACACATGGAGGTACACCAACAGCCTATTTTCCTAAGCATTCTTTGTTTGTTTACAATTCTTGACCAGTGGTTGGATGATTTCCTGCACTGTGCATGGATGATGTTAGTGTACATCCTGGTATTTTGAACATAAGACACATTTTTTTGTTGAGGTTTTTGGTAAACCCGATGGCGGCAACTGCAAATCCTCTACCTTTTTGCATCTTGTCATACGGGGATTTAAGTGAGCGTATTTATTTTCAAGATATACATTGGCTACGGTAAGGAACTTCATAACATTTCTTCACTACATCCCTACAAAATCTGAAAAGAAATGTTGAAATTACAGAGATCATCAGACACTTTGTCGGTGGAAACATGCAAAGATTTGTGCACAAGTAAACGTAACTTTTTAACCTACGTCCGCACAATGTGTGTGCTTTCAAACTCAAAAATGAAAATATCATCTCTAAGCTAATTCCACCAAATTTGCAATTTGCTGCAAAAATACCCAAGCAAAGGTAGAGGTTTGGGCCTCTTAAGCCGACCAACTTTACACTGGCTGTAATGGTCAACTTCTTTGTTTTCACCAACAAACTGTTTGGTAAGATTTTCGCACGTTATTATTATTACGTCATCCCAAATAACCTAGTTAGGCCTATTATATGTACAAATGTTTTCTGAAGAAAGAATTGTAATTGTGTCCTGTAATTTGGGTACACATGTAGGCAATGTGGTACACAGTTACCTATGAAATGAAATTACCCTTAATCTTGAATCTTCATTGAAACATTCATCGCAGGAAATGTGGTACACACTTACCTATGAAATGAAACTACCCTTAATCTTGAATCTTCATTGAAACATTCATTGCAGGCAATGTGATACACACTTACCTATAAATGAAACTCTTCTTAATCTTGAAACATTCATCGCAGGCAGTGTGGTACACACTTACCTATGAAATGAAATTCCCCTTAATCTTGAATCTTCATAGAAACATTCATTGCAGGCAATGTGATACACAGTTACCTATGAAATGAAATTCTTCTTAATCTTGAAACATTCATCGCAGGCAACATGAGATGTACCTCCGCTTTCCGTTTAGTATGCACTGCAGCCGCCGATTTTGGCCAAAATCGACAGTTGCACATCACACGCCTCGCCAGAGCAAGGGCAACCCAATATGATATCATTATTTGCTTGGCTTGGCGCAGCTAGGATCTGATTACATTGCCAACTCGCGCGAGTGTAATATGATGCCTCTATCTGATGCACGTTATTAATGGCCCTATGATAGCATACTGAAAGGAAAGAGCTTGCACACTTAATGAATATGGTACACACTTAGCTATGAAATGAAATTCCTCTTAATCTTTAATCTTCAAAGAAACATTCATCACAGGCAATGTGGTACACACATAGCTATGAAATGAAATTCCCTTTAATCTTGAATTATTGAAGCATTTATCGCAGACAATGTGGTACACACTTAGCTATGAAAGAAATTCCTCTTAATCTTGAATAATCATTGGAACATTCATCGCAGGCAATGTGGTACACAGTTACCTATAAAATGAAATTCTTCTTAACTTGAAACATTCATCGCAGGCAATGTGGTACACACTTAGCTATGAGAGAAATTCCTCTTTATCTTGAATAATCATTGAAACATTCATTGCAGGCAGTGTGGTACACAGTTACCTATGAAATGAAATTACCCTTAATCTTGAATCTTTATTGAAACATTCATCACAGGCAATGTGGTACACACTTACCTATGAAATGAAATTCCCCTTAATCTTGAGTTATTATTGAAGCATTCATCACAGGAAATGTGGTACACACTTACCTATGAAATGAAATTCCCCTTAATCTTGAGTTATTATTGAAGCATTCATCACAGGAAATGTGGTACACACTTAGCTATGAAATGAAATTCCCTTTAATCTTGAATGTTCATAGAAACATTCATCGCAGGCAGTGTGGTAGGTACACACTTAACCTATGAAATGAAATTCCTCTGAATCTTGAATCTTCATAGAAACATTCATCGCAGGCAGTGTGGTACACACTTAACCTATGAAATGAAATTCTTAATCTTAAATTATCATTAAAGCATTCATCGCAGACAATACAAAACTTTCCCATTTGATGCTGTAATGTCTTGATAATTCTGTTAGGCCTAATATGTAAATAAAATGTAGGCCTTTGATGTAAATTTCAGATTTCACAGAAATTTATTTTATTTTGTTAAGTCTTATATATCTCCTTCAATGTAAATTTTAGATTTAAGAGAAATTTCAGTCTGATACAAGAAAACTTTTAAATGATGTAATAAAGGTATCGTGAATTTACACTACCATAAAGGCTAGGCAAAAAGCATTAGCAGTTACACAAAGGCAGAACCTATACTTGTCAATTGAGTCCTAGGCTAGCTAAGCATGTAGGTTACCTAGGTAACGCATATACCTTAGTGACCAAGATGAATATACCTACCATCTGCCAACTTAGGCATTCTTACCATCTGCCTGTTTTCCATAACTTTTTTTTAGTTTGATGAAAACTCAGATTGTTCTAGGAAATTTTTGGAAACAAAGATAAATACAACAGGCAAATATTCCTGAAGCAGGCATAGACCAATATCTGTCTCTCTGTATCATGTTCAATGTTGTTAGAGAATGTTAGGACAAGTAAACATATTATGACGATCAGCTGATTGATCAGCTGATTAAACAGCTGTATGGGGTTATGGAGTACAATGGAATCACCCAAATTTGCAAATTCCGTTACATTTTTCAAGAATTTTAAGTAAGTATTGTTTGATATTGAAATTAAGATGAGCATAATGTAAGTGATTGTTTCTTTCATGAGAGTCAAACTTAGGAAATGCAAACAAAGACAAGAAATTCAGAAATATTCTTGCACACACCTCAAATACCTGCATTGTGCCAAATGACACCTAAGGCCTCCACACAATGCTCCACTCAGTCGTGCATGTTGCGGCAATCTTCATCACACTCCAGGTTCTGCACCCTTCCTTGTATCTTTCTTTTTCAACAGTTCTCCTCCATGTTGTGTGGGGCCTCCCTATTCTGTGTTGGGCCTCTCTATTCTGTGTTGGGCCTCCCTATTCTGTGTTTGCCATCAGGTGCCAATGTGAGAGCTGTCACACAGTTGTTCTGTCCATGTCTTAAAATATGACCAATTTACTTCGCCAAGAGGGGTTTCTTACAATTAGCCTATTATGATTGTCATAATCAAGTAATAAGTGATCAATGTGAATCAAAAAAATTACATGCAAAAAATGCCTTTCCTTCCATATATCAAAGTTCAGATACTTTAAATAACAACCTTTATTCTCAGAAACTGAAAATTCTCTCTTAAAATTCAATGTCTGTAATTTGACACTCCTCTGCATCTCCAAGTGAGCACAAATAATTCCTAGGCCTGTCAATGTGCTTCCTATTAAGAAAATATAATCGTTTTCTCTAATAACTTTTCAAGGTGCAAACGAATGTGCATCACTTTTTCTGCTAGGCTTAAAGTTTGTCATTTTTGGATTGCAGGAACTCGGCATTTTATTCCATAGCATAGCCTTTGCTACAGAAAAAGGTTTTCACTTTTTTCTTCTACTTTGTGAGTTCAGACTTACTTTAATGATCTTTTTCTTGTGGTTTTAAGCGAAAAACTCATCAAAAAGGGCATGCAATACCTAGTTTATTTCAACAAGGAGCTATTAACTCACTTAACTGCTCCATGATATTATCAAGGAACCACCCATCTGACCAAATATTTAACATAGCATGGAAGGGCCAAGCAAATAATAATACTAATACAAAAAAAGATACCAGCTGACTACTTAACAGGATATCAGCTACTTATATCATGGAGTTAAAAAAGAACTCCATGCTTATATGTACTATCAGTCACTGCAAGTTGTGACCCTCTACATCAGTGCAGAGTGGCATTAGTACAGAGCTAGTGCATGAAAATGAGTACTTGCCTCTTAAATTGGCTGAGTATGAATATCATAAAATGTACTTTAGTACTACAAGTCTGCCTGCAGTTTATAAAGCATCTGATGTTTTTGTAGAGAAATCTCAGACATAACCAGTTTTGCTAAAGAAAATTGCAAGAAGATAAGTTGTAATAATTAAAATGAATTAATATCTATTCTTAATTGCTGTATCATTTTGTGATGGAAGAAATTTGCAATTAAAAGGTGATATTATCAGAGAGAAACTTCAGATAAACAAGTATGTTTTAAACCGTATTTTGTGAAAGTTTGAGAAAATGATTGTTGTTGTCTTTGTAGCCAACATTCCTAGCCTGGTAACCTCATTTATCTATTATTTTAAAGTTTTTATATCTATGCAAGTTGTTTTTCGACATAATTTTTTTAGTTAAAAAATCATACATTTGAATAATATGGATTTGACAGTGTCTGATTTAATATTGTGGAGTATCTGTAGATGATGTATAATTAGCGTTGATCACCCTTTCTTTCCTCCTTAAGAGAAGTTTGGAAGTTATCCAAAAACAATAAAAAACAATCAGTTCAGCACTTCCAAAACATTTTGTCACAAGTGCGTATTATTGATACCATCTCCAAGATAAAGTGCTAAGTCACAAGTACTCAGAGTAATGCAAAAAGTACAAAGTAAAGTAAAATGCCTCTGATGGCTGTGGAAGCATTTCCCCAGCTGGGTCAGTTCTGCCCCACCCTGATAGCAGCAGTAACCGGAGATGTCACCAGCAAAAGATGAACAGGTAGACCCCAAATAAACTTCATCCCCGACATCCTTTTTCATCAAAAAATTTAACCGGACAGGATGGTTGGGTCAACAGTTTTAGTAATATTACATCCTAGGTGGCCCAAACGTCTGAAGAGAGTGCAGCTGTACAACAGCATGTCTGTTAGGCAATGCCGCAACTGCGATTGTGTCATCATGGAGACCTTATATATTATACACATCTCATTGTATCTCTTTCGTTGCTGTTAATGTTAAGGCAGGACAGCAGAGGTTGCTTCTTACCACAGAGACCTTGTACTCTGGTCGCAAATCTTGACACTTCCAAATGAAAATTGAACTATTCCCGTCTGTTAACACAGAGCTACCAGAGAGCAAAAAACGTGCATACACTGCACAGATGATACAAGTGCCGAATCACCAATGACATCGTTAAATTATTGGCCAGTTTAATTGCAAATAAACCTCTCCCATGTGATTACAGGAATAATACCATACCAATTTGAGAATAGCCCACATAAATAAAGAAAACAAAACTGAAATAAACCCAAATGACAGAGGACTACTTTCAAGTAGATCACAATGTTCTGTTCAAGGATACCCAAAAAAAAACACAAGATGAACAAGTTACGCCCCAATAAGCCTCATCCCGACATAATGTATTTGACGCAATAAGTGCCCATGCTCTAATAAGCGTCCATGCTTATAATGCCCCCCAACATTTTTAAATGTGAAATGGCAATTTTATTTAGGGTTTGACATTTATGATGGTTTTTGTATGACTAGAGCCAGCTTATGTATGTATAGTGCTAGTGCACTTCGAACACAACTGTATGCATATTCTGAGCATGGGTGCTTATTATGTAAACACTCAGGCATTTAAAATGGCACAATTCTATTTTGTAAGCACCCAAGGGTGCTTATCATGTCAAATCCAGTAATCAAAGTAAAAAGTAAATTTGAAAACATTTATCCAATGTATTTTGTGCGTAAATAACCTTATTTATGTGTGTACAGAGCATTAAAAATGTGACATCTTTTTGATAGCATGAAACCATACGCATTTAGTGAAGGTTAATGATAGTCAACATGTACTTTACATTTAGCCATATAAATTCTTTATAAAGATGTTAAAGCATTGGTTCCTTTCATGGTGTAACTTATTAACTTTACACAAGAAAGAAATCATGTTTAAATTTTGAGCCAACATTTTGCACAACATGAAAGCAAAAATGATAATTTACTCCGAGCTCAAGCTTACGCTCCTTGTTTTATTAAACATTTTTGCAAAATAAGATGCCTTTTTTTTTTATTGTAATTAGTAAGTTTCTTCTATGCATCTTTATATTATTCATTAAGAACTATCAGAAAACATTGTTTGTTTTTAATTGTTCACATTTTATAAATGCCAGTCTTTTACACTGAAATATATTCCATGCACATTTGTTTGGAGATTTTCCTATAGATGCCAAAGTTTTCTTATTATTCCTTATTGCATTTGGTAGAAAGTGTTCTCAACATGGTATGCAAGTAAGTAGGGTTTTCATCAATATATTTAATTTCAAGTGGAATAACCATATTATATGTACAAGCCCACCTCGATTGAATTCGATATTCATGTAAATGATTGACTTATGAACATTTTTTTAGAACTTGCTCAATGATGAATGATATAAGGGTGAAGTAAATTATCCTTTACAATAATTCCAGATTTGGATTATATCAAACTTATATCCAGCTTGTATCGGGGATAATAAGGTCTGATCTAGCCAGATATAATCTTTATTAAATGCTCGTTTGATATACAAATCAAGTTTATATCAAGATATATTAATTTGTATTAAGTTATATCTGCCCAATTCTTCAAAATCAAATCCAGATTTGGATTTGATATAAATCCCCTACCTGGATATTATGTTTTTGTTGTGAGATATCATTTGGTTAGAAGAGAACTAAATTATTGAGAAGCAACAACTTTGATCTGGATTACCAGTTTCTGTTCTGAGAATTGTTATATGATCTGCATCTTAACTGCCCATCAAATTAAAGAACTATTGTATTTTTTATTGTCTGTTTTGAAAAGTAATTTTTAATTGCAATGTCCTTTGCAAAATGTTTACCTTCTTTAAGATTACCCTGCATCACCACAATCCTTAGGGAAAATCATACTTATTTGTATGATAGATAGATATATATATATTATATATATATATATATATATATATATATATATATACATAGATATATACATATATATATATATATACACATATAGATATATACATATATATATATATATACTGTGTGTAGTTATTGTACAGAAAACATTCTATATTTGGTGTATTTATGATGGAAAGAAGTTAAATCTTAATCCAAATATTCTTAATTTCCTCCTATGTAAAGTTTCCCTGATTGAGATGTGTCAGATGACGTTTAAAAGATATTTGTATTTCAATATTGTTCTGTAGAAAGATACTATCTTTTGGTGGTTTAATGGATGCAAGTTTTATGGATGCAAGTTTTATGGATGGAAGCTTTAAATTTAAAATTATTTGATTATAAAATATATATTTTTTTTTTTGGAATGGCTTGGATAAGTATTAATAAATTAGTACATTAGTAAAGGGAATATCAGATTAATTACATGAGTAATACAATGATATCTTTTGTTATTGTTTTTTCTTCTACACATTACAATGTAATTAATGATCATACCAAGAAAAATTGTCAATTTTTAAAATGTAAACATTTCAAATACAGTGAGTTTGAAGGCAATCTTGTTTACTGGGATAAAATCTTAAATATTGCGGACCCCAGATAAAGCCATGCCCCTCAGAAACATGTAGTGCACTAACTTGCAATAGGTCGAGAGGAGATTAAGACCCCCACCCTTAGAGGGGGTACAACAACCCTCACCCTTAGAATGTGAGGGGTATTTTTTTTTAATCTTAAAATGGGTCCATCCTTTTCAGTGGAAATTCTGTCAATTATAGCTCAAACATTTAGGGTAAGACCCTTCTTAAGAGGCTTTGACCCCCATTTGGAAAAGTCTAGATCCTTTCCTGCTTTTGAAGTGACAGCTCTACAATATGCTGAAATGAACATGTTCTGTTCCCAAACATTGTTCTATGTGCTGTCATTACCATTACTGTACCTCAAACTTTCATGGATGAGCAACCTGTGGAAAATAATTACTTCTGATCGCACCTTTAGCCAGAACTGTACGTAAGGGGGGGAACAAGCACGCTTAGAGGGGGCACTTGGGCAGATTCTCCATATACCCTTGTGTCATATATTTTTTTGTTTAATCTTAAGGGGTCCAGATACCTTCGCAAGGGGGAAAATGGCCACCCCATGCTGGGTGTTATGGACATGGTTGTGAATGTCCAGTATTCTTTCCACCAGGAATGTTCTTTTACACCTACATTTTTGGGGCAGGAGGGGGGGGGGGGGGAACACTCTTCAGAGGAAACCTGAATGATAATTAACTGGCCTAAATCCCATCTGAAACCAGATTAAATAACATTGAACATGATCAAATCTAGAAATAGCAAATAGTCCCAGAACTTATTTTACAGCAACTTTGCATTTAATCCGGATTAAATCATCTCTCAAGTTTTTAAGAGGGGGTACGTAGGAAAATAAGTGTTTTTGTTTGATGAGGGCTTAACAGCATCACGACAGTAAGGGTCAAATTGTGCCTGCGAAGTTGGATCATTCCAAGTAGTGAGAAAAGAAAACAGGGAGATTGAGATAAACATGGGAACTAAAAGCCAGAAAGCTGAGATTGATAGAGGAAGTGCATGGGTGAAAAAAACCAAAGTAGAGAGAGGGGGGGGGGGGGTGGGAGAAGGAGGACTAATTATTGTTGTAGAGGGAAGCATGATGAAGGAAGGCGATACATTTTATCCGGAGGCTTTTTCTGGAAGAGCTCGGCTATTGAGTTGTGGGGAGCGAGGGAAGCTTTGGGAAGGTTGTACAAGTGCAGAAAGCAAGTCACAAACATGGTTAATCTGGAATGGTTATTTTCTCTGGAGGGACTAGAACCTGAATTCTGGTGAGATGTTTTTTAAAATATTTTTATGAGGGTTCCTTTATTGGTTTTCCCTCCTGGAACTACTCTTCATAAACACCTACTAGCAGATGTCAAATTTCTGTTTTTTAATTTTTATGATGATATGAGTGCAGTTCCATCATGTAAAAGAACAAATGATTGGATAGGAAGAATATTTCTTTAAAAATTTAAAATATCACAACAGAAATGACATCGTAAATAGTATACACATTACTTTTGTGTCTCTATTTGCTACACACTTTAGCAATTAGATTAGTAACCTAACAAATCTCATATCTATGAAAGTTAAATAAGGAGTTAGATGAGACTGCAATTAGTTCTTAACATACTTTCTTTAACTTATTTGAATGTTCCGATTGGGAATGAATCTTACTCAGATATATCTTTCTAGATAATTTCTTAGGTTTAACTTTTTGATATTGAAAGAGCAACTCCTTAGATTTCATAGTTATTATTTGAAAATATGTAAATAGAATGTATTCCAATTTCACAAAATTAGGTCAAAGCATGCATCCTTCAAGATAATGAAAGAGATACTATAACATGACCATATGACAACAATAATGTAGATGTAATTTAAGTGGACATGCAAATCAGGATCCACCAATCAGTGTAGAATCAACATGGTTTGAAAACTTCTGGTATAGAGTGCATTCCGACCTACATTTCAGTCTCTTAGACTAAGATTATTATTAAAACTATGACGGTTGATTTGAATCAGTAATTGTTCACAAAAGTTTAAGCATCAGTCTCTGTTTAGTCATCCTCTAACAATACAGTGGCTTTTTAGCAGACCAATTACACAAATTTGGCCTTTTTAAAACTCCTTTGGCCTTTTTAGAACCCCTTTGGCCTTTTTAAAAAACCCTTTGGCCTTTTTAAAAAACCCTTTGGCCTTTTAAAAACCCCTTTGGCCTTTAAAAAAACTCTTTGGCCTTTAAAAAAAAAACCTTTGGCCTTTCTAAAACCCTTTTTAACCTCTTTGGCCAGTAATTTTTCTCAGCTACCGACCAAGTTTTATTCTGTGTGCAATATTAATATATTTATAGTTGATTCTCACTATTTATAGATCTTAAATCTGGCCTATCTGAAGCTCCACACAGTGTGTTGTATTGGTTGTTTTTATCATCACTGAACTGTTACAGATATTTTCTGCAGGTCAATAAAACGTCATAGCAGTTAGATTTTGCATGCAAGAGAGATTACTCATTTCGGAACCTAATCTCCTCTTCAACTCATTTTTCTATGTAGAACCTGTTTGGGATTTTTGTCGGTCAACAGATTTTCAAAAGATTCTTGGTTGGTAATCTGGATGACCTGGCATTACCCTAGATGGTAATGTCTGGTCACTATAATACTAATTATTTCTCGTTTTGGTACCAAAAAAATCTCAACTAGAATGATGGCGCTTAGACAAAGGTTCAAACTTGCCACATAATTCACAATGCCAGATAAAATTTGAATCCTTCATTTTCAGCATTGTACATTAGTACAGACACTGCTTAAAAACTTGTCGGTGCAAATTTCAGACTTCTTCTGATATGCATCATTCCACAAGATTAACTTTGCTTCATCTTTGCTTCGAAGGACATTTCATACTCCTTGGGAGATGTTGCTCCCCTTAATGAAAACTCTTTTGTGTTGGGTGAAATCAATCACATGCATGGTTTATTGATCACCTAGCTTGTATGGAATGTTGACCAGATCACAGTTTTGTGGTTTGGGGAAATAAAGAAAAAGATAACCTTTAGTTCGACCAGCTCGCTCTTTATAAGGGCCGGTCAAGTGTTCCTGCTTTTAAGCAAAGCCATTTTCTAATGATCCAATATTTTATATGATATTGACAGCAGCATCCAAAATGTTCTTACAAACACGTGATTGATAGAATTCTGAATTAACACATTTGAGTACAAAAAATACCCACACATGCTCTTCATTCACAACCAAACTTGATTGCATTTACCTTAGGCAAGATCCTTCTAATACTCCTTACTTGTCATGTTTAAAACCCTTCAAACCACATCCGATGAAATTTCCAAACATTTAAAAAGGTGATTATAATGTGATTTAAAATCTCTGTACATCTTATATGACATGTTTAAAGCTTAACTACATTATACATTTCAATTAAAACATCTTTTTATCTACAATTTGTGATCATCTGATAAAAACGTTTCATTTTCAAAAAAAAACTTTGGTAACATGAAAATGATAAAAGAATAAGTATAAGTTTACTTAAAGGATAATTGTAATTAAAGGAGAAGTTTGGTTAAAGGATTAGTTTGGTTATAGGATCAATTGGTTAAAGGATAAGTTTGGTTATAGGATCAGTTGGTTAAAGGATAAGTTTGGTTATAGGATCAATTGGTTAAAGAATAAGTTTGGTTATATAATCAATTAGTTAAAGGATAAGTTTGGTTATAGGATCAATTGGTTAAAGTATAAGTTTGGTTATAGGATCAGTTGGTTAAAGGATAAGTTTGGTTATAGGATCAATTGGTTAAAGAATAAGTTTGGTTATAGGATCAATTGGTTAAAAGATAAGTTTGGTGATGGGATCAATTGGTTAAAGGATGAGTTTGTTTATAGGATCAATTGTTTAAAGGATAAGTTTGGTTATTGGATCAGTTGGTTAAAGGATAAGTTTGGTTATAGGATCAATTGGTTAAAGAATAAGTTTGGTTGTAGGATCAATTGGTTAAAGGATAAGTTTGGTGATAGGATCAATTGGTTAAAGGATAAGTTTGGTTATAGGATCAATTGGTTAAAGGATAAGTTTGGTTATTAGATCACTTGGTTAAAGGATAAGTTTGGTTATAGGATCAATTGGTCAAAGGATAAGTTTGGTTATTGGATCAGTTGGTTAAAGGATAAGTTTGGTTAAAGGATCAATCGGTTAAAGAATAAGTTTGGTTGTTTATAGGACCAATTGGTTAAAGAATAAGTTTGGTTATAGGATCAATTGGTTAAAGGATAAATTTGGTGATAGGATCAATTGGTTAAAGGATGAGTTTGGTTATAGGATCAATTGGTTAAAGGATAAGTTTGGTTATTAGATCACTTGGTTAAAGGATAAGTTTGGTTATAGGATCAATTGGTTAAAGAATAAGTTTGGTTGTAGGATCAATTGGTTAATGTATAAATTTGGTTATAGGATCAATTGGTTAAAGGATAAGTTTGGTTATTGGATCAGTTGGTTAAAGGATAAGTTTGGTTAAAGGATCAATTGGTGGTACAATCTTGCTATTCAATAAATCATAACCATCAAAACTTTTTTAATCCAATCAATTAAGAAAACAAACTATACCAAATCAAGAAAATATTGTATCTTGTACCAGGGACAGGGATGTCAGATCCTCACTTTGGTGGAATTATGATATGAGCTCACCAAAGCAACATTTATGGTTGAAGAAAGCAAGGGCTACTGTAAGGTTTATAATTCGGAAATGTAAGATCATTTATACCATTTAAGGCAAATTTAAACATGTTGCTAAGTGGTTTTAAGCAGGTAATAAATATGGTTGAATCCAGACAAAGTATGCCAAAAGTAAAAACAATTGTTTAAATCAACCACGAAAATGATTTTCAAACACATTCTATGAGTACAATCTGACAAGTTGCTTCTTCAGATACCCTTTAATTTTTACTTCTAACACTTGTTTTCTAACATTTCAACCCTACCATCTGCAAGAAACATTCATACTATCATTTCTACAGTGAAATGGAATAGATAACATTGAAACTAACAACGACTCAAAACTTATTTTTCCCAAGGTGAAATAGTATTCTACGATCAACAAGAATATAAAACGTGCAAAAATGAAATCTTTCTGTTTTTAAAATTGTGTAAGAAACTTAAAAGCATAAATGGCAGTTTTTTAACAGTGGTGTAAAGACCTATAACTAGTTTTACGTTTTATTTACAGAGGAGTTGACATTGTTTTCTGTTATTTTCTAGTTAAGATGGAGCTACATGATTTATGATTTAAGTTAAAGTTAAATCCATACTATAGCCTTGAAGACTTATCAGGCTGTTGCTTATCCCTGGTTTCCTTAGCATAAGTGGATAACACACGACTCTCCCTCAACAGGAAGCCAGTTTATCGCAGGATAATTCCCAGCAATGCTGGTACTCATGGAACAGCTGAGTGGACTGGAGCAAGTAGAGTGAACTGGAGCAAGCAGAGTGAACTGAAGCAAGCAGAGTAAACTGGAGCAAGCAGAGTGAACTGGAGCAAGCAGAGTGAACTGAAGCAAGCAGAGTGAACTGGAGTAAGCAGAGTGAACTGGAGCAAGCAGAGTGAACTTGAGCAAGCAGAGTGAACTGGATGGAGCAAGCAGAGTGAACTGAAGCAAGCAGAGTGAAGTGGAGCAAGCAGAGTGAACTGAAGCAAGCAGAGTAAACTGCAGCAAAGCAAAGTGAACTGCAGCAAACTGAGTGAAGTGGAGCAAGTAGAGTGAACTGGAGCAAGCAGAGTGAAGTGTTGTGCTAAAGGACACAAAACAGCCCTCGTGGTGGGAAACTGGTACCTATCGTATACCAGCATGATTCCTTAACCACTGCACCCTAATGATGATTTAGAGGTTGATAATTGCTGATCAGTTCAATGACTGACACAGCGTCAACGGTTAACAACAGGGATAGTGACGTGTTCACTGGTTGGAAAGGGGCTGCACTTTGGGAATTTATCATCACTAACAAGTCCCCGCCCCCACTCCCACCCCCACTTAACCATCAATATATCATATGTTATCTCCAATAAACTGTGTTAAAGGATTAATTCAGTGGTCATTCAAATTTATCATATATGAAAGAGGACTTCAAAAGAAACAAAATGGTGAAGAAACTACTTCAAGATCTTATTCCGAAAGTGCTGTCTTATCTGTGTAAAAAGAAGTGACTTGTATACTATGGAAGGTTGGCACCCTCATCCTCACATTCTTGACAATTGTGAATGTATTTTAAAAAGAAAATTTACTTTACTATTTGGTTTATTTTCCCTCAAACTTTTTTCAGGTGGTAAATTATAATTACTCTTACTAGATTCTGTCTGACTACTTTCCTTACATATTCATGTTATTTATGCCACAAAATCGCACGACAAAATATGTTAGAATACAGAAAGACTTTGAGGGATCTGAGCATATGACATCACAACTACTGTAGTTTGCTTTCAGTCGTTTCTACACAAATGACACCAAACTTTAAACTTGAACATCTCCTTAACAGAATAAGATTTTTGAATGCTTTATTTACCATTTTGTTTCTTTTGAAGTCCTCTTTCATATAAGATGAAGTAATTCTTTAAGTTAGTCCATCAACAATATTCTACAAAACCATGATCCTAGGGATCAATAGGGCTCCTATGCCCATATTTAGTGATGGTTTAAGTGCAATAACTAATTACTGTTTTGACTTTGTTGGTGATAAGTGAAGCTATCATTTGCTCCTCAGCCTCTTCAGCCTTAATTTGTGATTATTCAGAGGTAAATAATGCTACCTTTTTGTCAAATTGATAGCAAAAAGCTCCTGTGATTTCTTACTTCCCCGTCTGCAAGTTGTACCATGTAGTGAAATGTGATAATGACCCCTGCTACATCACAAACTTCGGAATGTTTCCAACTTAGTTCAACTAAAGTCTAGAGATAGTTTAATATTTCTTCATGTAAAGTTACACTGGGTGCACTACCTTCTTCAACAGCACACTGCCAAGCCAAAAATTCATCCAAGACTCTCGCATCTTCAGCTGCACAAGAATCAGCATGGCTCTCAATGAGTGTCATCGAAAACTCTTTGTGACATATCGGACATTCTAAAAAGTCATCGCCGTAGTAACGATCCTCCCCTTTTTTTCTGGGTAGCCTACCACTTTCGTCTTCCTCTTCTTTTGTCGGATCTAAGCCAAATTCCTGAAAAATTTCTGGATCCTGGACCACTAATGGCTTGGAATCTTCCGGCTCTGGAGGGATGTTCTCGACGTCTGGATAACCCTCCCCATCAACCTCAAACTCATTATCTGAATTCACATGCACGGATATCCAATCTTTACTTTTCTTGCTTCCTTTTTGTTTCTTGGGTTTCCTTGCTGTAGGCGGTCCCTTCTCTTCCCAGGTTTTGTCCAAGGAAGACAGAATCCTCCAGATTGCCCCCTTTTTGGAGCATAAAAAGATGCATCTACAAAGCTATCCTCCACAGGTTCATAATCAGATTCCTCATCACTTGAAAACACAACATATGGGGCACCCCAACGGTTGGATCTCCTCCCCGAACCCCAATCCTCGTCACCCCCAGAATACCATTCGTGGAACTGGGGTCGATAGTTTGTGAGATCCAAATAGCAAGGTGTTCGGCCAACTCTTACTGGGCCATACTTTCTTCTCCTCTTTGGCAGGGTGGTTGTAGATGAGGTGCTTGGTGTGTTTTCTGATGGATATGGTGTAGCTTTTATGACTGATGCTGCATTCACAACTTGTGGTCTTGCGGTTGCTACTGGAGTTTGATTTGTGCCTCTTTGTACCAGCAGATATGGGTCACTTAGCCTAGATATTGTTGCTGGTTTTGAATATTGGCCACTTGGTGTAGATAATGTGACTGGCTTTGATATACAGGTTTCCTTTCTTGTAACTGGCTGGACATTGTTTGTGACGGCTGTTAATACTGTTGGTTTACCAGAACAGACCAATAGGTGGACATTCATCTGACTGGCAGTGAAGTACTCTGCAAAAAAAAAAAAAAAAAAAAAAATGATTCAAATAAATTTGGTTGATCTTATATAGATTACATGTAAGGTTATATAGAGATGTCCACATCCATTTGATATATCAATTGTAAAGAAATGGTTGGAGACATACAGGGAATCAAACCTGGGATGGTAGCTTGTCAAGCAGATACTATGATTGCTAGAAATCCTTTAAAAAAACAACTTCCAGAAATTTTGGATCCTCTCCAACATTCAATGTAGAAATGACATATGGCAAGATCAAGGAATCTTGTTTTGTTTTTTTATATATAATGAATGCAATTTTCTTCAGGAACAACAAATTTTCCATGTGCACATTTGACATTTAGACACACTCGTGCCAAAAAGTTTCTCTTTAAGCCTACCCGCACCCAACACCTAAATTAATCCTGAAAACTCAGGTATGACAATTACCAACCTGACTTCCTGTTCTGTGTATTGTGTTTCCACACAAACAATGATTGTTTATCTGCCATTCCCATGCACACCACAGTCAAGTAGCCCAAGGCTATTTGTGTGTATAAGATTACAGAAAGCCAGTGCTGAGTAATCAGGGTACTTTTGTGATTGAAATCACTCATCTGTGTTAAGTGTCTTAGTGGGAGAAATTTGTTTGCAAACTGGTGATAAAAATAGTTGTGTATTACATGATGTGTGCACTAACTGTGAATGATTGACAGACCATTTCTGCTAAGGAAAGATATTGCTTCATGCTCACAAGCTATCTACAAAGTTGTGACATCTGTGTTAGAAAATTGTTGCCATTCTTTATGTGTCAGAATGTTCCTCCAATTATTGGGAAGTTTCTGTTTATCAGGAATGTGACATCAATCTTTTTAGGTGGGTGTTTTAAGTGAGTTTCCTTAAACTTTAAAAAATTTTTTTTTTTTTCTCCACAAAATATGAGCAATTCCCATGCTCCTGTTGGACAGGATTAAGAGTATCATTGGTGAAAAAATATCTTCCCCTGCCACACTACCCACACAGACCAGTCCCCTCCCTATGCAGCTGCTCTGAATTAATTTAACTTACTTTGACAAAATGGACAACTCCTGAGATGTATTGCAGCTGATGATCCTTTGACCTGAGAGGTGGCAGTTGATGTTTGGCAGTGCAAGGCTGATGAACTAAGGCCGAGAGATTATAGAGCAATGAGAAGAAAAAGTAAGTATCTTTATCAATCTTTTTATACAACATTCTGAATTGTTTTCAATGAATTAAACAACCATTGAATTTTGTGTGCAATGTTTTTCTAAACATGTGAAGTGTCAAAAATCTGTATAATTTAAGCACTTTTTGTTGGTTAGATGCTGATGCGATCCCAGCGTGCCAAACATTACTTTAGCTGGTTATCAGTTAGTAGCTCATATGTTTCATCTAATAAGAGGATAATGGATCACTATATGGAACATCAAACTTATCTCAAATTTCCTCAAGGAATGCATGAAATTCAATCAAATTCAAAATCATGCCAAAAAGTTTCTTTTTGCAACTTAAGCCCACCCGCACCTGACACCTGAGTTAATCCTGAAAACTCAGGTATGCAATTACCAACCCGACTTCCTGTTCAGTGTATTGTGTTTCCACTCAAAACAATGATTGTTTATCTGATCTGCCATTCCCATGCACACTGCAGCCAAGTAGCCCAGGGCTATTTGTGTATAAGATAACAAAGCCAGTGCTGAGTAATCAGGGCACTTTTGTGATTGAAATCACTCATCAGTGTTACGTGCCTTAGTGGGAGAAGTTTGTTTTTAAACTGGTGATAAAAATAGCTGTGTAGCATAATGCTTGAGGTAATAATGTGCATTAAGTGTGAATGATTGACGGTCCTTTATGATTGAGACAATTATCTCACTGTGATTCATATAAAAAATGTTTAAATCCACATCTTTCTACTAGCTTTAAAATTAAAATTAATGATGGGCCTTCGCCAACCCCATATGAACAAAACTCATTTCATTTTTGAATGCACAGGTGCAGAAATCATATCTACCTTTGACCCATATGAACAAAATCCATTTGTAACCTTTAACCAACTACAAAAAGAACCAACTTTCACCTTGAACAAGCTCATTTTCCCTTTTGCTCCGTACAAACAGACCCATATTCACATTGTTATTAGGACCTAAGGAGCATAGAAAATTAGAACTGAACCTCTCCTCTGATAAAAATCCTGTAAAATAGATTTCAAGTCAATAAAACAAGACTTACTTTCTTTTCCTTCGTTAGTGGCATTTGGAACATCTTATAATCATATATATGTAATTGGCAGTGGTATCTAGGTCCTAAATTTAGATTTCAGGGCACATACAAGACAGCACTTGGCCCACAGATAACTAGGATGACAAAAAACACTACAAACAATGGTGTTACATAACTCTGCCTGACCACTTTGTGGTGAAGTATAAGAAAGACAACCTAATAAACTTTACCTTTTGGGCAATGAATCTCCCTTAAGCGCTGATGTAATAGGATGACCCTTGACCTCTGATCCAGACATCCAAACTTTGGGGGTACCACAGACTTTGTGTTGTGTGTTTGAAGATGTAATCTTGGGGTTGGATTCCTTCCCTGGACCAGAAACTGAGTGGTTCAGCCATGTTGGTTGAGTCAGATCTTCATCTATATTGTCTCCAATTTCATAATATTTTTGTTGTTCTGATGACGGAAATAACTTGCGGACGGTTTTGACCCTGATTGTGGTTGCAGCTCCGGGGTTTTTATCATTCATGATAGCAGTATAATTTGCTGTCTCTTCATGCGCTTTAGGAGTTACTGTCCCAAGTTGACTTATATGATTGTTATTGGTTGTTGCAGCCTGAAGTAATCTGCTATTCTCGCTATTTCTGACAAGTTTCTCAACTTTACAAATAGTCTGTTTTTTGAACTCTTCTTTCATTTCCTTGTCCAAAGCATAACCATACCTCTCTTCAAATTTGCTCCTTAAATCTACAAAGAAACAGAAATTAAAAAGACAAATCAAGAACATTTTTGTAAAAGAAAGACTTCCTAATTCTAATTTTCAAATTCAAAATGAGCATTCTTTTTTTTTTCTGCATAAATTACACCAAAATGGTGCAGTTTGCAAAATAACATCACAATAGATTAAATGATTTATTGTCAGAATTATAGGGTATTTAGACCTCATGCATATGCACTGGGTTAATCTTTACAACACACAAAATAGTGATTTCATCAATTATATGAAACAGGGATCGAAAAATCAACAAAAAATCAACTTGCCTGCTGGACAGGGATAAATGAATTCATGATTGTCCTGAAAGTAAATAAGGTTGCCTGTAAAAGTTTTTGTACACCAGTAAATGCAATGTAAATTTGCTGAAAACTAAGTTGTCTGTCCAGGCAGGTCTAGTAAATATTAAGTAAATTTTGGTTGTCCCGGCAGCTGGTCGTATGATATGTCGAACCCAGACATAAAATCGCTTTTGCAAGGAGCAGTCCTAAACGTATGGGAAACAAACTACCCCAATTCTATCAAGTTACCATTTTCCCAATTTTTTTATTTTTCATAACATTTTTATTACCTCCCTGCAGAGTTCTGTTTCTTCATCAATACTCATCATGGCTAGTCTTGTAAAAAGATTTTATGTACCCCTTTGTATTAATTTTCCTGAAAGTTTCCTCTATTTTCACTTCTTGCTATGATCTGTTATTGCATGTATTCTCTTTTTAGAAAGGATGTTTTCTAGTTTCTGAAAAATAAGAAACTAATTCATTCCTTTGCATGATTTACAATATCAAAAGAAACTTTTTTGCTTGTACCTTTTAACGTGGCATACTGAAGCTGGCCTCCCTCACTCTTTAGAAACTTCTCTGCCTTCACTTTGAAGAGCATGATGTCATCTTTTGGTGTCTCAGTTGGTGCTGTTGCTTTCGTCTTCGCTGATACAGAATTTTGCATCCGTAACACATTATTCCTTTTCACCAAACTGCTAAAAATGAAAAAGGTTGCTTTGATTCACAGATCAGAATTCCTAATAGGGCTGTCACGATATATCTATTATTGTGATTTTGTGATGTTTTTTTAAGATATCAAAAATACCCTGACTAACATATTATGATATGTCATTTATACATGTAATCATTACTCTCTTCATCAAACTAAAAGTAGGTTGCTTAATTAGATTCAAAGACCAGAATTTTTTAGATCAAAACTACAGTCAATGATATTTTCTAAAACAAGTAATGTGTTTGAATACTGCTAAATTCTGCAAAAGCAGTAATGTTCATCATAACAAATCCTGGATGATCAAGGCAAGTGTGGCACTAGAAACGAGGTTCTAACCATAAGATACCCATTTTCATAGAGAAAAGCATTCATGGTATTGCAAAAAACTATTCACTGCTCACTATCACAGGGTTTTCAGCATGCAAATTCTGTTTTCCAAAATCTAAGGAAAGGAAGCAGAAAAAAATCAGATATGCTGCCAATATTCACTTAAAATCTCATTCAGTTTTATCCCTCTGAAATTCTATTTCACAAATTTTCACTTTGATATTTAATTCATGTTTAAAATTGTATTTTTAATGTCACGGAAAGCTACATCATGATATTGCAAAAATGCTCTATGTATTACTGTTTTATTATATATTTTTTTTTATGGGAATGTTTTCATTATAAATGAGAATCCGATCTGTCTTCCTTCACTGTTGCAATTTAGGAATATGCGATAACCAGGTAAGATTTTAAGTTAAAATTTGGCCTTTACGTACATTTATGACACAGTACGATCAATGCATGGAGTTGTAGGCCTGAATTTGATTGGTCCATTATGGACACGTGAATTTCGGCCATGTGACATTTTTTGAAATAGATTTCCAGAAATTACCGATTCTGATATGAAAAGGTCTATAGTATATTGCAACTAATGTTTGTTTTTTTCTTCAGATATTCATTTCTTTTTCAACTTAACAAAAACAACTTATATATACACAAATACAACAACCCATTTTTATAACAATTTACAAAGTTAGAAGAAGAATTATTCCATGCCATTTTAGTTTTATAGTGTTGAAAATGGGAGAACCTAAAATGCAATCGTATGAGATATAAAATATTTTTACAGCATGTTGATATAGGCTGGCATACTTTCAATAAGATCAATAAACTTGTCATAAGTGTTGCTATTGGAAGATAATTCTTTTTCAACTCAAAGAGAAAACTGAAAAGTAGTAAGAAAATGAGAAATGCATGGTTTAAGGTCTTGGATTTTGTAACACAAGATAAAATACTTTGCATGAAAAATCATAAAATTATAAATGTTGTTTTTATGGCTTATCAAGTAAATAAACTGAATGAAATTGAATTGAATTGAAGATGCTTGAGTTGATAAAGTTGTAAGTATGAAACCAATTTACCTTTCTTTGTTGGTTTCCAGGTACTTTCGATAGAAGGCATTGTTCGTTTTCCATGATGGTGCTATGACAGGATGATGCTTTGGTGGTGCATTGTATGGCTAATATGAAAGAATGTGATTTGGATCAATAGTTTAAGGAAATTTAAACCTTTAAAATATCATGAGTGAACTTTCTGATGAGCAACATGTTGATCAGGCAGTAAAAGGTACATCAGTTTATATAGAACAATAGTGTTACCACACCGTTGATGGGTAAGTGAATTTTTCAAAATAGATGCCCTACATACAAGTAATATTTTTGCAATTTGTCGAAGCTGTAAAATACACTTTGATATAGTGTCCTTGACTTTTATGCAAGATTACTAACTACCATTTAAAAGTTAAATTCATATCATGCTTATCTCCTGTTTTCTTGGCGTATGCGGGTTAGAGCAGCACATGGTTCCCCTAGACAGGATGCAAGTCCATTGTAGGCGAACTCCCCAGCAATGCTGGTACTTAATTTACAGTCGAGTGTACTTTAAGTAAAATGTCTTGCTCAAGGACACAATGCAGGGCTTGTGGCGGAAATCCAATCCGGTACCTTTTGCATACGAGCTTGCCTCCTTAACCACAAAGCCACTGCACCTCTACTGACTATCATTTACTGACTATCAATTAAATTGAAGGAAGCCTTGTTCAACATACCACATTAAGTGCAGTTGGTCTGAACGGCTCTGAGGGTCTTTGTTTTGTCTTTTCTTCTCCAGCACTCACTCTCAAAAACGCTAAGCCAAACTGCTGCTTTCGATTGTATGGCTGGGAGCAAATCACTTTGATGCAATCCCATTTCTGATCTCTGACTTTCTCCTTTAACTTCGCTAAAACAGGAATCAGAATTTATTTTTAATCTTCTTTATACATAATAAATGATGGAAATATGTGAGTTTTTCTATTAAAAAAAAAAAAATCTTTTTGAAAATAGAATGAAGATCCTGGGTTACAGTAGTTGTGGTTTGGTTTGTTTATGTTTAACGGCACCACGACAGTCAGAGTCAAATGTGCCAAGAGGGTCTTAATAAATAATGGTGTAAGAGTTAGGATAGTGAGGAGATGGAAGGTTTGTAAGGGAAATATAAGGGGAAAAGCTGAATGTGGGAGAAAAATGTAGGTGAAAAGAAAGGGGTGTGTAAGGTTAGGTGTAGAAAGGGAGGAGATTATATGTGGTGGAAGAGGTTGTTGTTGCGGAGGAAGTTGATGATGTTTGAGGAAGAATTGTTTTCAAATAGGTCCGAGATTGAGGAGAGTGAGGAGAGAAGAGATCTGGAGTTCTGGTATAGGGGACAGGTAAAGAAAATATGCTTGATGGACAGATCAATGTTGCAAGTGGGGCAGAGAGGGGCAGGGAGCCGGATAAGAGATGGGAGTGAGTAAGAAAGGAGTGGCTGAGGCGGATGCAGGTGACAACTATGTCTTCCAACTATGCAGAGGGGTGTTGGTCCCGACTTTGGGTTTGATGATGTGAATAGTTCTGTATCAAATATCTCCAAAGTGTCCGCTACAAAATCACAATTGCTTTTTGTAAAGTTTAAATATTAAACTCAGAATGTCAATTTGCAACTTTTCAGGAATAGATCAAATTAATTTTGCTAGAACTAGGTCACAAGTCCATCTTGGTCTTCAAGACAAGTAGTAACAATTGCTCTATAGAGACTTGTTTCACAAGACAAGAAATTTGTATGCATTTCAAGTTCATTTCATCTAAATTTGTAATATAATGCTGCAGAACCATTTCCACTCTAAATTGTATACAACCTTCATAACGAACATCCACCTGCAATAAACACCGGAAAACAAAGCATGAAAGTAGCAAACATTTCTTTACAATCAGTTACAGACTTAATTTTTAGGCACCAATATATGTTAATACGTGATACATGACTAGGTGGCCATGGTATTTTCATATGCATGTCCTTTTAAAGAGGTGAAGATTATTAATTGTCAAATTATAAAAACACTTTGTGGGGTTTTTACCATCCCCTTCCTAACAAATCCTGGCATAAAAGACCTTTCTTGTAATTTTCCGTGACTTTTGGAGAGATTTACAATTAAATATTTCAAAATGTTGAGCTGTGTACCGCAGTCATACTTAAACATCACAAATTAATAATATATTGAAAATTCCTTCACAATATGGTCTTAATCATAGAAGTAACAATGGAGAATGCTGAGCTCGGTCGCTGAGTGAAGCCGCCAACCTGTATTTTTGAAAGTCACCAAAATCATGGTTTTCCCCATTGACTCCAATGAAAAGGAATTATGAAGTCAAGTCATAGATGTCAGAGATTTTAAGACCTGACATATTTGTATGTATCTCAAATGCTTGTGTAGTCCTGTTTCACCCAACACCTTATATACAATTCCCCCCCCCCCCTCCTCTGTTCTTCATGATCAACAATTAGAAGAGTGACCCAAGAAAAGAGTCACACATAAATTTGCCAAATAATATTTCATACCCATCAGCAGGATTGATTAATTAGGCTGATGGGGTAGTGGTCTGTCACTCTGTCCATCTGTGGGGGCAAAGGGTTGTTTCAACACCAATTAATGTGCTATCAGAGAACAGACTAAAAATGTTGTGAAAAAGAGGAGTGTATTAGTCAGGAGTGGAAATAATATTTTATTTTTTGAAAGTCGTGAGAGAGAAAAATGATGTGGGGAAAGGGAAATGGCAACAACAATAACAAAACTGAATGCCTAATTCCAACAGTGAACATCAATTTAGTGAATTTTAAAGAATAGTTAATATTGCAATAAGTTTCTGCTTTATTTTTTCTGGCTGGAAGAAATCTTTTTACTTTTCTTTTCTTGTCACACCTTTTCTCCCCCATCTATTGTTCTATTTTCTCCTTTTCTTTCTCTTCATTTGCCTTTCCTTTTCTTCAACTTCTTTTCTTTTCCTTTCTTTTTTCTTCCACCAGACTTGAGAAGAAAGTAAACAACATTATATTATTTCTGAAGAGAGGATGAGTTACGATACCTTTACTGAACATTTTCACTCCACTCTTGTTTTTGCCATTCTTGCTATCCATTACCGACATATAGGCTGTGGCTGGTATGAGGGTATCCCAGGAACCATCTGGATTGGAAAAACCCTTCACCTGGACCTCAATAAAAGCACTCCCATAGTTGCCTGATGAAGAAGAAAAAACAAAGTTTTAGAAATTTTAGAAAACTCGTAGTATAATGGTAAAATGCAACACAGATTTTATTGAAGTAAGTTTACTATGTGTTTCTTAGATTATTAATTTTCATTATATTTTTATTTTTGACTAAAATTTCATATTTAACACAAACATTTTACAAGAATATTTTTAGTTACAATTATCTAAACCAAAATTGATAAAATCATCAAAAAATCTTAAGATTTTCAGTTATCTTAATAACGGAATAAAGTTGTAATACAAGAAACTCATAAAGTGACCAGATATTTATTAGTTTGCACCATGAAAATTACCAAGGACCATCACCAGCCTTCTGGGCCTGCCATGGCCCAGGAACACTTTAAATTTACTTACTCATACTTATGTCAAATCTGAGTAATTGCAATTTCTGTTACCTCTCAAAGTGTCAGTAAGGCCATCCATAAGATAAAGTGATTTTTTTTTTTTTTTGCTGTAACACAACTTCTTCAAAAATATTGGGTCAGTATGTAGGCAAAACATTTGTATAGTCAACATAAATATTTTCTTTATACTATTTACACACTAAAACACTGTTACTTAAGATTAACTAAAACTCTTCTTGAAGTTGAGTGGGTAAGAATTTTGCTGGGTTGGTGTTCCAAGAAAAAACTTGTTTAAGGGGGCTTATGATGTGAAACAAGCGACAGCAAAGACTTGAACATCTGGAGACCGGTGCACACGTATACTTACCAACATCAATGAAGTTTATTTCAACTGCTTTTTCGAGTCGGAATTCTGCCTGAATGCATCCAGATTTATCATTGGGAGAGCATAACCATCGGCGCCACTGGCTTCCCTGAGCAAGAAGGTTGTCTGCCCGATGCACTTCATCCTACCATGAAAAATAAAGTTCAGTGTTCACATTAATTAGAGGAATATGAAATCTCCCCACCCCCATTTTGTATTTGTAATTCAGATTGTGTATACTTCAGTTTAAGTTATTTGATAGCAATTGAATATTGAGGAAAGTCTACAGTGCTAAAATGAGGTGCTCAACAGATTGTGACCAAAGGGATACATCTTATACATTCAGGGAATTCATTTCTTTGTTTGATGTTTGATGAAGGCTTAATGGCACTGTGCCAACAAGGGTCAAATTGTGCCCAAGAGGTTAGGTCATTCCATTATTCATTTTGGTCAGAGCAATTTGGCTTTTGATTACTGCATGAATGGTTCAAATCTTGGTTGTGTTGATCAAGAAAGGGATTTAATGTTGTCATTACTAGCAATATGAAGCTTTCTAAACAATGTGCTTTAGCAACTGCAAGGGTAAATAGGAAAATAGGATGCTTGGTTTGATTAGAAGAATTTTTGTTTTGTTGGTAGAGGTTGTTCTTAATTTGTATAAGCAGTTAGGCAAGCCTCACCTTGAGTGTGTGCTATCCAGGCTTGGAGTCCCTTTATGAGAAGGATAAGTTCATTTTGGAGCAGGTTTAACGAAGAGCCACTAAAATTATTCCTGAAGTAAGGAATCTCTTTTATGAATCTAGGTTGCAAATTTTTGGTTTGACCACGTTCAAGTTGAGAAGAGTACATGGCGATATGATTCAGGTTTTCAAATTCCTATCTGGTAGTGATGCTTTGACTTCCTGTAATTTCTTGCATGTTTCAACTAATCCTCATGTGACGCGTGGTAACAGTTTGAAGTTGACCCGAGTTCTCACGGATAGATATTCGGCATTTAAGCTTTTGCAAAGAGTTATTAATGAGTGGAATGGTTTGCCTGGGTGGGTAGTTAGCTCCAATTCTGTCCACAATTTCAAAGTCAACATTGATAAGTTCTTTACTAAATCTGGGCGTCTTTGATTTTTTTTTTTTATGGTGGTGGTGGTGGTGGTGTTGTTAGTTAGGGCTTTTTATGGGATGACTTACCCTTCTTAGCCCATCATCTTGTTATGTTATGTAGTTTGCATAGTTCTAGGCCTATCACATTGTAGGTTTAACAATAGGTGCACTGTATGGTATCTCAAAATTCAGCTCACACATTCCTATAATTTGCATGTTCTTTATTCTTTAAGTAGACTGTGGAATTTGTGTTATATCAACCTACTGCCTTATGCAGATTATTAGGCTTAAGTTAGATCTGGCATTCTCTGATTAGCTGGTTCTCATCACATGATCAGTGGACTGCAGATTTTCTTAGGAATAACTTATGAGGTACTTCTGTGATATTTCAGCATATACTATTTCTCTTACTATTATCAAAATTTGAAGAAAACCCAAAATAATGCAGCCCTCAAGGGTTAAAAAAAGCTACTAACGAGTGATTCTTTCTTTGCAATATATTCAGAATAAAAAGTGTTTTTCCTCAAGAGGTCAAAGGTCAGGCTTTAAAGAAGTATAGCGCATTGTTGAAATGTTAACCATATACACCTGTATGGGCACTATAGCAAATTCATGCCAAAAAATTCTCTTTAAGCCTACCCACACCCAACACCTGAGTTAATCCTGAAAAGTGAGGTATGACAATTACCAACCCGACTTCCTGTTCAGTATATTGTGTTTCCACTCAAACAATGATTGTTTATCTGCCATTCCTATGCCATACCACAGCCAAGTAGCCCAAGGCTATTTGTGTGTATAAGATTACACAAAGCCAGAGCTGAATAATCAAGACACTTTTGTGATTGAAATCACTCATCCGTGTTAAATTTCTTAGTGGGAGAAGTTTGTTTGCAAACTGGTGATAAAAATAGCTGTGTATCATAATGCCTGAGGTAATAATTTTCATTAACTGTGAATGATTGACAGACCATTTCTAAAGGAAAGATATTGCTTCATGTTAGCACCTATCATGCAGGGCATGGGTGTAAAAAGAATTACATTCCACAGTCTGTGTCATACGGGATGGACTACGGAATGGCCCTAGCAGACCACTAGGGTCCCCTAGGGATCTGCTAAGGCACCGGTTCTTAATCATTTTTTTCCAAAGGCCATCATTTCACAACGGACTCAGGCCTCGGGCCAATCGCGTGGCAAAACCAGTATCATGTGACAAAAAAATCAAAACCTGTCAAAATAATCCCTGAATACAAACAAGCTGAGAGCGAGCACGATAAGAAAGATGCGTGGAAGATGTCGGCGGTTCTCCTAACAGCCTTCCTTTGACAAGCTGCGAGTCTGCCCATTTTATAATAAAACTAAAAATAACATAAGCCGCGATGTTATAATGTACTTTATCACAAAAATGTTCAAAAGGGTTGTGAAGATGATATCAAAGAAAGATGAAATGGGCAGTTGCCATTTTCAAGTCAAGCTTTGCATAAAAAAAATATATTTATTGTCTACCGTTGTTTAATAGTATTCTATAAGAAGCAATTTATTCTTTGCAATATCCCATTGATTATACTCTAACAATGTACATCCTTTCTTTCAATTAGTTTGTCTAAAAATGCGGCAATCATATGGGGTGAAACCGAGGATGTACGAACACATTCTTGGTGAAACTAAACAATAACCAAGGCTTTCACACATGTCTGCTTTATGAGGCCATATCCATATCCCAAATCCAAAGACCAACTTATTTTCCATTAAAATGTGTAAATTCAGCTGGAGGCAGCTGATGTCAAAACCAAAGCTGTTTGTAGATTAATTGACTGTGTCTACACATGTGTTAGCTAAAAATAATAAATTCCCTCCAGAAAAGGAGAAACCTGTGGAAATTGTCCCCTGGATTCATGGGAAGTATACTTTATCCCCCTCACAGTTCAACTCTCTCTCTCTATCCTTTTATCTACCTACTGTGGTGTAGCGGTTATCATACCTGTCTACAGACCACGTGGCCCCGGGTTCAATCCTGGGGTGGGTAGACACGCCAGTGCACCACAACTGGTTATCAAAGGCCGTGGACATTGACTTGGTTGTCGATGTTATGTCTGTCCGTACGTCGTACCTGTGTTCTCGTCCGGGTCGTATTAAGCGTTTCGTGATAGCATTTGTACTATCATAACCGAATATCAGGCGACGACCCCGTCATTGTAATTGTGTGTTCAACTCTCTCTCTCCCCCTCACAACACTTTTTCAAAGAAAACAAATTTTAAATCATTCATACTGACAATACTTGTCTTACTATTAAACTGGCAATGATCCTATTTTTGTTGGCTAACAGCAGTTTACTTTCTTTAAGAAAGGGAGAAATTCATAGAATTTCAGTGGACTTTCTCAATGGAATCCAAGGAAGTACACTTCAGGCCCCTCCAGCAACAAGTTTTAAAAATAAAAATATCTGTTACTAAGGTTGCATCTTCATTTTTGTTGTTAAATTTCCTTAAATGAAGGATAATTCCATTCTTTTTTTGGAGGGGGGGGGGGGAGAGAGAGAGGGGAAAGGGGGTCGCCTTCCTCCAAATTAGCAGGAGAAAGGAGCTTCAGCCCCCACTTTTTCAGAAGATTACAGTACTTAATTTAAAATTTCAACTTAAAAAGTTTCATAAATCAATACATGTTTTTGTCATTTGATTGAAAAACTCCACAGCTGCAAGTTTTTTAATTCACTTTACATTGCAACAATGAATACAAATCACTCAGGTAAAAATAACGAGTGAGGGTGATTAACAGGGATAGTATTCCATGTTGTTCACACAACAGAGGATATTGTGCACTTTAGTGTGAACAAAGGGGTACCTCCTTGGTGTCTTATCATTTTCCTGGTGTGAGTAGTCAGCTGTTGGCAATTATTTACACATAAGCTCATATTTTCCAGAATGAATTGCAGATTTTCATGAAAATGAAAATTGTTCTATTTCAGGTATGCGAACAATAAACGAAAAATAAATCCCGTGTGGAGATTTTCTTGCTCTTAAAGACAGCCAAATTTCAAGTCTTTGGTCAAAAACCTGACTATATACATTTCAAAATGGGAGATGATCGAAAGTGAACAGAAAGTTTCCATTTTATAACCTCAACTTCATTGAGCTTAAAATGAGAACAATAATATACAAAATTAAATATTTGGATGAGGGTTCTGGAAAATTCTTTTACATACACGTTGGAGTCCACAACTTGATCAATTTTCTATTCCATTAAAGGCGAACTTGGTGAAGTTGGAAATCCTCTTTTGAGTTTTGTCCTCCCTCCTTACCCCCCCCCCCTCTCCCCCCACATCACTTAAATTTCAGTATGGATGGCTGAGTCTCCAGCTGTGTTTCAGCTCCCTGGTTAGGTTGCATAAGAACAATCTCAAAATGTTAATTCCAAACTCCCTCTTAACTCCAAAATTATGCTCAAGTAGAGTAACTTTGGTCAGTCACAAAAATTGTTTATATTTCCTCAAAAGCATTGAGCAACAGAAGGGAATGGCTAAATAAAGCTCATACACTTGGTCAAAGATGATTTTACCAATACCTTCGTATTCATATGCATGGTGGGTCATATTCACTTGCCCTCCCCTAAAACTACTGATCAGACTAAAACGTTGGGCACGTGGGCCTTAATTTAGATGGCAAATAAAGTTAGATGGTATTAGATTAGTTGATATTATATGATAAATTAATGATTTCTCAGAGGCAGTGGCACAGGCAGAACATAAATATTTCAGGCATGTTGAATAATATAAATTAATCAGGGATCCAGGGATGAAGCTCTGGTAGGGGCCCCCTGCATTTCTTGTGAATTTGGTAGCAGAAAATTGTGTCATATCTAGGGGCCCCTAAGCCCCCAGAAGCCCTGCTGTCTCGTTTTGATAGCATAAAATTGCTGAAAAATCACGTAAATCGAGGGGTGAAGCCTTGCGTTTCTGAAGATTTTGACAGTAGAAAATGGTGTCAAGTCTAGGGGCCCCGAAGCATTCCTCATGATTTTGATATATGAAAATTGATAAAAATCGTGTCAAATCGAGGGGTGAAGCCTTGTGTTTCTCATGATTTTGAAAGTAAATGGTGTCAAATCTAGGGGCAAAGCCCTGATAACAACCTAGAGAGCAAATCTCCCTTTAATCTAATAATTTTCAAGTCTCCAAATTGACAAGTTAGTTGCCAAATTATATCACTAAAGTACTGAAGTAGCCAAGTGATCCTATCTTTCAAGCCATGTTTTAAAGCTATTTAATTATTCATGAGTATCTGTTGTGCCTCCATGAAATAGAATGATATAATGAATTAACAAATCAATAAGCTCAATCAAAAGAGAAACAAAGGAGCAGTTCTCTCATTTGTCAGCTGTTTTCTGTATATTTAAAAAAAAAAAAAAAGCAAAAGGTTTAAAAAGCAAATTTTACTTCAAGACGCAACTACTTTTAATTATCATTGATAATTATAATTCTATTTAATTTATTTGTTAAAAAACCAGAGTGGATTTGTATTTTATGTAAAAACACATCAAAGTTGCCGATGTTTTATCAAGCGTTGAAATATTCATTGGGGTAACATTATGTGACTAATACCCCTTTCAAGCATGACATTTTGACCTCTTTAGCATCTAAACCTCTTATAAAAATATTTTTGTTGTTGTAATTTGGTAAAATTTTGGAAATCAAGTCCAGAACCGGCTTATGATCATTGAACTTGGAGAGCGATGAAATAACCACTGGCCAACAACATCAGCCACTTGATGATGAATCAATGATGGTGATTAATCCGGGGAGTTGTTAAGAACTCCCTGATTAAACCTATTGAAACTGTAAACAAACAGTAAAGGACATTTCTTACCAAGGTTGAACCCGAGGTAAGTAAGTAAGTCATGTAGACTTGTTTGTTTGTATTTGTTTGTACATGATCCTCCCTTATGGGAACTCGGCAAGACTCCTATAGAGAGCATAGATGCCAAGCTATAGCCTGCATAGCAGATGCCAGCCTCATGCGACCGGGATGGAAGTGAATGAACACTGGGTTTCACCCTACTCTTTTCGAGAAGTGTTCAGAGAACCAAATAGGGTGTGACTGTCCTACCATCAGAACCGACGGCTTAACGTCCCCTCTGAAGGACGACGAGCACCATTCAACCATTGCCACTTTTCTCAACAGCTGAATGAGCAGGAGCTGCAAACGACGTACTTTCGCTTTGATGATCGGCGTATCTGTCTGCATAGCTGTGGGAAAACTGGTTAGGCTTGAATTGGGTACCTCCAGTATCTCAGTCGTGTGCTCTACCAACTGAGCTACCAGACTCCTTAGACTTGTTGCCTTCCTTCTAGCTCAGTCTACAGATCATGGCTTGCAGTCTTGCAGAATAGATTTTTCGAACACTTCATACATGCAGTGGGCAAGAGCCAGCAGTTACATGTTACAACAATTAGATTGGCCCCTGTTACAAGAAGAAATCACATGCCTAGGTAGACCTAGTAACGTTTTTAATAGACCTACTGTAACGTTAACGTTGGGTACAACGTTACAATTTGTAAAATTAAAATCCAATTTCTTTTAATTTGACGAAGATAACCTAGCCTAATCCCACAACAGAATTAATACAAGAAATAATCATTATCTTAATTTACAAGTTTCCTATGTCCAATACTTCTTCCCTCACATACTAATAAAATCTGGACATGCTATCCTAGTCCTGAATTATTTTTCGCAAAAATGGTACCATCTACACGCAAAATTATGTGCATCAAATTTACATTCGAATTTAATACATAACGTAATTAAAGTTGGCTTCTTTTATTTTACCTGTGAGCTGTAACGAATAACCTCTTTCAGGAAAATGGGTGCCATGTATCCCTAATAACCTACACACAATTCCTGAATTTCCTGGAAGCTTCTTCTAGTCGAGATTCATCACTCGTTCCAGCCGAGTTTCGCGCGGTTTTGAAATGTGGTGTACCACACTAACTACAGAACTAGTCTAACGTTAGCATATGAAGTGCATTGGATGAAATTCAGCCAAAATTTCACAAATGTATGATTCGTGCATGCTAAGATGTCATCAAGATTTTAGACTGATACACCTGTAACATTATTTTGATGTTTTTTTTCCATGACCGATGATCGATTTCAAATTTTTCTTTTGCTGATTTTCCACATAAATGCATTACAAACAATTTGGGGCATTTCAGAGAAACGACGATTCTGAATTAAGTAGGCAGTGGCGTAAGAAGATATTTGACATTGAGGGGCCAGATTTGATTTTTGTCCCAACAAATAAAATCATGGTAAAACTAACTATAGAAGGGGGAAAAGTGGGAGGGGGGAGGATCGTAAAATTTTTGAAAATTTTGGTCAATTTACCCCAAAATGGAGAAAATTTCACGAAAATTAAGGGAATTTTTGAAAAATTTAAAATTCCCAAAAACGAAGTCAATTTTCCGAAAATGAAGCAATGAAGCAATTTTCACGAAAATTGAAGCAAATTTTAGAAGAATTGATACAAATTTCCCGAAAATTAGGAAAATTCTCGAAAATGAAGACTATTTTACAAAAACAGAAGCAAATTTCACGAAATTTGAAGTACTTTTCACAAAATTTCAAGGAAATTTCCTGAAAATAAAGGAAATTTCCAGAAAATAAAGACAATTTTCAGAAAATGTGGAAGATTTTGCGAAAATTGAAGCAAATTTCGCGAGAATTGATGTAATTTTCCCGAAAATGAAGAAAATATCCCGAAAATTTCCCAAAAACTTGAAAATAAATTTCCGAAAATGAAGAATTTTTTTCGAAAATTGAAAAAAATATTACGAAAGTTGAAGGATATTTCTCAAAAATTGAAGTTTTACTGAAAAGAAGATGCCATGGATTCTGAATCTTTAAAATCAATTCGTTAGACATTATCATTGGGCGGGGCATGAGGGAAAATGGGGTACTTGGCCCCAAATCAAATCATTAGGGGGGGAAGGGGCTTGGCCCCTTGTCCTACGCCACTGTAGCCCAGGGGCAAAAGAGCTCGCCGGGATACCAAGAAATTTCCCAGTGCGTTCTTTTCTATACATAAAAAATAATAGGCATACGGCAATAACGAGAAACAAATCTTCAGTAATATTTCAGGATGACTACCGAGAATCACGTTTGAAATATTACAGTTGTAAAATGCCCATATTGTACTTCATAAGGCCCAATACCCTAAATTTGGCTCAAAAATATATAAAGAATAAGTATTGTGTACAAGTGATTAGTGATTAGGCCTATCAATAATATTTTGCTTCAAATGTTCTCCTCATAATTTCAGGAGAAATTTCTTTTCTACCTGGCAGCATACATGGTACCCTAAGTGATTATCTTAGCTGATTAATCGAATTTAACATTGAATTTGAGCATAAAGTACATGGTACCTTAAGTGATTATCTTAGCTGATTGTTCGAATTTAACATTGATTTTGTTTTCTTTTCATCTATTAAATTTCGGAATGTCTCGATTATAAAGGAGCTGACGACTGAGAGCATATTTCTTTTAAGTCTCAACAATATTTGAACATATGTATCGTGCATGTGCGTGACGGTACTAAAAATCTTTAGATACGAATGTTCAAATTAATCATAATTCTTTTCTTTAAGAATAATGTAATTTTTTGACGACATGAGCATTACAAATTAGGCCTGTGTTTCTTCAAAAATTCTTCGACAAAAAAGGAGTCCTTACTGTTCGATCCGGAGCTCGGGAATTTTGGGGCATTGTCGCCCAAGCCCTCAGTAGACCCTTATACTGTCTATTATCAGATCATGCATTGATCCATAACCCCCACAATTTTGCCCGAATTTCCTCAATTTCCAGGGGAAATTTCTCCTCTGCCTGTTTAAGTTAGAAGTTGTAACCGGAATGCTTATTTGAGTAGATTTTAACATGAAATATTAAAATTGTCTTCTTTTCATCAATTAAAGGAGTACTACATTGTAAAGTGATGGCGGACTTACAAATTTCAGAATTTGCATGCAGACAGACAGAATGTATCCTCGAAAATTATGAATAGATCTTTTAAAATAAAGAAATGACGAGGAGGAAATGTTGATGGCCTAATTTTGTTCAAAATAACAGTCGATAACACCCAGCTATGGCAGTTTGGGGCTAAAAAAGGTTGAAAGGGGCCATCACTTCAAAATCTGGACTCTAAACATAATTTCTGGGAGGAGGAAGAGAGGATTGTGCAACACTTTCAACCCGGCCATCGCTACACCCATGCGTGATTTTTCTTTATCATGGACATTGTTGTTTTGAGTTTCACAAGCATTATCAAATGAGTGCCTTTCAAGTTTGTCAAAAATTTTGGATCTATGTGTTAAAAATGTTCATTTTTTGATCGATTTTGATCAAATTTTCTTCTTTTCACTCAAGAATAAATGTGAAAATAAGAGTTCGACTCATTTGTTTCTAATAAGGGATATGGAATGGGGGCAGGGGTGGCGCAACGTATTTTTGATGGGGTTGGGGGTAAAATTGCTAATCGAGTTATCATTACCTATAGATAATCGATGTGCCGCCTTAGGGGCACTGCGCATGCACAGCGTGCTCCCAATAGGCGTGGGGTCCAGGGGCTTGCTTAGGGCCTTGGTGGGCGAAGCCCCGGAAACTCCTGCATTTTACATAAACAAAACCTACATGCTTAAATTCGATTAAAATTAGGAATATTTGGAATAGAAATATTACACGTTTTCATTTAGGAAACTTGATATGAATTGGCACAAGTCGACTAGAGAATCGCCCATAAGTGTACGACCAAAAAAAAAGTTAAGGATGTATCCATCACGGGAGCCATCAGTTTTTGTTTTTTGAGGGAAAGACATAAAAAAGTAAATTTCAAGTCGTTTTATTCTTAGAATATAAATTACTCTCAAACACAATTTCATGAAATTAGATAATCAGTCATGCATATTACAAGAACGTGTACATTTTCTAACAATCACATGAGAAGAACAGAAGAGAACACAATTTTATGATCATGGATCTTAGTTTTCTTCGATATAAACAAAACATTTGTTACTTCGTAATCAAAGGAGTGAAAAAGGAATAAGCATATACTGAAGGCTTTTTCATAATGAAAATAGATTATTTTACTTATAGTCTGGTTGCAAATGGCCAAAAAATGACAAGTGCTAAACATTTTGGGTACAAGTCGGGAAATGATTTCAATTAATAGTTTAGGCGTATAAGAGTCTAAAAAAACCTGTTTCCACAAAAAAAAATCCTTGAGGTGGCCGCCATTTTGAATTTCAAAATGGCCACCAAATAGAGCATATTTTATAAAAATATAAGTATTTTGGCATGTTTTAGGTAAGGTTAACATTGAATAACTGGTAAAAATGTTGATCTTATATGGAATAAAAAGACTTAACAAGAATCTATATGTTCAGCAGTTTGCAGTAATTTTTAAATTCAAAATGGCCGCCATTTTGCAGATAATTTGAACAGAACATATTTTCACAGTCTCTTTTAAGTTTAAAGATGATGATGGATAATAGTTCATTCATAGCTGTTACGAAATGAAATATAGAGCGTGTATTATTCAGCATTTTTTTGGAAACCTTGTCATCTTTGTTTTCAAAATGGCCCCCAAAGGTTTGTTTCTACTTCGAACTTTAGACAAAACATCAAAAAGTTGTTCCATTCAGTATATCTTAAGCTTCTCAGTATATTGAAAGAAAGTTAAGGGGGTGTATGCAAATTTGATTCAAAGTAAAATAAAACCTGGTGATTAGATCATTCGGATAAATTTGATGTTGGTGGCCATTTTAGTTCCAAAATGGCGGTATGGCGGCCATTTTTGATTTTGAAATGGATAGCTTTCATAAATTATTTCCCAAACACCATTGCTGGAAGCTGACTTCAACTGTTCAAAGAGATTATCAAAAGGAAAACATTGCTTGCTACGATATGAAAACAAAAACTCATACAAGGTATATTTGAGAAATGACTGCATCATAGTATATTCAAAGGCGAAGATTGTGGATTTTGGCAGTGCTCTGTGCATAAACATCCTCGAGTGCAGGGAACTTTCATGGAAGTACACTTGCATCTGCGTGTTGCACACCGCAAACCCTGGAAAGGACAACTGCATGATTTAAGTTCTGGCCACGTTTCTAGCATTGGGTCCACTGTGAGAAGGCGCGGTTTCAGGATTCCATCTATTGTAAGAAACCAGCCGCCCTCCTCTGGAGATGGTAGTGATGGATTTTGTTCAAGAGCCATCTCCCATACATATGGCTGGTAATGGGCTCTTCTAATGTGCAGATGTAAAGCATCTGCAGTAGGTGGTAGTAACTCAACACTTTTTTTCACCTTGTGAAAAAATGCACTTCTGATTTCTTGTATTTTACTTGATTCAGTAGATGGATCATACAATTTGCAAACAAATGCTTCCGCATCAGACATAGCCTTTTTATCAAGAACTTAACTTCACCTAACCGCTCAAGCAGTTGTGGGTGCTTTACAAATTCCTTCCACGCCGATTTTTTGCCTTTTTTTAAGCAAATTGGCTCGTTGTGTCACTGCCTGTAAGGGCATGAAATGCAAGCAATGATGCTCTTGCCTTGTTATCAATTTGGATTTGATGAACAGGAATGAAAGATTGTTTTTTTGCTGTCCCCCCTTGCATCCACACTTGTTGACATAGGTTGGGCATATGATATACAAGAAGCACCAACACATCAGTATCACGGCATACAATATTAAGTAGTTGAAATCCTGAGTTCTTTGCATCTTGAGCATGAAGTAGGATACGCGTGTCAGCCTCCTCGTGGTTTGATTGCAGATTTGACACATCTCTGCCAGA
This sequence comes from Chiridota heheva, assembly GCA_020152595.1. Taxonomy (NCBI): domain Eukaryota; kingdom Metazoa; phylum Echinodermata; class Holothuroidea; order Apodida; family Chiridotidae; genus Chiridota; species Chiridota heheva. The sequence goes on from JAIGNY010000476.1 coordinate 1,156,247, forward strand.
CGAAGACCATGCCTCATCTGAGTTTAAGAAACCACCGCCAAGAACCAGCTCCTTGTTGGGATCTTCACAGGGATGATTTATCATTTGTGTGCAGAAAAAGTTTGCTAGGCTTTCTTTGTTTTTCCCAAATGTAATGAATTTTTCCCAGTTGCCAATTTTCTGATCTCTGCTGGTTACTCTGGTTTCTATCCCCTTGTTTTTTCCACCTTGCACGCTTGTTTCGTGTACCACCTTTAATGGAGTCGTCCAGATATCGATCAAAAACAATGTCCACCCTGTTGCATGTCTCAGAAAAATGTTTGTAAATTGACTTTCGAAAGTTGTCACACCATTCACCAAAGTTTTTTGCTCCTATATGATTGCCAAGAGACTAAATTACTGCCATAGCATCCACAATAGTACATGTAGGACTGTTGCTGACTGGTGGTAGATTCTGAGCTTTACCTTGATCTAATATTTTGCCTAGATCTGATTTACTTGATGGATATCTCAGCTTTTTATCAACAGTTGCTATTGATAAAGGCACAGGTGAGAGTTCACGTTACAGCAACCCATCTACATCAACTTCACGTCCAGCATCTAATGCAACAATCACTTGACGTAAAAGATTGATGCGTGCCTTGGTAGTGGTTGTTTTTACTTTATCCACATTTACAGTATGACTGTACATTGGACCAAACGTGTTAAGTTTCTGTCTTTTGATTTTATCATGGAACTTTGTTGTCTCTTTGATGAGTCTGTCATTCACAAAGTCGTGTATTAACTTCTTTCCTGTTTTCTCTGCTTTCACAAAGTCATTCTTCACATCAGTACTGGCAACATCTCCTGTGGTGATTGATATCAGGTCTGGCGAATCATTGGAAAATACATCAAAGCCTTCAAATTCTTGAACAAGTTGTGTGATATCTTTTTGATCTCTTTCCATTCGCTTAGGTCCCAGATCTTTATGTTGCAAATCTGTCTCATTCGCCACATGATACATTTTCTTTGTGTCTTCGGCGAGCTGAGCCCGTTCATTGTATGTAAGACACCAACGTTCTCGTGCTGAATCTGTGCGGGTGATGCCAACTAAACCACCGGCAACTTTGCCCCGTTTGTTGATATGCTCAAGTGCTTGGCCATCAGGGATTTGATTGAATCTTTGTGAAGTTTCTTTAGTACCGAAGTCACCATCTGCAAAGCCTTGGTAAACCTCTGGTGCTGTCTCCTGTAGCATCTTCATATCTGCTAGAAAAATCATACCCCACCTGGTGTAAATAACATGGTCAAAGAGAGCAAACCAGGGTAATATTTCAGCTAGTGATGAAAGGTATAGCGCCCAGTCTCCATCTCGAAGAGCACGGGTAAATCTCAGAAGAATAGTAACAAGATACATATACTTCCACCAAAATTGGAATGTTGTTAGGTCCTTGTGGTCAGCATCAAATTCATCAAGAAGTGTTGATATGGGTACAATATCTCCAATGAATAATGCCAGTGTCGATTTTATTTGCTCATCATCATATTTGGAAAACCCTTCAATACTCTTCCCTGCTGTTTCTCTCAACTTGCTTCCTAACTCCTTCTCATTCTCTTGTGCCCAATCAATAAACTTTGGCCAAAGAATTGTCCAAAGTGCTTCAAGTGCAAGTTTATGTGCACGTATAACTTTTTTCCACACCTCTCCTTTGAGAATATTCTCTGTTGTGTTTTCTCCAAATACTCCACTCTCTACCTGTATATCATTGAGACCAGCTCCTTGCATGAACTGACCAATCACTTTTGAAAAATTCATCTGTGTGTGTGGAAGCCTCCTAACATGATAACAAAATCTTTGCAATCTTCCAACTTCTCCCATTGAAGCATTTTAGCTTTGTTGTAGAGTGCTTCATCAAAGGTAATTATTGTGTATGTTGCATTTAGTTTCTTTGTCATTGCTTGACATTTTATCATCACTGTCCAAATCGTGTCATAATCATCAGCAGGAGCATTGATTATTGGAAAAGGCCCAACTTCAGTTTGTGGCAACTTATTCTTTAACACTTTCTGGTTGAATCCACTCCAGCAGTCCAGGCAGGTTCTTGTTGGTTTTCCTGATTTTCTTGTCGCAAAAGAATCCATGTCATGTCCATGCAGAATGCTTTGGCTATCGTTTCCTTGTCTGGGTCGTACCAAGTGAGCTGTACATCTTTTGGCATCACTGGTCCTAGTTTGGCTGCAAGCATGTTTGAGTTTTAAAGCTCACTCATTTCTGATGGAAGACTTGTTTTGGATCTGTTGGATCTTAGCTCAACATTTATTTCTCTTTTTGGCTCATTTGGTGCTTTTTTGCGAAGAGCCACATATTGTGTTGCATAAAAAGTGTCCATACCACTGAGTGTTTCTTCATTGATATCGATATTGTCGTCTGCATAACGGACATATCCACAATTTTCCCAAGTGGTAAAATTACGTGGTATCATCACTTTTCTATGGCCATTGTAACGCTGAAGAGCATCATCGGCAATGGCTTTGTCAATCTGAATAACATGCTCATAGCTGATAGAATGACCTGTTGCATGGAGAAATTTTATGAGCCCTTTTGACCTCGTGGCCTGGTGAATAGTAACGCCAAGGCCGATATGCTTTGGTGTTAGTTTCTGCCCTTCAGAAGCAAGAAAAATGATGTCTTGACAAATACTGAGAATTTTCGTTCTAAGAGCATTTTTCTTTTGACTCTCATTTTCAACATCAAACACATCTTCATTGCAGAGAAGACGAATAAGAAAGTAAACATTATCTGGCACCACCATCTGCGCATGCTCCTCATCAATTCCTCCAACGAAGTCATGACTAGCTGTAGCTTCAATGTCCCGACGTAGTTTTACAGCCACTTTAAAAATCCTGCTTAAAATATCAGTGTCGTCATTTTCTGCTTGGTTACTCATAGAAGCCTCACAAACATCTAGTCCTTGCACCTCTGTTATATCTTCTACAAATCTTTCCATAGCCATATCTTGAGCCAAAGAAGGACAGACTAGCTGCGGATCTGTAGCACACAAGGTTTGAACAAAAATCACATTATCCCTAAGATACCTCTGTATTTTCTCCTTGAACCTATTACTTCTGTAAACTTCTGAAACCATTGCAAAATCTGTGAGAAGCATATAAGAATATTGTTCCCAAATGCTTGTTAATGTATAAATGTGTCCTTGAGCAACACTTTTTTCAAGATCAGCCATTACATTTTCAAAGCAAATTGTTTCGGGAATGTTATCTTGGTTTTCTTTAAGCTTACTGTGCTTCTTCAAAATACATGTATAACAATTCAAATGATACTTGGCCTCTGCAGCTATAAGATTATGTACTCCAGCTAATCTGTGTCTCATTACGCTATCAAACTGAGCGAGGGTCAGGATTTTTCTGATGTTGGGAAAGTCTGAACTTGACGTAAATGAAAGTAAGGTATATCGTCCTGGCAGTACATGCACTTGTTCCAGTCTACAGAAGGCAGCGATAATCTTCTCGATCTTGGTGAATTTCATCCATCTTCCAGGGGACTTGACTCTCCAGATGAAATGGTAATATTTCGCTGACCTTTGCTCTTGAGACGATTGATGTAAACTTGGTTTGTAAATACGTTATAGCAGGGTCTATGCCAAAGAACATTTTTGTCAGTTTCCCGTAGGTTGACTATTTTCAAACGGCCTAGTGCGTCTATAAACTTAGTGTCATTGTATTTCTCTCTTTCCAGGGCACTTTCAATTACTCGGGTAATTCCTTCTGGTGTAGCCGCTGACAAAGGATGTTTTTTTCTTAGAGAGCCTAACCTCTTGACACAAGATGCAATTTTCCCACTCAATTTCAGACTCTGTCACTCTTTTTCTGATTAAAGCTGTAGACTCCAGCTTAATAATTCTGGAGGGAAAGTTGAAAGATGTTTTACTCCCTTTGTAAGAAACCAAACTGATGTATTTTGTCAAATGTAGGATACATATGCAATCATAAGATTTAACAAGGCACTGGTCCATGGGTTAAACCAATGAAAAATTGAGTGGTATTAAAATGATTTTGAAAAGCTTATTAGAACAAAAATAAAAAGGAGGACAGGGATACAAATTTCAGACAAATACAAGTTGTTATTGCCCAGTCGTACCTCTATCTATAACATACACTCAGTCCCTCCCCTCCATGAAACCTTTGTTAAAGTAACATACTAACCAAATGTAAGATATTTTGAAAACATGTTCAAACAAACGGCCATGTACAATTTCTAAGGTGTATATACTCATTGCTGGCAGTTTGCTAGTAAATCTAACATTGTCAGATTAAATTAAATTGTAGTTAGGTCTCGGATTATTGTCTTAAGGTAAATCAGGCATGCATTTGATGGTAATCTCCTACTTAATGCAAATTTATATGAATACAGTTATATTCTTAAGTATTTTACATTTGTCGTGGAGCTGATATATGTAGGTACAAACAATAACACTGAACATGATGTTTTACCTTGTTAGCGAATAATTTCGATCTGAACATACATAAAACATATTTTCTATATTCATTTGACATGTTTAACAAACCTAGCCTTGCACCTATCTTTAAAAATGCAGATATCTTACCTCTATTTTGCATTAATCTTGATAGCACATGTGTGTGACATATATTACTGCAGCAGTGCTAAAATGTCTGTCACATGGTTGCCAGATGCATCTGATATAAAACTATCAAAATTTTGCAAACTTAGGAGTCAATTAAATTGGTTGGAAAATTGTTCAGTTAGAAGTAAAAATTGAAAATATATTTTTATATTATTTCTGACAATTTATTATGGCGGCCATTTTGATTTTCTTAATCGCCATTTTGTTTTTCTAACTGATCGCCATTTTTAAATAAATGAGAAACATCTAAAATGGTCTTATAAAGTCATCTACCATAGAAAAGCTCACATAATACCCACAATAGTCCTGTATCTAACGTAAAAGTTGAGAGAATCTATATATACTATGTTCAATAAGACGACCATTTTGAAATTCAAAATGGCGGCCAAAGAAAAAAAATAGAAATGGAAACAGGTATTTTTGTAATCTCCTATACCTATTTTATCTATATGGACCTGTTTCCAGCTTGTACCCAAAATGTTTAGCAAACCGATATAGAAGCATCTTTTTGCTATTTGCAACCAGACTATTATACCATCTGTCAGTCTGTCAGTAGAACCGTGAGATTAGTTGGTAAATTTACAAGCTGGTCGGTAATCTCTTTCTATGTACACCGACATATCTACTTAAAGGACTATGGACAGCTAGCAGATTTAAGATATGTGAAATTCCGAGTAAACAGTCTTTACAATTTGTAAAAAGCTTATTTAAAGAAATATTTCGATGGATTTTCATTTTTTCATAAATGATAAAGACAAATATCAGAAAAAAGTGCCGAACACAACCATGTCAACATCTTATTCCGTTTAGAAGTTACGAAAGTGGGCAACATCTGTGATGTCATAGAGACAATTTCAACAAAACATCTTTTTGTATTTCTTTAAAACTGATTTGGATTTTTTTTATTGTTGTAAATGTGATGTACACCAAGAAAAAAACAAAATGTTTTCTTGTAAATGATATAATCCACCCTATCTCTCTTATGAACCGAAAATGCAGTTCTATAATGTAAAAAAAAAAGTGTGATTAAATTAATAAGAAATACATAAAAACTGTGCTGGAATTGACTTGATGACATCACCAAGCTGACAGACATATACAGTACGAGGTGTTTTTAAGAACATTTCTCTACTCTTTAAATTGTTATAACTTCTAAATGGAATAAGATATTAACGTAGTTTTTTTTCACAACTTTGTTTCTATAAATATTCTCTATCATATATGAAAAAATGAAAATCTATGGAAATATTCCTTTAATGTTCAAGTTATGACGAAACAAAGTTTCAAGATTTGTTCATTTGTGCAGAAATTGTGATGTAGTATATGAGGAACACACAATCTTTATGTAGTTCTTTAAATTCTGTTCTTCAAATTCAGCTACTTGTGAATTTCAGAATGTCTGTTCTAGACTCATGATGATTTGGGGTATGACCAAGTTCTGAAAGCAGTTGTCTGAAGTCAACTGCTATTATTATAAACAACATTGACAGAGGAATAAAAACAAAGGCTTTACAAAAGTTGAAAGATTTAAGTTCCCTTTGATATATATGGTATTGCGCAATAACAGCTAAAACTTGAAGATACAGTAACTGTAAATTGGTCAATTTTTAATTAATTTTGATGTAGTTTTTTGCTATTTTATGGTTTAAACCATATATTAAACAAATTAAGCATATGTTGCCTGTATTTGTACAAAGTCGTTTAAAAAATGAAACAGAAAGCTCGCATTAAAAAATTGCTGTGGGAAAAATTGTACGTAAAATGAAAAAGAAAATAATGTAATTATAAAAAAGGCACCAATAAGTTGTGTCTACATCTATGTTACTGATCAAATATTCAACGTTTATAGTTTGATAACCCATGATAAGAATTTCTTATTGAATGAGCTAAGCTGCTTCTATTTGCGCGTAGAAACCCATGTAAGACTCATCTTTTCTCAGCCGCTCCAGACTGCGAGATACTAAATCTGATTGATGGTTTCTTGAGCGGTTGTGTTTTCCCCCTAAAATGTTGCTGACAGTTGTTCTGTACCTGAATTATTAAATGTGAGAACGTCAAGCCGAAGTAAGCGCTAAACTTATCCATCTTTGCAAGTAATCCACCAGCCTTGCGTCCTGGTTAATCAGGGTTTCTAGCATTGATTTCCTCCAATGTTTGGCAAAGAATTGCATAGTTGGCTACAACAGCCTGAATTGTTCCTGTGCGAACTGTCCACCTCGTGGGGGCATAGCGGTTTCAAACCAGGGAAACATAGAGTTAACTGAGCCTGTATAGCATGTATAGTTTGAAAAACTGTTGTTTGCTTTAGTGAATTAAGTATGAGACTTCCATGACTAAGTCAAAAGCATATTTCACTGGAGCACATTCACGACCAGCTGACTGCAGGCACAGGTTGGTACAATGGGCCAAACAATGCACAAACAAGGCGGACGGAACTTCCTTTTCAATGAGAGCTGCAAAATTATTCAGATGGTCGCTCATCTGCTCATGTTGCTGGCTCCGCCATATGCTTGCCCTCTACATTTAGAAATTGGAAGTGCAAACCTTATCAAACAGTCATTCAGTGCATTGATTAAGGTGAAAGCTCTGGTGTCAGGAACGTTGATCAACTCTAAAGGATCTTCATGAACTCCGAAGTAGTTATCAACCCATCTGATACATAAGCTCAATTGCTCCTTCCTGCTCACATCGGTAGCTTCATCTGCAATTATTGAAAAATAGTGCACACTCCTTGTATGTATTTCACTCAGAACTTAAGTTCCCATCAGTCTGATTTGTTCGTTTATAATATCAGGTGAAAGATATTTTTTCTCTTTGATCCAAATTTCCAAATCTGGACACTCTTCACTTCTTACCTGGAGTAGTTGTTTTAAGTTTCCATTAATATTTTTAGGACCCTGATTGATAGTCCCTGTTTTGTCAAGAACTTCAGTGACAAAAGCTGCTTTGACATCATGTTCCTATGCAGGTTCGGATTGGACTTTTCTTGTTTTAATAGGAGTGAGTGCACATATCTCTGTTCATTCTATTTTCAGAACTGCCTCTCTGTGACCTTCAGATTGGGCATGTTGATTGAACTTGTCCAGGGCCTTTTTCAATTTTCAAAACCAGCAATAACGAATGAATCTTCCCCTTTTTGTGTTAATCCTAGTAGCTTATGGGCACTATAATACATGCAGAAAATACAACAGACCTTATAATTTGTAGTACAAAGCGTCAACCAGCTGACCAGGAAAGCTTCCACACCAAGATGAGGAAAATTGACGAATCTTTGTTTCTTGCTTTCTTCGAGTACCTTTTAGAATTTCTGGATCTTTTGGTTGGGAATGGAGTCAATCCTATTTTACAGCAATCAGCGGTGCATGTGTCTGGAACACAATATAATTTAAATATACGTTATCAATTTTTCATACATAAATCAAACTTTATATATAACAAGTCCCAAAATGAATATAGTATCTAATATAGTTCTTTTTGGCTGAAATTGGCCTAAAGCACCCACCTGTCTCGCAATCTCGTGTAGCATTGGTGGCTTCTGATGGTTGTGCATCTGCAGTAGGCCTATCATCAACTGAACGGAATATTCCAAACAGTGTGATCTGTTTCCAGTTTCTTAGTTCGGGGAGGTTTAACTTCTGACATGGTTCTAAAATATAATTAACAAAATACATCATCGACATCTTTATCATTATAATCAATTTCATATATAATTTACGATGAACGGAAATACACATGCGGCCATTGTTTGTATTTCAACCAATCAGAAACTTATAACTAGTAGATAACTAGTAGATAACTGTGGAGTTACTGAGGCGACCCGTTACACACTAACTCCATGCTCACATATAAGCCCCAGTTCTTGAACAATACCGGTAATTTGTTTTATTTGCAGCAATAACTGTATATTTTGTATTTAAAAAAAAAAAAAAAAACCCTCGTCTACAAGCCATAGTTTTGCAATAACACCATTGAAAATAAAACATTGGTAATGACTCGCTTTTCAAAATGTTGGCTTTTGATAGACCATTCCAAACACACTAAATTTTTTTAATTGCATTTGGTCCTTTGCCGCTAACTGCTGGCACTTAAAGAATAAGTTCAGTGAGAGAGAGAGTTGAACACACAATTACAATGACGGGGTCGTCGCCTGCGTATTCGGTTATGATAGTACAAATGCTATTCAGTGGTCAGGTACGACGTACGGACAGACATAACATCGACAACCAAGTCAATGTCCACGGCCTTTGATAACCAGTTGTGGTGCATTTTACCCACCCCAGGATTGAAAAGTGGTCTTCAATAGATAAACAAAATGGTGAAGAAAGCATTCAAAATCTTATAGAAACCGTTGAGGAGTTCAAAATATTTTTAAGATTTAAAGTTTTGGTATAATTTCTGTAGAAACGACGACTGAAATCAGACTAGTTGCCGCGGCGATGTCACAGCCTCAGATTCCTGTCTTTATGTATTTTATAGAAAGTTTATTTAATTTGTTCACTAATGTGGTATATTATAGATACCCTTCCTAGATTCAGTTCGACTACTTTTTTGACATATCTGATGCTTTTTAAGCCAAAAAATCGTAGGACAAAACATGATAGAATACATAAAGATTTTGAGGAATCTGAGGCTATGACATCACAACTAGTCTGATTTTAGTCGTTTCTACACAAATGATACCAAATTTTAAACTTAAATATCTCCTTAATGGAATAAGATTTTTGAATGTTTTCTTCACCATTTTGTTTCTTTTGAAGTCTTCTTTCATATAAGATAAACATGCTTGACCCCTGAACTAATCCTTTACTTGGTCAAACCCATAATGTTTATGAACGTATGCGTTTTACTCAGACGTGCAATGAATTTTAAACGATGACAGAATGTACGAGGTGACTTAAATTTATTTCATTACATGAGATACAGGTGTAACATATTTATTTATTGCACATTGTTTTTCCTATAATTAGTGAGATTGACGTTTTCATTTGAAAATCCCTATCATGAAATGGATTGTCCCGAAAGTTTTGTCCATGAATTTAAGCATAGAGTCTTTGGAGTGTTGGCCTTACGCTAAAAATTGTTTCCTTTAAAACGTTCCATATTCCATAACAGGATTGTACACTGTATAATATACAATCAGACTATCGATTGATAATGTAAGTTATATTATCTGATTAATGAACTCACTAGATTTGCCGATCGGAAGTTTCGGAGAAAAATCTTCTAGCTGGCTTTCACGGTTCACCACTTGGAACTAATTTAAAGTGATAAAGTTATGTTGTACTACCATGCGCATGCGCGAGAGCCTCTGGAGTTCTAATGGGCAATCTATTGGGGTTAGAATTGTTTGTGGGACCTAGATTCAACTTTTATTTTCTTGCAGTTGTTTAATATTATTGGCTACGACAGTAAATTGCAATAATACAAATATATTCCTCTAGATTTCATTGGCGCGGGGAGGGGAGGGGGGACCAATTGTAACAAAATTGGTGATTGAAATATTGGCGTGCACGTAACCCCCTGTTCCTACGCCTATGTGTCTGCAATTGGCTCGATAAAAATCCAATTGACTTTCCAGATTTGATCGCAAGAAATTCAATTTGAAGAAATTCGTTATACCAGGTTACAATTTCAAGTTCATGTGATACTTCATCTGTGCTGATAGTCTTGATCATAGTTAAGGGACTCTTGTCAAGCAGCGTGATTTTGTAGTCTTGTTGGTCAAACTGATTTCTGATACAATAAATGCGAACAAATCCAGGGGCGCAGATTAAGGGGTGTAGAAGAATTGGCAAATAATTCGGGAGATAGTAAGCAGGTAAGAGAGAGATTGTTGTTTCAAAATGTTGTCTAATTCTTTATTTTCCTTTATACACTTTGTGCAAAATATTGGATAGTTAATACCCCTTACCCTGGCCCGGAGGGATCCATATATTTTATGATGTAAAGTAATAAGTACACAGCTTAATTGGTGCTATGATAAAAAAAAACTTACCCCCTCAAAATTTCAATTGGGGCCCCAATTTTCGCATTCTGGCTATACGTTTCCGGCCTTAGGAAAGTACCAGATTTACCTTTCGTACTCCAATGCACAACAATCTCCGAGTGGGTCCATGGCTGTCATTTAGCAATAAAGAAGAACCCCGTGACCTCTTCGTCTCCATTATCTTTGGTTAAATCATTCATAACAAGCGGGAAAGTCTCAGACTGGGATCCGGGTATAAAGTCATGTGCACGGGGAGAAAAGGGGGGGGAAGGGGGAACTTCCATATGTGAGGTGTATATATATATACATACATATAAATATATATATATATATATATATATATATATATATATATATATATATATATATATATATATATATATATATATATATATATATATATATATATATATATATATATATATATATATATATATATATATATATATATATATATATATATATATATATATATATATATATATATATATATATTACGTGCCTTTTTGCACCATTTTTGTAGTGCAGGTGTCTTTTAGTATAAAAAAGTACTATCTATTTTTTAGTAAATAAAATGGTAATTTTTCATAATTTTTGTAGTGGTGGTCCCCAAAAATGAGGTTTTACTGTGTTAATTTTGTACTGCTGGTCTATTTTCACAATATTTGTGTTGAATACTCCTACAGCAGAGACCAAAATTGACTTCTTTCATACTCCGCTATCAAAATTGTATAATTTCATACTGCAGTTACCAAAAATCTGTCATACTGCGGGAATGTTTTTGGGTTGGTGAACTGCACACTCCTACCACTTTTAGTATTAGGTGCTCCCCTCCCCCCTCCTCCCGGGCATGTGCATTCTTTGTGATTTTTAAGAAAGTTTGGCTACCATCACCTGGGCATGAACATCACTTATATACCTATTTATATTTTCTATTCCATAGTGTTTTCCACTTTAAAATTCACTATTGGCTGGGTCATGGCGCGCACACAGGCAGATCGGGGTTCAAACCTCAGCTAGTCAGGACAGATTACACTTTAGATATGCAAATAAGGTATATATTTCAAAATTGCAACATCTTTATATTGATTACGTGTCTGAAAGTGTTCGTCACTTGTATATTTGTTAAATTTTGAGAGAGGAAAGTTGCCATGCGGCCCGGGATCAGGGGCCCACAGATATACAATGACTCACATAACCATCAACAGATAAATCAGCGAAAACCCATGCCTGACAATTAGACAATTTGCGAAAACGTTATAAATTGGACTGAAGACCATTTTTGCTCTTCAAGATTTTTCAAGATATGAGGGTCCCTTAGTTTGCCCCATGGCCTCCCGATACTCTCGGCAGCCCTGCCTCACGCACTAGAAGTACAATGTGAAACTGCAGTTTAATGTTGGCATTGCTGACGCATGAAATATAAGTATTACTGCAATACGTACTGACGTAGACGAAGTTTGACTACACATTATGTAACTTCGTCAACACCGTCAACACGTTCTTGTAGATTCTATGAGCAAGAAAAACATGCGAAGAAGCTTTGTAAAAAGTTAGAAATGGATTTCGCAGTTTGGGAAGTTTCATCAAATTGTAGGAAGATCACATGACATAAATATTTAGCCTTAATGGTCTAATCGATAACGTGTTTTTAGTTTTCGAGGTACGGCAACACGTTTTCGAGATTTGGCAACACGTTGATGTCGACGTTCGCCACACACACGTTGTTGAAGTTCGATAATGCGTTTAACCAAAACACTATTTTTCCGATAGTTTGCCATAGAACTTTGAAGACATCTCATGAGTTTGTTTCCTCCAAGTCCTTCTTCATGTGGTTTAGAGAATCTTTGTGCGCAGTATTTGCACGACTTTCAACAAACATCTTCGTAATCCACGGGGTGTGCAAAGTAAACTCTTCGTACACCCGGCTGCCCGTTTTGCCGTCAGTAAGTTCTGGTTTCACCCCGCGGAGCATGTTGCCGTCTAGCATTGCATACCAGATATAGAAATAATGTATCACTTCCTTTCCGGGTCTGTGGGTGACAAACAAGGCTTTTGATAATACCTCATAATTCAAACAAATATAGTGGAAAAATGTTATGCCCACGATCATGCCTTAAAAAAAAAAAAAAAAATCTATGAATATTAATCGAAAAAAATGTGCAAATCTATCGTATCATAAATTGAATTGAGTTTTGTGAAGCCTCCAAAGCTCAACTTTTAAACAAGGTTTAAACTTCTATAGGCATTAGACAGTTAGAAAGCAAAGAAAATTATAAAAACTATAGGCAAAGAAAGATATTCAAATGCAGTGAGGTTTTACGTTGTTGGGCAAAGTTATACAATCAAAACTGTATATACTTGTCTGAAAGTGGGAGGGGCAGAGGATATCGTTCCGTTGTGTAAGTGTCTTTCGTCTATTGTTGTGAAGAATTACGTAATCTTTTATGAAAATAAAAATACTGAGGAGTCCGGGTGTTGCAGTAACCTCAGATGCATTTGATGCCTAGATGTTATCAAGATGCACATAATGATAGTTCCTATCCTTTCAAACTTTTATCAGCAGTGGCGGCAATTTCTTTTTAAAATTGGGGAGGGGGAGGGGGGGCACGAGGGTGTAGGAAGCTTTCGAAAAAAGGGCACAACCTGTTAGGGGGCACAACCTATTAGGGGGCACGACCTCTTAGGGGGCACTTTTCAAGTCATATGTCCCACATCCCACTCTGTGTATTAAATAAGTGAGCCCCAAACAACAAAGTAAAGTAAAAGGAACACTTTATTTTTTAGAAGGAGGCACTTTTCCAATTATGGGGACACATTCACCCGTACATAGAACTGACAAAAGTCAGTAAGTAATAGAGGGACAGCGCCTTTCATTTTCAAAAGAGGAAGTTTTTTTTTTTGTGTGTGTAAAAGTGGCGGGGGGAGGGGGTTGGAAAAGTGGGGGAGGGGCATGTTCCCCCGGTTTCCCTGTTGCTACACCTATGTGGGGAGGAAGAAACCAGGCAGTGGAGTAGCCAAACATGATATGACTTCATTTTTAGGGGAAAATAATGATATTCGTCCCCCAACAAAAAAATTGGGGGAACACGTCCCGCCGGGATCGCCGCTTATGCTTATCAGAGTTCATAACATGGGTACTAAAGTCTCAAGGGAAAGATTATCCTTGAGTCAAGCATGATCATTTCATATTTTGTTAAGAATTCAGGATTGTTAAATGTTTATGCATGACAGGCAACACTCTTTATTTTACTGACCCCATCGAACATTGAGCGTGTAGGCCTACTCAGGGGTGTCGGAAGGAATTCGGAGGAAAGAGCTCGGGGCAAGGGGAAAGAATATCAAGTGAGGGCACTTTTTTTAACAGTGATTGAGGGGAACTTTTCAGTTTAAAAAAGGGGCACTTTTGTCAGTTTTCGAAAAACTGGAAGACCCACCATTACCCACTGGCATGGTTCCTACACATAGGGTTTGAGCCTATAGTCGGGATCATGGGGGGAACAAGGGGGGTCTTGCCCCACACCCACTTTTTTCCAAACGTATACTTTTGTATGGTGATGTTTTGTATTTTGGCGTGATTTTGTGATTCCCTTCACTTTTGCCCCACTTTCGGTAGGCATATCCTTCCGTTTGATATTGGGGGGCCAGGACCAATGTTGGTAATTGCTCATCGGGCGAATAGGTAAAATCCTACTTTTGAAAATTACTGCTTAGAAAACATTTGGGGCCATGCCCCTCCCACCACGGCCCTTGGCGTCGGGCCCCTGGTAAATAATATGCTTTAATTGTGTCAAATAAATACTAAATGTATGTTACAAGTTATTGACTAAATAGGATTTTCGAGTGACTCGCTGGTTTGTTTTCAAGCTTCAAGAATGACCTAGAATTTCATACAACTTTTAAAAGTGCACCTCCTGCCCGCCCTCAAATTTCAAAAGGGCACACCCTCTCAACTTTCAAAAGGGCACCCCTGCCCCTTCGCCCCATTGCCCTTGTGGTTTCGACAGGCTGAGCCTATACTACACACCATCATCCAACATATAATTGTTTCATGAGTTTAGACTTACTTGGTATATGTAAGTGTTATATTCATCTTCACGGGTATGGTCCAATCCCCAAAGACTGGGACATTCTCTTTATATTCATAAACTTCTTCATCAAAGCCATCTTCGTTTTTTCTCCTTTCTATGAGTTTCGTGTATTCTCTTTAAATATCAAAGAAAGGAAATTAAATTTATACAATTACCAGCCGGTTAATCATAATGTCATGAAAGTCTATAATTATGCCACCTATGCTATATACATAATCACATTACAGGGGTAGATGTTACATCCCTGTTCCCTATAATACGCTATTTGTAAACGTATTGCGTAGTTATCTGGTTATACCTTTACTAGAGGGAGATCTCCCCCTGAACGCCTTATATTGGTTCCGTGGCCTGGTAGTACGTTAGTAACAAGAAGTGTCGGAAGGACAGTATGCTCGACTATTCAAAGCTAGCGTAGACAATGGGCTTGTTGGTGGACGTATATGCCGGTAATGGAGCTAGTAAGGGAAGTCATTTCAAATTACATGAGCTTTTGAAGGATGCACCTAAATTTCCTCTTTCTTTAGATTTTCACATTTTACTGCAAGTCTCAAAATATCTTTGAGTTGTATCAGACATTTTGTGTGAGGTTACACAGTAACTCAGAAAACATGTAAGAAATCTTTATAAATGAAACACCTCTTTTCATTATATTCATTGAGTCACAAAGAAAGGAGAGACCCATGACTTGCCCATGGCAATGAAATATTAAAATATGAACAATATATCCTTGCAGCATAATGCAATTATTTCTTATTTCTTCCGTAATTTACTTACCTAATTACTTACCTAACTACCCTATCTATTCATCTTAAACTGTTAAAGGATTAGTTCAGCGTTCAAGTTAATTCACCTTATATAAAAGAGGACTAAGAAGAAAACAAAAGAAATGGTGAAGGAAGCATTACAAAATGTTAATCCATTAAGGAGATATTTAAGTCAAAAGTTTTGTCTCATTTGTTTAGAAACGACTGAAATCTGACTACTATATAGTTGTGACATCACATGCTGATACCATCAGTCTTTAGGTATTCTTTCATATTTTTCCCTGTGATTTTGGTGACTAAAACTTGGATACGCCAGAAAAGTACTTGAAAAGAATCTAGTTAAGGGTAATTATAATTTGACAGCTGAAAAAGTTGAAGGAAAATTGTTATGCAAATAGCCTAATCAATATGCACACTACACTCACCATTGAGTGTAGACAATGCTCTTCACATATATGATCATTTGTGTAAACAAAATCCCCACTCCCGCTTTGATTTAAGACATATAATAGATACAAATATTTTCATTGTTATGCAAATAAGCTAATTAGTTTGCACACACAACCCCCAACCATGCTTATTTGAACAGCACCCATGTCCTCCTCTACCCCTGTGGCAAGTTACATGAATGTACACCATTCATAATTTAAGTTATGCGCTCATGAATGTTAAACATTTTGTACAAACGTCTATTCTTATGCAAATAACTTAATTAGTATGCCCACTTCACCTCACCATTAAGTGTACACAAAGCTCTTCACATATACGATCATTTTGTGCAAAAAAATCCCCACATCCACTGTAATTTAAGTGATATCATAGATACAAATATTTTCATTGTTATGCAAATAAGCTAATTAGTATGCACACACAACCACTAATCATGCTCACTTGAACAGTACCACTATGCCACACAACCACCAATCATGCTCACTTGAACAGTACCCCTATGTCAAGTCACATGAATGTACACCATTCATAACTTAAGTTATAAAAACTTCAACCAAAAACTTGAACCAAAATTTTAACCTGGCAAGTATTTTCATTGTTATGCAAATAAGCTAATTAGTATGCACACACAACCCCCACAATCATGCTCATTTGAACAATACCCATGTCCTATACCCTATGCCAAGTCACATGAATGTACACCATTCATTAGTTATGAAAACTTTAACCAAAAACTTTAATCAAAATCTTTAACCAAAACTTTAATCTGACAAAAACTTCATTGTTATGCAAATTAGCTAATTAGTATGCACACACAACCCTCCAATCATGCTCATTTGATCAGTACCCATGTCCTCTACCTCTTTGCGGCCAAGTCACATGAATATACATCATTCATAACTTAAGTTATGAAAACTTTAACCAAAACTTGACCGGACGCCGACGCCGACGCCGACGCCGG
Organism: Chiridota heheva; assembly: GCA_020152595.1. Classification (NCBI taxonomy): domain Eukaryota; kingdom Metazoa; phylum Echinodermata; class Holothuroidea; order Apodida; family Chiridotidae; genus Chiridota; species Chiridota heheva. The sequence goes on from JAIGNY010000476.1 coordinate 1,173,118, forward strand.
GGGTGGTAGAATAGCTCTACTATTCATCGAATAGTCAAGCTAAAAATGATCACATTATGGAGAAACATAATGTTTGTGGAAGTAGCGTCTTCATAGTGCCCTCCCTATGCTTAGCGATCTCCAATCTGCCAATCGTGAAATGTCAAATTGGTTTTAGTGTTAACTAATTACCGGTAGGCCTATATATCTTATTTTATAGATTATTTCCTTCCACCAAAATTACGCCTATTGATCCATTGTATATATCCCTCCTCAACTGCCAATCCGGAAGGCGCTTTATTATAGGTGTAAGAACTGCGGGGACTGGAGGCACGTGCTCCCCACACTTTTCCGAAAAATGATAAAAGTGCCCTTTTAAAAATGGAAGAAAAAAAAATTACTGTCAAAAGTTGCAAGAACTGATGGAATTTGTTGACACTTATTAATATTTTTTTTTTACAAAAGTGCCCCTTTTAAAATGAAACGCCACTTAATTACTACCCCAATAGTAGGAAATTGGCGACTTTTGACAGTCCCATGTACTGGAAGTAGGTTCCCATTGGAAAATCTTTAAAATAAAGTGCCCATTCTACATGTTTTAATTTACTTAATTATCTACAGACAGAGGTCAGGAGGTCGGACATATGTTTATGACTTGGGGAAGTGTCCTGTTGGAGGTCGTGCCCCCTTTCCAAAACTTCCTACACCTGCGCGTTATATAGTTTCGAACGTAGAGTTACGTATCCCAATGCTGTTATTGTGCTAGCGTGTCTTACAATTTGTATTATGCTGTTAAACTAAAAGCTGACAAGAAGATAGCTACAATCTTGGACGAAACCGTTGAGACACTTATCAGCTCACCGGAAGCTGCATGTTATTTCAATATTTATGCAAAGCTATTTTCAGCACCCCCCCCCCTCCTCCGCCTCCCCACCCAGCTCCCCTTTCAATGTTGTCAAAATATTGCACTAGGAAATACAGAGACATGCATGGAAAGCAATTTTCAACATTTTCCACTCATTTCACCAACATTGAACGGGGGAACGGGAGGATCCCAACGAGTTTTGTCCAAGATTTTGTCGATTTCTAGTCACTACATCTTCAATACGGGAACGTATCAATTCGCTTTACTTTGTTCAAATAAAAGACCAAATTACGACTACAAATTTGTTAAGTCGGTTAGCGAAGGCGACAGGGCATGCAGGGGGCGCACGTCTCATTCAAACCCCTCCCCCAAGCCGCTTCCTCTCCCCCAAGCCGCCCCTCCCCCAAGCCGCTTCCTCTCCCCCAAGCCGCCCCTCCCCAAGCCTCCCCCTCCCCCAAGCCGCCCCCTCCCCAAGCCGCTCCCCTCCCCAAGCCGCTCCTCCCCCAAGCCGCTCCCCCCCAAGCCGCTCCCCTCCCCAAAGCTCCTCCCCAAGCCGCTCCCCTCCCCAAGCCGCTGCCCACCCCCAAGCCCTTCCCCTCCCCAAGCCGCTCCCCTCCCCAAGCTCCCCACCCCAAGCCGCTCCCCTCCCCCAAGCCGCTGCCCACCCCAAGCCCTTCCCCCCCCAAGCCGCCCCACCCCAAGCCCTCCCCCCGCCCCTCCCCAAGCCGCTCCCCCTCCCCAAGCCGCTCCCCCTCCCCATGCCGCTCCTCCCCAAGCGGCTCCCCCTTTCAATATTTGAAAAAAATATTTCACTAGGAAACTGATACAGAGACATGCACGCATGGAAAGCAATTATCAACATTTTCCACTCATTTCACCAATATTCAACGGGGGAAAGGGGTGTCCCAACGAGTTTTGTCCAAATTGAACTAATTGGGAATATGCGCATCATGCCGAACAGAATTGCTATCCGGAACAATATATAAATATATACAGGCTTATGCATTTTATTGTGGACGAAAAAGGTAGAAATTTTTAACTATGCTTACGCATAAGGATGGTCTTGAATCATTGCTTCTGCGTACACTAATTTTTTGAAAACGATTTCTGGTTCTCGGTCAATGAAGATGTCATACTTCAGCACAATTGTTGCAGGCCTCAGAACAATGTACACGATTGCTACTACGACAAATGATCTGTTTGGAAAACCCATTGCAAATTTGCACTCCTTCAAAATATTATTGTATTGCATGCAACGCTGTCAATTCCTGTGCGACAGATACACATCAGATTAGAGGTCAAAGATTTTCAAAGGTTTGGAAACCAAAATCAATGACACAAAACACAAACACGTCAAAGCACGTGCTTGGTATCAAACTTTGAAAGGACATGAAGGGATACATCCTTGGTTCAAAGTGCAGCCTACTCTGCTTCAATATCACGTCGTGTTACAATAAAAGATTATCCAGGTGTGTAGGGCCGTATAGTCTCCCGTAGAGATATATAATTATTGAGGATGGGGGAGGGATGGTATATTATCGAATCGGCAAAATGATTGCTTTTCTTCCCTGAAAATTGGGATCTAGCCACTGAAATGAAAATATATTTTTTGAGGGAAATACGTAAGTCAGGTGGCAATTCTCCACAAACGGATAACAATACACGTACTTGTTAATTCACTAAAAAACATTGTCGTGTTTAAACTAAAATCATTTATACCCATCCATCTTCACTCTCACCCCCCCCCCCCTCTTCTATACAAACAAAAAATATGTATGTGGGAATATGAATTACAGGCAAGTTGAAGCGGATGTGGCTTACAAGTTACAGGCCTATTAAAGTGGGTCCCCCCCTCTCGAAACTTGGGTACCCTTAAATGCAAACTATGAAAAAAGTGCGGGGGTATGGCCCTTTGCACCGCCACCCCAAATCCCGTACAGGTTAACAGGTAATTGGAATTTGGTTGTATACAGTGGTGTACGTGCTAAATGTGCTTCGTTGAGCCTCGTTTTTGGCCACTGTATTGACATGATTGATGATGGTCGCTCCGATAAATAGACTTAAGAACACAATATTATTTAGATAGGCTTCTAAATCTGAATCTGAATCTGAATCGGTTAAGTCGGCAAAAATACTTCAAGAGGACATGAACGACAACCGAGCGTAAAAAGTATGAGTAAGAAAAAACTATAAAAAAAAAACTAGTTAGCTATAGGACCTACAAGTAGAAGCTCCTTGGTATTAGTAAGTTTAGCTTTGAAACAGTTGAGACTTGGTGCGTGTACAATGTCTGACGATAAAGAATTTCAATCCTTTAGTGTGTGAGGGAAGAAAGAGTGTTGATATACATTCTTTTTAGCATAGAGAACCTGGAAATGAAGGTCATGATTATTTCTTGTATTAGTTCTGACGGTGGGGATAAGTTCATCTTTATTGATGGCGACAAGATTGTTATCGATTTTATGTAGCATATGTAGCCGGGTGTTGTATATATTTGTTTTTAGCAGGGGCCAATTTAATTTATGAAGCATGCTTTTTACACTAGATTTATAAGAGTAGTCTGCCATACAGAGACTGGCTGCTCTCCTTTGAATAGATTCAAGTTTATCCACATTGCACGTGGTGATGGGGGTCCCAGACTGCTGATGCGTACTCAAGTACTGGCCTGACTAGAGCTTTATAAGCAGTGGATTTAACGTCGGTGGGACACTTTGAGAGGTTACGTTTGAATAGGCTAAGTACAGAGTTAGTTTTTTTGGTTATGTTATGTATATGTTTATCCCATCTAAGTTTCTCATCAATTTCAACACCTAGGTATGGGTGGAAGTTGACATGTTTTAATGGCTGGTTGCATAAGGTATAAACAGGTGATTAAAAGCATTTCTTAGAGGAAATTGACAAGATGTAGCATTTAGAGGGGTTGAAATTCATTTGCCATTTGTTTTGCCATTGCTCAAGTTTGTTAATATCATCTTGGAGGATTTGTTGGTCAGAGGGGTTATCAATTGTTCTGTACACAAGGCAGTCATCAGCAAACGGTTTAACTGTGCTGTTTATATTATCAGGGATGTCATTTACATATAAAAGGAAAAGTAATGGACCCAAGACAGTACATTGTGGTACACCGGATAAAACCTGTTTAGAATCAGAGATTTCACCATCACAGACAACACGCTGGATGCGGTTGTTGAGGAATGATGGAAACCAGGTCAGGAGATTTCCATCAATGCCATAGGCGGAAAGTTTGAATAACAGGCGCTGGTGTGGGACTTTATCAAAAGCTTTTGAGAAGTCAAGAATAGCCATAGAGACGCTACTGTTTTGGTCAATTTGTTTAGAGATATCATTTATTGTTAAGAGGAGTTGTGTTTCAGTCGATCTTTTTGCACGGAAGCCATGTTGTAAATCAGTTAAGATATTATGCTCATCAAGGAGTTTCATAACATGTGAGTGGATTATATGCTCAAGGATTTTACTACAAACGCATGTGAGGGATATAGGTCTATAATTAGTTGGGTTTTGTTTACCACCTTTTTTTAAAAACGCTACATATGTTTGCTTCTGTTCACTTCTTAGGAATAGTACCATAATCGACAGAGCTTTGAAAAAGATCAGTTAGAATTTCATAGAGGTCATCAGCGTGTGTTTTTAGAAACCATGGTGGTATTTGGTCAGGACCTGAGGCTTTGTTGGGGTCTAGGTTAGGCTATGCAGTTGCTTTTTTACACTTTCTGGGGTAATTATAAGTTGGTTTATTTTGCTGTTGGTGAGTGGTTTAGTTACAGGGATTTGGGAGGTGTTTTCTTCTGTGAAAACACTGAAAAACTGGTCATTTAGAATGTTAGCTTTAGTTTTGCTGTCACTGCAGAGTTTACCATTATTTGGTAGATCAGACACACCTACAGAGTTACCTCTTAATCTTTTAATATAGGACCAGAATGCCTTTGGGTTTTCGTTAAGTGAGTTTTTAGGTTCATCACAGATGAAGGTGTTTATAGCTTCTTTAAGGTTTTTACGGACAGCCTTCATAAAGCTTTTATAGGTAGTCCAGTCATTGGCTTGTAGATTAGTCTTAGCTTTTTTAAACATTTTATGTTTTTTCCTGCAGAGACGGCGTTGGATACGGGTGAACCAGGGCAGATTTAATATAGTTGAGGTGAATTTGTGAGGCGTGTTTTTATCAATAATCAGTTTAATTTCCTGTTAAAGAAAATGGTATTATTAGGATGACTTGACTATAAGTGAGTTAACAAAAGTGTTCACAAAGTTTATATACAGTACAGACATTCATATATGTTGGCAGTATGCACTATTCTTTAAAACGTAATAATACAGTAAGAATTCTATCAAGTCAGCAACTAACCCGGAATATACGTGTATTTTACTATATTGAGTTTGTTTACAAACACTGCTCGACGATGAACAAGAATGAAAGTTAATATTTAACAGAAAATATATGAAGTCATCAACACGCGTGGCATTAGCCATGATTAAGCCAGATCCTGACGATTTTTTGAAAGAAAATAGGCACTTAAACTTTATGAAAAGCGATTTACGTGTAATTTGCAGTCCAGTTGATCAGCTCATGTCCTGGTTCATGTTTGGCAAATTTTAGTATAACACACTGTAGTAGCCTACGCAAAAACAGCACTGACAACAAATAACATCTGCACGTACTGACGCACAGGCTGTGTACATTGCACAGTACGTGTAGTATTTGGGGCTTTTTACTGTGCAGGAGTTGAAACAGACGTACTAAACTGATATAAAGTGCAGACTCCAGCAGTAAAGCCCAACACATGTGCATTATTTAATGATATACTGTTGGGATCCAATATATGTCTGATGTCAGAAGATCAGGAGGAAACTGCATTCACATTTTCAGATAGGGAAGAACAGACCAGAACTCCAAAGCTTCAACTTCATCTTTCATAAAAATGGGGACAGTAAGAAAAGCGATAGTATGGGCTTTCATCGCAGTCATTATATATTTCTTAGTGCGACCAACAACAGTTGTATTGCAGTATTCCATCTTCATTGCCAGAGATCCAAAGTTTGTATACCAACACCTTGGAGACTTGAGAGTGACAGCTAAAAACCATCCATATGTGTATGTATTACAATTTTACGTTGCATTATTACACTTAGAAGTCTATCCACACAGGTACATTTTGTAAAACAATTGAAGCCAGGCCTGTAGCCAGCATGGAGTTTCCTCCCTCCCTCCCTCCTTGCGCAGATATTTTCCCCCTTGCATAAAATAAAATGCAAAAATTGTAACACACTATATGGAGAATCTGCCCACTCAGTACCCCTCTTGAAGTGCTTGTCCCTCCCCCCCCTCCCTCCTTGCGAAAAATCCTAAGTGGCAACAGGTTTGATGGAAACACTTTATTTTAACTTCTAGCCAATACATCAAGAATGTAACAAAAGAAAGAGACTATACACTCTATTTTTAAAAGTACATTATATGGACAGGTAGAGATTTTATATTTAACAGAAAGAGCTTGAAATTCTTAACAGAATAGTCTTAAAATAATATCAGAAGTATATGTAGATTCCAAGTTATTGCTCACCATAGTTTAAAAAATTATTGACATCTGCCAAAGCTGTGATATATTAGAAGGCATGCAGTTCAAAAATTTGAATAAAATTCTGTCTTACATGTAAATTTCAGTCACTGTATATTCATTTGTTTTCTGCTGCTAGATTTTTATTCAGGGTATGATGAATTATCAACACCTTTCAGTCATATTCACTTGCTCCAAATTTTAAATTATGTCGATAACATTAATCGATTTTTAACTTTTTGCTGTTTTGATGGTTTATAGTCTATTTTCTTCCAATTAAGCTCAAGTAAGTGCTACATGTCTATAGATCTTAGTTAAGACATTTCAACAGAAGTGATGGGTTTCTACTCAACCTAGATAAGTTTATTGAGGCAGAAATACCCACATTACATAAATATTGCACAGAAATATATTAAGAACATATGTATATATTACATGAACAGAAACAACATAAAAACTTTTTTGTGAATCTGTCTTGAATTTTAGTGAGTACATCAAACTGATGAACAGCACAGTAAATACTGAGGGTATGCAAGAACACACTTATGAATGCAAGGATAACATTCCAATTTTGGGAAGTTGGACATTTCCTGTGAGAATGGGTGCCACTGTTACAATGACAAAGTAAGTATGGTACTATACATTAAGGCACTCTTCATTGTTTTAGTAATTGTTTCTACCTAGAAATAATTGATTTACTGTCAGTATGTTAACTTGAAGAATGCTAGAAAGATGCAAAGTCATGAGTATGAACAACTAATATCAAAGCAGGGAGCTGTTACTTTGATCAAAGGTGGGAGCTGTTACTTTGATCAAAGGTGGGAGCTGTTACTTTGATCAAAGGTGGGAGCTGTTACTTTGATCAAAGGTGGGAGCTGTTACTTTGATCAAAGTTGGGAGCTGTAATTACTTTGATCAAAGGTGGGAGCTGTTACTTTGATCAAAGGTGGGAGCTGTTACTTTGATCAAAGTTGGGAGCTGTTACTCTGATCAAAGGTGGGAGCTGTTACTTTGATCAAAGGTGGGAGCTGTTACTCTGATCAAAGTTGGGAGCTGTTACTTTGATCAAAGTTGGGAGCTGTAATTACTTTGATCAAAGGTGGGAGCTGTTACTTTGTTCAAAGGTGGGAGCTGTTACTTTGATCAAAGTTGGGAGCTGTTACTTTGATCAAAGGTGGGAGCTGTTACTTTGATCAAAGGTGGGAGCTGTTACTTTGATCAAAGGTTGGAGCTGTTACTTTGATCAAAGATATAGTTAACTGGTCAGACATTGCAGGGGACAAAATTTAAAATTTTTGCCACTGTTCTACTTTCTCAAATAAGACTGTTCCGGATCATGTTTCACTGTTCCAACTTTTTTGGGATAAGATTGTTAGAAAAAAAAAATTGCATCAGTGTTGACAAACGTCTTGTATATTAATTTTTGTCTGGAGATACTAAGCTTTGAAAATCTTATCTGAAATAGATTGGTGCAGAAAGTCTACTTTAGTAGATAGATGTCACAATTCAAAATTACTACAGATTGAACTACAGGCACTCTTCTATGCTCTGACTCCTTGTCATAGGTGGTTGTAAAAGATTTTAGTTGGAGGGATAAAGACCCCATGATTGGGCCCATTAGGGGATTTACACATACAGTATAATTCAAGCATGTTCATATTCTTTTGAACATTTATTAAAAATGTAAGTGAGGGGGGGAGGGGGGGGGGGGACTACAACCCCTAGGCAAGCCACTCTTACTGACATTACCAATACCATAGTTGTAAATCACCAAATATATTCCAATAACAAACATGTGTCACTTTTGAGGACTGTAAGGCCAGTGATGTCACATCTAATCTGCTTTCAGTTCCGTTTCCGTCTGACAGAACTTTATATGTGGATATATCCTTCAAAAAAAAAGATTTTGGAATACTTAAGATTTTAGCTTTTTTCCCCTTTACTTATAAAATGAAATAGAATATATTTTCCTCTGAATTTAACCCTTTAAAATATATGATCTGGTGTGGGCTGTACTGTGTATGATTTCGGGACTTCAGGGTTTAGTTTTGTAAATTACTTTTGTTTGGATGGTAAGTTACTTTCTGAAGTCCTTGAAAAGCCTTTCTTTATCATAAACAGGCAATAAAACCTTATTGTCACTACTTTACTTACAAATTAGCAATCATGTATTTTGTTCTCTCATAGACCTGGCAAGGAGCTCATCATTTATTACTATATATGGTATGCAATGCTTGAGGGGCATATATTACGCACAGTGAAGCCAAAGATTAATGATGAGGAAGTGGGGGCAGAGGTCAACCAAAATACTCACTAACGACGCCTTGGATCACCAGTCTGTTTATAATGGAACGTGCAAATCCTGCACACAAGGACTCGCTATGGCTCCTGAAGCAAGCACTGGAGGGCATTACGTCGTGATGGATATCAAAGGTCAATAGTTTAAAAGGGGCTTTAAATATGATACTGACTTAACCCTTTAAGATCTACAGTACTGTGTCTATTGTATGATGTGAAAATGTTTGCAAAACACAGTACTAAGAATAGATTAGAAGCATAATTACCCTCTGAAGTAAAACAAAGAAAATAGGTGTTTATTGTGCAATAATATAAAGACCCTGTGGGCCTTCTTCTATGGCAAAATTTCAACATATTAGAAGTAAAATATAATATCTCTTCATGTTTCAGAAGACATTAGCATAGCATAGCAAGGTTTAACGTCCCGAAAGCATCCAGTGTTGGACATTTCAAGACAGCCACAGCCTTTTATAACCAGTTGTAATTTCACTGGTTGCAGACCCACCGGGATTCGACCCCGGGCGTGTGGGTGAGAGGACAAAGCACTAACCACTACACCACGGAGGTCTATTAATTAAAGGATTACGTGTAGCCTTCAAGAATCTTTTAAAATTGGATTTGAGGGTGGAAAGTTTTTGAACTGTGCACTCTACGCATACTGTAAGAAAGTAAAGAAATTGCACTAAACCTGTTTAAAGTTTTATGGATGTGCAGGGACGACAAACCTAAATTGTTTGGATGCTGTTAATAGTCATATCAGAAGCAAAGCTTTCTCATTAACATCTAATTAAAATGTGCCTCCTTTTAGGTCTTAAGATGACTTTCTGATGGATGAATGGCCAAACCAAATTTTATTTTAATATAATATGCTAATCTTTTGTTATTACAAAATTAAGGAGCACAGCCAATACTGACATTTGTCTTACCTTCAATCAATTTTCATTTGGAAAAGACATTACAATCATTTTGCTTAAAATTTTAAAAAAATTAAAGAATTTCCTACATATAACATGTATCTGTCAATTTATAATGTACATCACCAAGTCTCCATATTTTAAAAAGATCTCAAACTTTGATGAGCAATAATTTTTTTGTTTTTTTCTTCAAAATTCAAATACTGTTCTGCTTCGATTAAAAAGCTCTTTTAATTGGCAGTCTATTGTAGGCATCTATTAATTTTTTTTTTTAAATTCAGATGCTCATACTGTGACATTGCAATGATGAACAAGGCAACAAGACAATAGAGAGAAGGGTTTAAAAGAAATTAACCTTTACAAGAGAAAAGTTACACATTATCCAACTTAACTGTACTTCTGCTAAAGTACTGAAAACTACCTTTTATGTCTAAAAAATGTTGATCAAGGCTTAAAAGGACATGTGGAGTGTATATATTCATCCTTCTTAAGTTTTATAAAACTACTAATTGTATTCACAATTGTTACATTGAGGACAAGATAACTAAATTTTTTGATAAACTGTTTCAGCTAAATAGAAATATTTTTTATTTGATGATTTATCATGTTTTAAATGTTGATTTCATATGCAAAATGTTTGTAATTGTAATAATGTTTTTATCGTTAATTTCATGTATTTTTAAGAAACTGATTGCAGTATCTACATGTATTAACTGTATGATAAACAATGTGTTATTTGTCTGGGAACATACAAGGTTCAGTTTCTTATGTCAGAATGATAACATAGAATATGTTTGATAAATATCATTTATTGTTGTCAGTATGTTTAAAGGATTAGTTCATTGGTCAAGCAAGTTTATCTCATGTGAAGGAGGAACTCAAAAGAAACAATATGGTGAAGACACTTCCATTTCTGATTGCTGCAGTCCAGTCAGACGTGAAACGAGTACCAGCTTACTAGGGAATTATACTGTGGTTGACTGGCGTCACATCCGTCCAGGGAGAGTCAAGTACACTATTTCCAATTGCACCAACAAAACTGGATAAGCTCTGGTCAGGAGGAATTTTAAGTAATTTTAATTTAAAATGTTGTACATGCTTCAATCTGAAAACATATATTAAAGAATTATTGCAATTTTAATATAATAAAAGTAGCTTGAAATTTGATCAGTCATTACTTGGAAATTGAAAGAATTAACAAAATTTAAAAACCAATGTACTCCGAATTTAATGGTCATTCTGGCATACAGTCAAATAAAAGTATTTCAACACGTCTTTAACTTGGTATTGACTATCATGGAAAAATTTGTGCATTCAGTTAATGTCGCACTTGACACCCATGCTGTTGCTTTTACCAATGAGTGATGTGAATTTGACGTTTATATTTGAAGTAGATGGCAAAGACCTTTCACACCAGAAAGGGATTATCTTGATTTAGAAATTTAGTGAAAACTTAATATTAAACATCTCAAGAACTGTGCGGTGGATTTATGTCATACTTGATACATGGATGTGTTGTGGTTTGCAGATGATCCCTGTCGTTTTTGGTGCTGTCATGAACATTAATTAGTAGGCAGGGCTAAATATAAAATTCTGTTAGCAAGCTTGTAAACACGATATCTCAAGAACAGTGAGGTGGATTTGTCATACGTGGTATATGGATGTGCTGTTGTTTATAGATGAACCCTATTAATTTTGGTGCTGATGTCATGAATATTAATTAGTAAGCTCTACTAAATGTACAATTTTGTTAGCAAGCTTACAAACAGGATATCTCAAGAACAGTGAGGTGGATTTATGTCATACGTGGTATATGGATGTGCTGTTGTTTAAAGATGAGCCCTATTAATTTTGGTGCTGTCATGAATATCAATTAGTAGGCGGGGCTAAATGTAAAATTCTGTTAGCAAGCTTGTTAACACAATATCTCAAGAACAGTGAGGTGGATTTAAAATCTAAAATTACATGTACATACACCTGTAAAGTGGTGGTTGTTTTGTCACACAAATAATGTTTGTGTTGCTGAGTCCTACTAGCAGACTTCAAGGCTTTACAAAGCTGAGTGAGGAACTGCAGAAAATAAGGTATTTCTCATGATTGTAAACTGAATAAGTCTTCAATAAACAATCTGCAAAGTTCTGGCAACCTATAATCACGGGTCTAGTTGGGCACTATGATCATTAAAATAATTGACCCATCCCACCAGACTTACATCCTATTTTGTGCTGCATGGCAAATGCTCCCTTAATTAGTTATATGCTGCTTGAACGCCATAAAATTTGCGGTCCTTGTTCGAGGATGAAGTAACATGTTGTAACCATCAGCATCATGTTATTATGGTCATCATCAATGCCACCAGAGTAACAGGGCTTGACAGCTACCGTGTATGGAAATGCTAAATTGATAGCAATTCATTCATTCTTTCTTTTGTTTGTTGAGGGCTTAAAGGCACCACAACAACGAGGGTCAAATTGTACCTGAGGATTAGATCATTCTAGAAGTAGGAAGGGAAGAAAATGGGGAGTTTGAGAGAAACACGAGAACTAAAGTCAGAAAGCTATGATCGAGAGAAGAGGTGCATGGGTGAAAAAAACAAAGTAGAGAGAGGGGGTGGGAGAGGAGGACTAAATATGGCTGTAGAGGGAAGCATGATGAAGGAACGAGATGATTTTTTTTGGAAGAACTCGGCACTTGAGTTGTGGGGAGCGAGGGAAGCTCTGGGAAGGTTGTACAGGGGGCAAGCAAGGAGAATAAGATGGGACTGTGAGGGTGCAATGGCAATTGTTGCAGAGGGATGTTGGGGGAGCCAATAAGGAGGTGGGAGTGAGTTAAGTTGACCTATTATTAACAATTCAAATTTTCATCTACTTGGCTTTTACAATCTAAGGAATGTGCACCTTTAAAATTATTAGTTGACATTACAAATGTTTGTCATGTAGGACGATTCACTTGTTTTTTAAATTACATTCTCCCACTTTTCCAGAACTTGTATTTCTGTCTTTTCAATCAACACACTAAATGAATACGAAATATTTGTTTCAAGGTATGAATTCTTATTTAATCTCATTGATTGCAATTGTCTAGTTGCATATTTACAATCAGAATTTCATTATTTCATATTTTCAAAATATTAATAAACACAAATACCACATTTAATTTACATAATTACAATTCTAAAATGTTGAAATATTTTAATTACACATAAATTGCACTGAACATCAGATCATTCATTAAGTCTTTCTGACCTCATTGTACACTGTATAATTACTTGAACCGTTCAAACATTTCATTCAAAGTTACTGATAAGTAAAGGTTATGAATAATAATCAAATATTTTGATTTTGTCCAATTCCTCATTCCATCTATTAAGTTAAGAAAAAATACTTATAAAACACCTTAAAAATTATTAAATTATAACTTTTTCATCATTATCATTCATTTCACCCAGGGAGCATTTGTCAGCTTGTTTTAACTAATACAAAGGTAATCACGTGAACATTGGTCAGATTTGACTGAGAGAGGAGACACTAATTCTTATGTGCTTGTATTGGAAGATGACATTGTTGCAGACTCTTTACCTTGAGCAAGAAAATACCTATAAGTTATACCTGTATAGAACTGGTCAAGAACGGGTAAGTTTGTACGCCTTAATTCAATCCCAATTTTAATTTGAGGAGAGAATTCCAGCCGTTTTAATTTTGATACCGCCTCCAAACACAGCAAAACAGAATCAATTGGCAACTTCTACTAAATCTAGGCTGAAAATGTAAATGTAATGGTTAAGTACAAACAAAATTTGAAGCCCCTTCTTTATTGTATATCAAATTTTCAGACCAAATCAAAATTTCTACTACATTTTGAGCACATCAATAAAATATATCCCACTAAAGGAATGAACATGCCATTTTGAAGAAAATAGTGAATGTATGTATGAAGCCGCTGAAGTTAGATTTGAAAGTCAAGTAACTGAAAGACAAGCTTTACGAAATGAAGTACAATTTTGATGTCCGTTTAAAATCATTTATCTGGGTATTCAAAAACGCTTTGTCCAATAGTAAGAGGGATGATGTGCTGAAAAAAGCAAATTGTATTCAATTTGGTCATTTCATGCTAGATTGTTCAATAACATGGAGATTAAAAGTATACTGTGGATACCCTGATAAAATAATGAAAAAGTCGATGTAATAACCGGCATAATGACAGAAGCTATGAAGCTATTTTTTTTCTCCCCTTTGCAGATATAACCCGTCTACTAAGACACTGTAATTACATGTTCATGTTAAACTTTTATATGGACCTTGAATTAATAAAGATAGAAAAACTTTGTCAGATTGAAAAATTCAGAGGTCAAGCATGTTTATCTTGTAAGATAAGTAAAGACAGTACTCAACAATCCTTAACAAAGATAGACTATACAGAACATATACTACCAAACCAAGTTACATTGCATCTTACTTTCGCCCAGTTTTTTTATCATCATTTTTGAAATTGTGGGCTTAAAATAATAACAGCATATTTTAGCAGATTAAGTAACATGTAATTACATTGACTGGTTTACCTTCTGGATCAATTTGAAAGTAATGTTTTAATCACTAAGTTCTACTAAGTTGTCTTGAATAAGATAGAATATTATCTACAAAAAAATGAGCTTGTGACATCGCTCTTGCAAAGTAGACCAACTATTTACTACTGTAGCAGCGTCTGCATAACTTGCTTTTTTATACTTAAAACAAAATCAAAATTATTTCTTCACTTTTTTGTTTATTTTTGGTCCCAATTCAAAAAGTTTAAGATTGATGTAAAAATTGTTCCAGAAAGAAAAAACAATCCTGCATAAATGCAAAGTAAAGCCAACTGTCATTCAGTGTCACTTCAAGATGTCAAAAAATCTTTGTTATGCCATTGATGCACTCATTTCCTGATGTGACATAACTGAACTCAATAAGGAATGTTCAGAGAACAAAAGAAGACAAGACATACATGAAAATTGTTTCAATAGAATTTTGATCCATCAACTTGACACCCTGTGCTATAGTATTGTCAACTTGTGTCCCTGGTTATATTCCTTAAGTTACAGGCAAAACAATGAAATTTGAATTAAAGATAAGAATGCAGTTGTAGCATTGATTACAATAACGTGTGATAATAAGGAATTTGTCCAGTTAAAATAACTGAAACAAGCTTTGAGATATAACTGTATAATTTGATTAAAAATTTGTCTTAAGGATGACAAGGTTCTATATGCAACACATGGAGCCAATTCTATCATAAGAAAATGAACATAACTACATGATGAGACTTTTGTTTCCAATTTCCTATTTGTACATCTTACATGATTTTTTTCATTCGTCAAACTTTAAAAATTAAAAACGTTTGAAATTTGATAATACAACAATCAAAATTACATTAAGATTTCACAAAGTATTGCACATTATTCTATGAGAAAGGAAATCCTCCTACTGGCCACTCAAAAACCTCCTAAAATGACAATAATTGTTCAGTAGTCAAGTGCTGATAAACAGATTATAAATGCACTGTAACAACTTCATATACAAATATGCAGCACCAATGTAGTAAACGACAGATACTTAAAGAACATGCTCCTTTACAGCAGTTATTACAGCTGTTCTAGTGCTATATGTACAGCAATTAAAGTCGTTATCTTCCATTGATTAATCATTTCTTCTGCTTTAAACGATTACTCTTTGACCGCTCTGTAATGTCTATCCAGTTACAGGTAAAATTTGCTCTTTGCAACAAACTCTGCCATTTCCCTGTATCAAGTTGATCTCTTTCCCAAGTATATACATAGCCACTCCATTGACAGTGAACTGTGTCACCAACACCGTGGTAAATGTATACGAATGAAATCTTTGTTTCACTGACAGAAACACATGGATAACGATTACAAATTTATAACTCTTTAATGCTAATTTCTAGTCTTTAGTCATGTTGTGTATCAATATGAAACCTAATTTCTTGCCAGTTAACTCTCAAACCTTTGTATTTAACCCTTCCTTATTCTTAAGTACTCAACATTGAATGTTAACAGAACAATACTGAAGCTAAGTAAAAGGACCAAAACACTGCTCTAAATATCAAATGCACCTAAATTTAAAGATACAGTATGTGCCTTGCTAACTGCATCATGAGGTTAAAAATGTTTTTCTTTTACTAGCAACAATACGGAACATATACTGAATAAGAAAAAGTGCTATGCAATCAAACAAAAGTATCTTGGCCATCGACAATAGGTTAATCTGACTAAAGTGTTCTTTGCAAACTTTTAAGAGTTGCAGTATAGTGTGGACTAGTACATATTTTCCACCATACTCTTGTCTCATTCTAAATATAGAGTACACTTATGCACTGAATTGGATAAATAGATATGAAGAAATAGGCAGTACAGGTTGCTATACCTGAATATAGTAAGTATTAAAGCTCTCGCAATAAAACAAATGGTTTGCTTTTTTACTTACAATATGCACACATAAGGTAAATACACTTTTTAAATGAGCCTCAGGGAAATGCATAAATTAAAGCTTTTGAGGTTTAAGTTTCTACCTGATTTAAATCAACGGGTTTTGGAATTACTTCATGAACTGTCAATCGCTTTTGGGTATTGAAGTTTTTTTTTGCATGAAAGGTCATTTCCTTCTGTATCTACTGCTAGTGGTAGTTTTTACAACTTTGTCACTTGCTATTTAGCACTGCACATTATACTGTTCACCACTGCATTTATCAGCTACCAAAATGTGTCTTTGATTGCTTTACATCTCACGAGAGAGAGAGAGTGAAAATTATGAGAAAAACAGTCTTTAAGTCTTGAAAGAAAAAAGCTTTTAAGTTTCTGATCCAAATTTCAGTA
The DNA here is from genome assembly GCA_020152595.1 of Chiridota heheva. Classification (NCBI taxonomy): domain Eukaryota; kingdom Metazoa; phylum Echinodermata; class Holothuroidea; order Apodida; family Chiridotidae; genus Chiridota; species Chiridota heheva. Next base: position 1,189,612 of record JAIGNY010000476.1, read on the forward strand.
TTTTTCCTGTAGCTACGAAAGCTGAACAGGATATGAAAGCTTGATGTATGAGTCACACACCACACAAATCAATCAAACATCTAGGAACTTGGTTGGAATAATAATACTCTGTGCTAATAAAGCACTTTTCTACGTAAGTATATATGTATGCTTAAAAGCACTTTACAATTGAAACTTCTACATGCCAGCAAAGGCGCACAAATCTGTGCTGAATATACTAACAATCAATGCAGTACCTTTCTTAACAAACCAGATCATAAATATTCTTTGCATTATCTTCAGAATGCCCTTTGCCTTCAGATAAGTATACATAATATAACATTATAAAATCATTCCCCTACACAAATAAATGGTGCTGTTTTGCCTCTTGAGAAATATATTCCTCTGTAATAACTCTTAACTATGACATCTTTTATAAGTGATTGAATTTAATTTGAAAAAATCATGAAAGTTGATATTGTTAAAGGACTATGGACATCTAGAGGCAACACAATTTGTTTAAAATATAATCTTAACCATTAAAACAGTAAATAATTCCATCAAAGTTGGTTATAAATTGACCAATTTATGCCATTTTTAATTTTTAGCTGTTATTGTGCAATAATCTGTGACATCAATGAGGGAAGGATCTTTTGTCACCTTTTGTAAAACCATTGTTTTTTATTCCTCTGTTAATTTAGTTTGAAATATGACATTGTACTTGGGGCAATTTTGTTTTTGGAACTTGGTCATACCCTGAATCATCACGTATCTAGAATAGACATTCTATAATTCACAAGTAGCTGAGTTTGAAGAACATAATTTAAAAGATTACATAAAGATTTTGAGATGTGTTTCTCTTACTATATCACATACCCACAAATTAACAAATCTTAAAACTTTGTTCTGTTATAACTTGAAAACTAAGTAAGCTTTTTACAAATTCTAACAAGAACTGTCGTAAGGACAGTATGCTTGACTATTCAAAGCTAGCATAGACAATGGGCTTCTTGATGGACGCATATGCCGGTAATGGGGCTAGTAGGGGAATTTATTTCAAATTACATGAGCTTTGGAAGGATGCACTTACTTTTCCTCTTTCTTTAGATTTTCACATTTTACTGCAAGCCTAAAAATATCTTTGAGTTGTATCAGACATTTTGGGTGAGGTTACTACCTCACCCAGTAACTCAGAAAACATGAAAGAAATCTTTATAAATGAAACACCTCTTTTCATTATATTCATTGAGTCACAAATAAAGGAGAGACCCATGACTTGCCCATGTCATTGGTATATTAAAATATCAGTGAACAATGTATCCTTGCGGCATAATGCGATTATTTGTTATTTCTTCTGTCATTTACTTACCTAACTACCCTCTTTATTCATCTTAAAGGATTACTTCAGTGGTCAAGTTAATTCACTTTATACAAAAGAAACCCCCCTGAAAATTGAAGCAATCCAAAATATTAATCCATTAAGGAAATATTCAAGTCAAATTTTTGTCTCATTTGTTTAGAAATGATTGAAATCTGACTACATACTTGTGACATCACATCCTGATATCCTCAGTCTTTAGATATTCTTTCATATTTTCCCTGTGATTTTGGGGATTAAAACTATTGGATACGCCAGGAAATTACTTGAAAAGAATCTAGTTAAGGGTAATCATAATTTGACAGCTGAAAAAGTTGAAGGAAAGTTGTTATGGAAATAAGCTAATTAATATGCACACTACACCTCACCATTGAGTGTAGACAATGCTCTTCACATATATAATTATTTGTGCAAACAAAATCCCTACACCCACTTTATATTAAGAGATATAATAGATACAAATATTTTCATTGTTATGCAAATAAGCTAATTGGTATGTACACACAACCCCCAATCATGCTTATTTGAACACTAAAGATGTCTACCTGTGGCAAGTTACATGAATGTACACCATTCATAACTTAATTTATGCGCTCATGAATGTTAAACATTTTGTACGAAAGTCTATTGTTATGCAAATAACCAAATTAATATGCACACTTCACCTCACCATTAAGTGTAGACAATGCTCTTCACATATATGATCAATTGTGTAAACAAAATCCCCACACCCACTTTATATTAAGAGATATCATAGATACAAATATTTTCATTCTTATGCAAATAAGCTAATTAGTATGTACACACTACTCCCAATCATGCTTATTTAAACACTTCCAATGTCTACCCCTGTGGCAAGTTACATGAGTGTACACCATTCATAACTAAAGTTATGCGCTCATGAATGTTAAACATTTTGCACGAAAGTCTATTGTTATGCAAATAACCTTATTATATGCACACTTCACCTCACCATTAGGTGTAGACAATGCTCTTCACATATATGATCATTTATGTAAACAAAATCCCCTCATCCACTGTAATTTAAGAGATATCATAGAAACAAATACTTTCATTGTTATGCAATTAAGCTAATTAATATGCACACACAACCCCTAATCATGCTCACTTGAACAGTACTCCTGTCACACCTCTAATCATGTTCACTTGAACATTACCCCTAAGCCAAGTTTCATGAATGTACACCATTCATAACCTAAGTTATAAAAGCTTGAACCAAAACTTGACCTGACAAATATTTTCATTGTTATGCAAATAAGCTAATTAGTATCCACACACAACCATGCTCATTTGAACAGTACCCATGTCCTATACCCCTATGCCAAGTCACATGAATGTACACCATTCATAACCAAAAGTTTAACCTGATAAATATTTTCATTGTTATGCAAATAAGCTAATTAGTATGCACACACAACCCTCCAATCATGCACAGTTGATCAGTATTCATGTCCTCTACCTCTATGCCAAGTCACATGAATGTACACTATTCATAACTTAAGTGATGAAAACTTTACCTGACAAATATTTTCATTGTTATGCAAATAAGCTAATTAGTATCCACACACAACCACCCTCCCCAATTATGCTCATTTGGGTACTTCATGTCCTATACCCCTATGCCAAGTCACATGAATGCACACCATTCATAAATTATGAAAACTTTAACCAAAACTTTAACCTGACAAATATGTTTATTGTTATGCAAATAAGCTAATTAGTATCCAAAAACAACCACCCTCCCCAATCATGCTCATTTGAACAGTACCCATGTCCTATATCCCTATGCCAAGTCACATGAATGTACACCATTCATAAGTTATGAAAACTTTAACCTGACAAATGTTTATTGTTATGCAAATAAGCTAATTAGTATGCATACACAACCCTCCATGACTTGTCCTTCTCCTTAAAAATTTGTTCCAGCAAATGATAACCACAAACTTACTGTAGCAAATAGTGAGACCACTTTATCTTAATTAAAATAACCACACAATAAGGACTTCATCCATTGCTAATATGATATTCAGCACCAACTTCCACAACAACTGAGGTTTTAGAATAAAGTAAATAAAGAGTATAAATCTGACCCAACCTGCTTATATATCAGGTCGGGTCTGACTGTTTGAAACTTTAAGGAGCAGGACAACTAATGCCAATCATGCTCATTTGATCAGTACCGTCCTCTACCTCTATGCCAAGTCACATGAATGTACACCATTCATAACTTGAGTTACGACAACTTTACCCATGCCGACACCGGGAGAAGTAGAATAGCTCTACTATTCTTTGAATAGTCGAGCTAAAAACTATTCCACTCAGATTTTCTTGCTCTTTCACATATCATAAATCTGCTTAGGTCCATATTCCTTTTAAGATACAACTGAACATACCACAGCTCCTTGTGATTTCTTTGCCAAGGATAAAAAGTCACATTTAAATGTTTTAATTTTTTAAAAGAGCAAGTTTTTATAACTGCTTTGTCTTCAGTGTAATGAAGGTTTTATTAATACTTATTATATTCTGGCTAACTGAAAGCAAATTTTAATCCATATTTGTTTAAAAAGCTGTTTTGGGATTATCAGTGAACAATAACATTAGCAAGTATGTTGCACAGCCCCAACAAAGCAGCTAGACAAAGTGAATTAGGCAGTATTTCTAAAGTAAAATCTGGCAAGCAGTATTTTGATATAATCTCATCAAAAACAGGCAGTAAAAGTGTAGTAAGTATATGGTAATCTTACACACGACGAGTTCTCAAATCTTTATCTTTTAAACATAACATAGCAATTAATTTAATGCAACGACACTGCAGACCGTGATTTTATGCAGACATCCACCTCACCGTACATCAAACGAAGAGATTATGGACAAATGATAAATAAATAACACCTAAAAAAAATCCAAAGGGACTGAAATCCAAGTACTTTTTAAAAACTTTTAAGAGTAACATCTTTTATACGAAGAGAAGCAAATCTTAACAAGTTAAGAAAGGGACGCTCTTTGACAAAACTCATTTTTCAAAGAGTTTCTGAATAAAGTTCTACTAGTAAGATCAAGAACTCACAATAAATATACAAAATGCTTAATTCTATCAATCGAAGCCTTTCAAACCTCTACGACTCACTGCATATCTATAAAGCTCTGTTGCAACTTTAAATAAAACCTTTATGTCAAAAAAAGTTCCAGCAGAAAAGTTTCTATGACATGTATTTGAATGAAAGACTTGACATGACAGCAAGTATGATGTCATTCACAAAATAGTTTTGTTCAACCTAGGCCAACAGTGGAAAATGTTTGTTGTTATCTTGTTTTATTTATGGTCTTAAATCCCAAAGTTTTTCAAAGAACTGGGGATTTGACATCAACAACCTACATCAATGCCATCTTTCTCTTATATTGACAACATATCACCACCGCTGGACATTCAAAAACTTTTCTCAAAATTTCACAGGTTGAGCTTCTGCATCAGTGATGCTCTGGTTTAAGCTAGGCCAACAGTGAAAAATGTTTGTTGTTAACCAATGTTTTATTCATGGTCTTAAATACTAAACGAGCAATATTATATAGATGGCTTTACTAGCAATTCTGAGATGCTCTCTTTCATTCACTTAAAATTCCTACAGACCTTTGAACTTAAAGACACTACCCCCTCCCCTCCCCTCTTACCCCAACCTGAACCCTTTTAATGTTCAGGTAATTCCATTGCACTCTTATTCAATGCCTATCATTTTCTCTTTTAAGCATCTACTAATATTCATAATTTTTTCTTTTTCTTCCACTTGATAAAACAATAGGTTATATCAAGTGAAGAAAATTTAAACTTGGCAAATTGCGATCAGAGATTTTTTAGGATGAATTATTACAATGCACACAGGATGCTTTTGATAAGCTGTCCTGAAATTACACAGGAAAGAAGAACATTAAAGGAAGTAATCAATCTTTATAAAACTTGAATGAAACAAGAAAGTTTTGAAGGTGTATATGCAATGTATATTGCTCTTCAAGACTCGTTAGAAAGCATAAAATCATGTTAAAAGCTTGACAAAATAATTAAAAATGCAAAGAAACAAATGTTTAAGGTCAAAAAAAAATTATTATTCCAATTGTGAAATTAATGTACTTAATTTTATCAGTCTTTAATTCTTACACATATTCTTACACAACTTACATGTTACAATTCATTTACTAATACCAAATTAAAAAAATCCACAAAAGAATCTTGAACAAAAGCTAAAGGGAATATTTTGGTGAATTTTTATTTTCATATATATGATAAAGAAACAATTTGGTGTTAAAATCATTTGACATCTTTCTAGGCATTATTGCATTTCAAATTGCCCAAGTGTGTTCAAATGTGACCTCACAGTGTACAGTATGATGTCATCAAGGCAGATCCAAGACAACTTTTGTGTATTTCCTTGAAAATTAATTTCCTCTTCCTACATTATTGGAAACATTATTTTCGTTTAATATTGAGATGTGGAATAACACTTGATAAAAAACGTGTTTTGCCCATCTGGTCTTGAACCTTGCACTCTAAGAAAAAAGAAAAACATTTTTGTTTCATAGAAATACACCAAAATTTGACATCACATTTAATACTACGGGGGTCACACTTATGAAATATATAAAATGTAATAATTAAAAAAACCGAATAAGATACCAACATGGTTTTTATACCAATTTGTTTCTTTAATGGTCCTCTTTCATAAACATTGAAATGAAAATTCATGGGAATATTCCTTTAATAGCTAAGACGTTAAGTACGCATCTACAAAGCTGGCATACTTCATAAACAGATCACTATTTCTGCTTAAACACCATGATTTGGCTTAAACACTCTTTAACACCACTACAATTATTGCACTATATAATAGAAACATGGAATAAGATACAAAATGAAACTACAAATAAGACTTTCAATCTGTGAACCACTACAATATGATGCAAAAACACCTCCAGTCAACCAGCATTGCCCTAACACATGCCTGTGACTTCAAAGGGCATGCTAATGACCATGCATTTTCATCTTATAATGTAATAAAGAGGACAATTCCAATCTTAGTTTATTACAGAGATCAGCTCTAACGGGCTTGTGTGAGAGTCACTGGCATCCAAATAAGTGACAGTTCAGAATAGCATTCCTCAAAAATGTTAGTGCATTACAAGTTAGTGACTTACAACTACTAAGCATGGTAGCAGATCAGTAATACAAAATGTCGTGACTGAATTATCATCTAAAAAATTTTCACAATATTTTGTAATTGGTTAAAAGATTGATTAATGTTCAATAAAATACATTAATGGCAACACAATTGTGTGATTTCTCCCAGGCGAGTAAGTGAACCCCAACCTTTTTCCAACTGATAGTCAAATTTTATGATACTTTTTTGCATTAAGTTGAGATTTACTTCTGAACCCCCACCTTTAATATCGTTCCTTCTACCCTTTCACCCTCATATATAAAGAAACTTGAGTGTGTGACACCATAATTCGGAGAAAAAGAATCACTTCACTTTAAATTAAATGCATAATATATGAACTTTATATCATTCATACATCAAAACAAAGTAGTTCTTAATTATATTTACCTTATTAACTCTATCATACACAAGATGGACACTCACCTAACCCTGTAACTTTGGCTGTAACACGAAAGATGTATTTATGTCTACAATAACCCCAACTTCTTATAATCGCTCCTAAACTATAGAAATTGCAGAAAATGTCCAAATATAGTAGGCAATATCATCCTTCTCTACAACTTCAAAGGTCAACCAATATCTACGTATGGAAAGAGCTGCTAATAGAAGCAATATCTACAACAATAGGAATAGGTTTCCACCCCATATACACTGATAACTTTTTACAGGGGTGGCAGCAGGATGGGGCTAGCCTAAAACAAGCTAAAATATGAAAAGAAAAATATGTTACTTCTACACAATATTTTCCTATCACTCCCTGAAAGATTAAATAAATTTTCCCCGACCTCCTGGGGGACTAGAGATCCCCTCTGGACCCTGGTCTCCTGCTGGCTCCACCCCTGTCCTATCAAAAAGTACACATGTTTTACTTGAAACATCTACCACGGAAGATGAAAACTACAATATCTGAAATATCCTAAACTCTGAAACCATAACTAAGTACACCTGACTAATCAATGTCCTGTAATTTCATTTCATAAACCATCGGTGCAGCATTGCTAAAATTTCTTCACGATAACTCTCCAATGATTATCTCTTCTCTTTCCTCACCCCATGGTGCTTCTTAATCCCGGATGTATTGCTTCCAAGATGCCACTATACTGTTTGTGGTGTCACACCTGAATGTGAACTCCATACCTTGAACTTTCTCCCAAAACTGACATCTTCTCAACGGGAAACTTTTAGAGTATATTGAGATGCATGGTTCAGTTCATGGCTCTTTGTACCCTGCATGCCTGACCCTGCCATATTTTTCGGTTGGCTCCTCATTCCTTCTGTGTGCATCACACATCAGACATGGTTCTTTCTATCCTGTCAGCAATTGCTGGCCTCTTCATTGTGTCCCGGATATGCTTAAGCAAAGCTGCCTCTTTGACTTTGATCGAGAGCATCTGAAATCAAAAAAACAATGAATCATAACTTTGGTTCATTCTCTGGATTGGGTTCTTTTATATCAGATTAATCTTAAATAATAACCAAAAATTAACTTGTTCATACAATGAAAATACAATTTTTGATATTTTTCTAGGAAATATGGGATCAGTTTGCTAATTTTCAAATTTGTACACAGTGAGCAAATTGGTTGGTTTGGTTTGGTTTGTTGATGTTTAACGGCACCTCGACAGTCAGAGTCAAATGTGCCAATAGTGTGTTAATAAATCATGGTGTAAGATTTAGGATAGTGAGGAAAGGAAGGCTTGAAAGGAAGAAAAGGGGAAAAACAGAAAGAGAAAAAAAGGAGGTAAGTAAGGTTAAGTGTAGAAAGGGGGGAAATTAAATGTGGTGAAAGAGCTTGTTATTGCGGAGAAAGTTGATGATGTTTGAGGAAGAATTGTTTTTGAAGAGGTCCGAGATTGAGGATAGTGAGGAGAGAAGAGATCTGGATTTCTGGTATAAGGGACAAGTTACAAAGATATGCTTGATGGAGAGATTGGTCTTACAAGTGGGGCAGAGAGGGGTAGGGGTGCCGGAAAAGAGATGGGAGTGAGTGAGAGGGGAGTGGCCGAGGTGGATGACAACGATGTCTTCCCTGTGGTTGAAACGGTGCAGAGGGGTGTTGGTCTCGACTTTGGGTTTGATGATGTGGAGTTTGTTAATACTGGTTTCGTGATTCCAGGAGTTTTGCCAGATTTTGTTGATGTAGTTGAAGATGGAGAGACGGAGGTCTGAGTGTGGAATAGGAAAAGGAGAGGCAATGTTTGACAGAGCTTTGTTGGCGGCTCTGTCGGCTCTCTCGTTGCCAGGGATGCTGACATGGCTGGGAATCCAGAAGAAGATAATATTCTTTCCTACGAAGGAGAGAGTGGAATTTGTTGAAGATTTGTAGAATGAGAGAGTTGGGCCAGAGCATGTTGAGGATGCCAGTGGGGACGAATTTAGAGTCAGAGAAGATGAAGAAACGGGGGTGGAAAGAGAACTCTATTGGTTAGTTGGTGGGGTGTAACGACACCAGAATAATATTAATCACATTGTGCATGAAAAGATTTAAAATTAAAGGGCCACTCATGTCGAGATAAGAGGGTGTATTATATTTGGAATCTCTAGAAAATTTGAAAACACATTTCTTGCATGTGATGGTACTGATAACTTTTGATATGAATGCTCAAATCAACCGTAATCACTTCTAATGAATGCTTAATTCATTTTTCAACGACACTAGTTTCAAACGAGATCTCTTATTCAAAAATTGCCATGAATTAGCTTTGCAACATAGAGCTCCTAGGTTGAAAGTGAAGTTGTGCAAGGTTGATGGATGAGATTTGTTGGCAACCAAGAGAGAGGGGGAAGGAATAATACACAGGTATTTGTCAAGTATTAAATAAATATTCCCATGGTTTTTTGTAAAATCTTATTTGAAAGAGTGTACTTTTTGAGCTAATTTGGTACAAAAATCAGGTTGATATCATATTCCGTTCAGGAGATATGGATTTTTAAAGATTTCTTAATTGCATTTAAAAGTTTATGTACAGTATGATGAATTCATGTTTGATAATGTCATAGAGGCAGTTCCATTACAAATGTTTATGTATTTCTTTGAATGTTAATTGGTTGTTTCTGTACAATTAGGAAAAAAATTCCAAAAGTTATTGAAGTAGGGTATATTTGGCAATGTATATAAATACCTAACTTTCATCAATTAAATTTTTCTAGCAGGTTTTACTAATTAAAAAGGGATGATAGATTTTATTGAAATACATCAATTTTATAGGAAAATGTGTTGCTGTGATATCATACTGAGCCCTTTCCCTATTTGTTTAATACCATTTTTTGTGAACCTTAAAATTTAAATATCTCCTGGTAGGAATAACATATCAACCTAATTTTTGTACTAATTAGTTTCTAAAAAAATTCTCTTTCTTATGAAAGCTTACAAAAAAACATGAGATTATTCCTTTAAAAGTATGATCATCACATGACTTACCTTGCCACATCTATCAACAGCAAGAATTCTCCTCTCCTCCGAGTCGGCAGCTGCTGTAAATACTGTCATAGGTGATATACGCGCACTGCATAGATATAACCCTGTCTCAAAGTCACAGACTTTGACAATGCCCAGCTTGGTGAAGATGTAGACAAGTCCTAGAGTTGTGCTTACCTTTGAGAGAGAAAAATATAATCATTTACAGTATGCTGATGTATGCCATATGGTATCTCAAAAGTTTTCTTCAGTAATGTTCAACAGTTGAAGACTTACAGATGTAGCAAACTCGTAAGAATACAGCTAGGGCAGATGGACAGACATGAGAAAATTAATGCAAGTACTAACACGGTCCATCACTTAATCCAACCCACCCATTCTTAGCTTGAAACTGATTTCTTTTTATAGAAAAAAGACATATCAACTTTAAGGTTTAAATACTGTTAGTTCATGCAAATTCATGCACATGTCAGTTATTGCTATTACATCTCCCAAATCTTCACAAAAGATTACAATACTGGAGATATTCTACAAATTATACAAAACTAGAATGAATATAGCATTACATGTTTAAGGTTACCTTTTTAAAGTTAATTTCCTACCTTTCTTTGTGCTGCATGTTTAAGCCTTAAATACCCATGTGGTCGTGACACGACCGATTGGACAGGCACTTTTTCAAAAAGTTATTTTGCTTCGTCAAATAGGCCCACAGCAGTGTTTTGGTATCATTTGAAAGAGCTCGAATAGATCTTTCAGAAAATGTAAATTTTTGAAGGGGGTTATGTTGAAGATTTTTGAGAAAAAATAGATTGAAATAGAGAAAATTAAAAAAATAATTTAAAAAAATTCACTCTTCCAGAACTGAATTTTGCTTGAAAAGCCATGAACAACTGTCCAGGACATCAAGTTATCCAATTCCGGTTGAATTTTGCCTGCCCTTATCACCAATAACTTTTTTTAGCAAAAGTTGTGCAAAAGTTGTGCCAAATTTGATGATTTTTAGCATTTTTGAGACAAATGTTTGAAAAAATCATAACTCTGGATCATAGTACACCTACCGCATGCGAAAGATATTGTGACAAAGCTTACATCACATACTTTCAATTGAAAACAAAAGTGCAACTACCACCTCCTTTCTTCATGCCGATATTAAAGTTGAAAAACAAACCCATATTCTGAAACATAAACGGTTTGGTGTCGTGGATAGCGTGCGGGCTGGCAACATGCATGCCCCGGGTTCAAATCTCACCGTGTGTGCGGGTTTGTTTTTCACGAGTAATTACAGTGGTGACTAGGTCTTTTCCCCATTGTTTTTGCATGTTTTGCTTTAAATACAAAATTTAGGCCAGTATCAATGTAAAGGAAATTTCACAAACAATCTAAATATGTAAAAAAATCCTCCATCTTCATTATTCACAAGAAAAATACAAGCTCAAACAAATTGGCCTAATTTTGCATAAAATTTGCAAATTTACATATTTATGTTGATATTGTCTTTATTTTGACTTTCTTATTGAAAAGTTTATTGTCTTAGCATTCAAATAAACCAAACTTGTAGTGGTACAAAATGAAAGGAAAGTTAATTAAATTAATTTTGAAAAAAAAAAAATCTGATTTTTTTTTTGGTCATGTTTTGAACCCCCTGAAAGCTTTGGTTACTATATAATGTGTATTTTTTAACTTAAATTGTACAGTTTCGAATAAAAAAACAAACAATCTGTTGAAGGTATATGGATAGGTAGCACTTTCTATATTGGTTGAAAGAGTATTAAATTCTGAGCTCATCAATTGATTAATTTTGAAAAAAAAAGCACTTACAGTTTGGGAGTTATAGCTGATCACAGTTTGATCAGATTTTAATACATGTGAAAATTGTGATGTACGTCTGGACGTACATATCAAATTCTGTATGTACTTCTTCAAATTTAAAACCTAAATCTTAGTCACTGTAAATGATAGGATATAGTCTATTCTTACTAGAAATTTATTAGGGGCATGGCAACAACTCAAAAATTCTTTGTTCAAAATTTGCTGCACTACTTCAAAGAATCATGAATAGACATTTAAAAAACAAAGGATTTACAAAAGAAAATACTGAGGTCGCCCTGATATACTTCACAAATTTGAATAAAATATGCAAATTCATGTCTAAGGTTTAAAATGCTGTAAAGTGGTTAACGTTTAACTGATTTTGATGACATGTTTTGCAACTACGATGGTTTTGATAGATTTAAAAGCAATTTAGCTCATTTTGTCTCTACACATCCATATACCTCTAATAAATGTTTAATAAAGTTCAAGACTTTTACAAGTGTAACAAATTCTAGGTATGCGGGGCAGATGGACAGACATGAAAACGTAACAGCAAATACTAACATCAGCCATCACCATATCGAACCCGCCTATTCCTAGTTTAAAATTAGCTTCTTTTAAGAGAAAAATTCCTCTTAAATTTGAGGTTGAATTCCCATTAGAGCAAACAAATGTCAGTTCTTGTTATTATATCTACAATACCTTGACAATGCATGAGGAAACAGGGGATATGCCAAAACTACAATGATCAAAGCCCTACTTGTCAATGGTGTTTTACCACGTATAACTTCCTTTCTTTTGTGTTGGCATGTTTGATTGATATAATTTCAGGAAACCATTTGTCATTTTTCTCTCCAAACGTGTATTTTTTAATGTAAACTACACACTTTGATTGGAAAAGGAATTGTCTTATCTGTTTAAAATTACCAATTCCGTTCAATTCACACAAGATATTGGGAAACAATCCGGATTCTAGCTAAGAAAACAGGTCTATAAGAAAGATGCTATGTATCCATGGCTTTATGCCCATGGCTTTATGCCCACTTTGTCTGTAATTTGATATGCCAGTGTGATAAAGACTAAATTTCTTTTTCCATTTTGATTAACCAGAAAGTGAAACATAACAAATTCCTTTGTTTTAGAGCTGCAGATATAAAACTTCATGTGGAAACCATTCCACAAATTAAGCAGATCTACATAAATTTGTGGACCCTGAAAATTTCAGTAAAACTATTCAATATGTAACTTTCCAAAGTAAAAGAAGTTCCTCTTAACATTGTGCTTGCATGGATACTACAATAGATACTGCTATAGAGTACATACAGGTAGATGGAAAAATCATGAAATGTGACTGATAAGCATAAATATGGGGGCTTCAATGTCATACTGTTAACTGGGATGCAATAACCAATTACAACACAATGCACTTTCCTATGATTGGCCAGTTTCCCTTACCTGAATACAAACAGGAAAATCAAATCTGCTCTTCTCATCAAACATGAGCTGCTCCGAGTGGTTGGTGAGGGCACTATTGCCAATTAGATAGGGACCAAGTTCGATGATGTGGATCTTGCCTTGTTGACCTGCTGATCTCTGGGCCAAGACAAGAACAGAGGTAGCTGCCTGGTTGTCGCATCTTTTGTACTGGGCAAAGGTCACGGCCTGGGCATCAATAGGAACACTGTGGTCGTGATGAGCTGAATACACCTGAGTTACACCTGAGATTGATTGGGAGTCCCCATCCTGGAAAGAACAACGAACAGACGCATGATGTGGCAGGTGATGTGGACTCATAAGAGCAAGTCACCTCTGTGATAATGAACTTTAAGAATCTAAACCGCAGTAAATTGAAGCTACCCATTGAAATCAATACCTTCACTCCCTAAGAATGGGTGAAGAAAGTAATCAAAACTGCTTTTCCATTTCAAGAAATATTCAAGTTTAAAGTTGTGCTTATTTTTGATAATATTCATGGTAAGTAGCAGTGACATCACAGCCTTACTCATCAAAAGTCTTTCTCTATCTTATAACACTATTTTTGGCTTGCAAATATTATATATTTTAATAAATATATTTTTAAAAAGTCAGTCTGACAAAGGTTTTCTACAAACATTTATTTTTAATTAGGCAAAAGAGAAGAAATTTATTTTCAATGAAGAACATTATCAAAATGTTTTTAAAAAGCTAATGTCTCACATCAGTCTTCTATAGTAAAGTTCTTAAACATCTAAAAACAAGTTGGTGATATCTTTCAAACTCGACATCTCTTAAACGGTAAACAATTTCAGATATTATCCTGTCAGTGCTGTTTGTGTATTGAGTAGATAAATTGACAACAGAACCATTTAATCTCTGAACAATAAGTAGCTGGTGCATAAAATGTATCTCATAACAAGGAGGACAGTGGGGATATCTAGATAATTTTAAGCATATGTACACGGAAGGTAGTGAATATGAACAATAGATGTATCCCACAAAATGACAAAGAAATGTGTTCTTCGCCATAATCATCATTGTATGTTTCCTTGAATTCAGTACAAGAAGAGCTGCTTTGGAAACACAGATAAATGTAAACCATAAAACCACAATAATCTTTCACATGTTAACAATTTATCTCTACAGACACTATAAAATGACTTGTGTCACTGCACAGGGCAGTGAATCCCTGATAAAGCTAGTAAAATCTTAATTGATTTGTGGAAACTGGCAAACACTAAAAGCATGACCTTAATATGTGGTACATGCTAAGTATGCTACTAATCTGATAATGAAACTTGTTTTATTATCTAGGATTACAGTGTTTACGGCAGCTGTTTTCAATCTTACACAATGCTAATATTTATCACTAAGTGAACTATCTGACACCTGTGAATCAAATTTAGCTGTATTTATATAGTTGTATTTTCCCTTACATATTGCACCCACAATTGGCCCAATGAGTGATTGATTAGTACTTACTGTAGCTGTCACCTCACAATTAAGGGAAAATTCAGATAGTATTTAACAGGAGTCAGTTTTGCACCAAGTACTGAAGGAATTTTTTTTTTTAATTCAGCGAAGGGTTTTCTTATGCTAGCATTCCATCATATAAAACTGTGTCAATGAATATACATTAAAAACCATACTTGATGTAGAATGACCACAAGAATTGTGTATTAAATGACTAGTTTTAGTTCCAGCATAATGGTCATAATGGTAAGTGCATTTCACTTCAAACAGTCACTTATACGGAATGTTTTCTAAACGTAACCGTTTAAACACGAAGGGGAAAAAACAGTTTTAACTTGATACACTGAACAGAAGCCTTAAAGAAACAAGTGCATAAAACTGCATCTGGGTCATTCCGCAGTCTGTCACACACGTACTGTAACTGACTGCAAAATGGCCTGTTTAAAAGGCTTATTCTGTTATTTATGTTTCTAGCTGTTAAAAGGGGCGAACCATTTTGTCCAACTTCATATAAGAATCAGTCCAATGATAACATTCCAGTCACATTTGCCCAGTAGCAGCACTGTGATTTTGGTCTGGGGGGAGGGGGGAGGGGAAATTTGCCTCAGGGGGGGGGGGGTAAAAGCCTATAAGTCGGACAAAATATGTCACTTTACAAAACTTTCAGGGGGCAAGTTAAAAGAAGCAGGGGGGGGGGTGCAAAACAATCTCGTGGAGGCAAATGACTCCCTCCCATATTAAAACTGCCACTGCGTTTGCCCTGCATTAAGCCTTGTGTATTTTATTGTGATTTACTTTGCATTAATAACTAACTGAGAATAGTTACATCTTGGTACAATCTACTGTGAACAATAAAAGCAGATTTACCTCATAGTCCCTGTATAGGCCCACAACTGCAAACCATCTGAACGAAGGATCTGATTTGTAGGCCACTACTTGGCAAAAATTGAGCTTATTGTGTCTGGCAAAAGCTCGCACTGGATGTGAAAAACCTGCCATAACATGAGGAGAAAAACAAATTTCAAATACCTAGGATACAATTGTTTAAAAGATATTGATACAACACACAAAGAAATAAAGACTTCTATAATTGTCCTTATGGATGAGTATGATGAGTTACTTCACATACTACACAAATAGTTCTTCTATCTGTATATGAAACCAAATGAATTATTGAAGGTATTAAAGATTTCTCCATATTTCCTAGCAAGGATAGTACCTCACATGAGGCAGGAATTGACAGGTCAGCTCAGCAGTATCAACAGACCTCAGGGCTTTTCAAGCAATTTGTAACTTCAAAACTGTATGCAAGTTGTTATCCGATTATGGCAGTAATTGAATTCACCAGATATTAATAAAAAGAAGGATTAAGAGGTGGATTGGACGGTGAGGAAATAAGGCACGGAAGAGAAGGCAGAAGAGCTGGAGAAGAAAAAATATGCTACTATTTATGTATTAATGGTAAAATTAGATAGTTAGAGTTACACTTTTAGGCACATGCCCAGGGGAAGCACACACAAGTCACCTTGACTTGTTTTCAGTGTGGACCCAAGGAATTTACCAGGATGGGAAGTGGATGAACACCAGGTTACACACGGCTCTTTTTTGAGAAGTTTTCAAAGAACCAGGCAGGAGGTGAATCTCCTACCACTCCCACTACAAATGCCACTTCCTACAGTATGCATGCTACAATTTCACTAAAAAGGTTGGCAGGAAGATGGCAGGGGCACAAATTAAAGTTATGTATCTTTTTAGCACTTTGTAATGGAAGTCAGGACTCACAGCCCATTGCAAATGCTCCCACCATCTAAGTATGCACCGGATATCCGGTGCGGTCAAACTATCCGGTCAAACAGTGAACAAAAATCCGGTTCTGGTTCCAGCCAAATTTGCAAAGAAATCCGGGAGGATTATTCTAAAATCTGGCCTGAATTATCCGTTAGGAAGATGTTGGTAATAGTTTAAGTGAAATAACATCTCAAAATTCATGAAAACTGTCAAATAAAGAAAGTTTTTAACATGCGTATAAAACGTGATATCATTAAGGTTTAAGCTACTTTTAAAATAAATCAACCAAAATGATTCAGCTATATTGTAATAAAATGAAAGTTTTTTTCATAGTATAAACTGTATAGACAACAAACAGTTAGTGCACAGTGGAAAAATTTCTGGCAGTCTTTATCAGTTCTATCAAATTTATGTAGTTTAATTCAACCATAGACATTCCTTAATTTCATCATTGTTTATTGCCTCTTTACTTCACCCCTTTAGTCTTTTCTTGATTTTTATCTGTGCATAACAACCCCCTTATATATCGTTAAACATCTGAACTTTGTTACGCAACATAAAATACATGTATAAATTGGATATGAGTAATCCATAGGATATATAAACAGAGATTGTTCAATGTATTCTAAGTTAGGTAGGCATCCATTTCATTTCATATACAGTAAGTAGTTTTGGTAATTGAAATAAGTTAGATGCACAAAAAAAAAAACTGGAGCTGACAACGAATACAGTTTCAAAGTTTTAAAACCTACACTCACCAGTTATCACACACTGAAGTAATTATCACAATATATAATTTATAGAATGGTATACACAATAGGTTTTTTATTCTAAGGAAAATATTCCATTACAAAGTTTTTTGACCAAATTATGTACGACTTAATTTGATTACAAGATGCTAAAGGAACAAAGAAATCATTTCTTTACAACCCATTAATTTGCTTTTTTCTTAACATACAAGCTTTCAGTTTTAGTCTGAACTTCAAAGGAAGTGTAGGCCTACACTATTTTTCCAACAAACACAACACATACACGTTTAAAACAATCAATCATTGAAAAAGATTGTTGCAGTCATTTCTTATTTTAAATAAAAATCATAGTTATACACTACCAAGTCCTTTTTAATCTTTGTTTATGTGATGATCATTTATTATAGAAACTGCTGAGGTTTTTAGAATGCAGATAATCATATATCCCAAAAAATTTAAGAGCTAAGAAAAGAAAGCATTAAGGAATCTTATATGCTGCAAATATTTAGTTAAAATCTCACGCTTTAAAATGCTTCGAAATTCTATTTTGTTTCGTAAATTTTTGCTTTAATATGCATTTTATATGTGAAAATGTCATATCACGATATATGCTGGTCAGGGTATCTTTGATATCATGGGAAAAGTGATATCGCGATAATCAACACATAGTGACAGCCCAAAATATTAGAAATACAATTTTCATGCTGAAGCCAAGATGTTGTCAATTAGGATGTGGAAATGGTTCATTAAAAATAATCACATGTCAAATATTACTGACAGATTATAACCCATGGGAATCCATCAGTTATAGCAGACACAACCTCAAGCAATTACACTCTACACTTAATAACAGCTTGAAATATCTGGAACATAAATAAACTTTGGCAAAAAAACAAGATTTTACTTCTGCATACAGAGCTAATGAGGAGGAAACAAGACTTTCCTGTTATGATCTTCAGTCCACTATGCTAATGTGGCCAATTTGTATTTCAAAATTTCATCATTTTACGCCAATTCAGTCTATACATATGAAAATTCTACGTCAAACGTATAACATGATTGAGGAAATACATACAAGTAGAAAATACATCTGTAGAAACAACATGATAGGAGGTTAATGCACTATTATCTGCATTTGTAATGATGAGTATTATGAACAAATAATAAGTATGCTGTGTACAGCATTGTTGAACGTTACTAATATATCAGTTGCTTTCAGATTATTGAAGCAACTTCCGAGCTGTCAAAATGACTCACATTAGTATCAAAGAAATACCAGACTGGCGTCATAAATTTACAATGAACTTTTTATTTATCAGAAATGACTCCTGTTAGTATCAAAGAAATTTTGGACTGGCATCATAAATTTACAATGGATTTTTTATTTATCAAAAATGATTCATGTTGGTATCAAAGAAATTACAGACTGGCATCATAAATTTACAATGGATTTTTTTGTTATTATCATATTTAAGTACTATACCAACACATTATTCTGTTTATTTTGTACCATAACATTATTCTGCATATATCATCTCATAAAAGCAATAACTGCACTGAAATGCTGGCCAGTTATTTATGTTGTAGGATATTATAAGCAATATTCTCCAAGCATTAGCAGCAATAACAACAAAAATATGTGTTTTCATTTCAACATGTACCACCTAAATATATGGAAATTACTAACAGCTGTACAGCATGTGACCTTTGTGTAAGTGTGCACTAAAGAAAGCAATAAAAGTACCATTACAATATTTATACATATATATATATATATATATATATATATATATATATATATATATATATATATATATATATATATATATATATATATATATATATATACATATATATATACATACATACATACATACATACATACATACATACATACATACATACATACATACATACATACATACATACATACATACACACATACATACATACATACATACATACATACATACATACATACATACATACATACATACATACATACATACATACATACATACATACATACATACATACATACATACATACATACATACATACATACATACATACATACATACATATACATATATACATATATATATATATATATATATATATATATATATATATATATATATATATATATATATATATATATATATATTAAAACTTATGTTTCTCTTGCAGCAACACATGCACGTTCTTAAAAAGACAGGCAATGAAACCTTATATGAAATTCTGGAAGTTTCTCAGCTATTTACAATGTAGAAAAATCCAGGAATAATTTCACGAAGAATTAAATGAATGCAGCAAAAATAACACAACATGCACATACATGTATGTTATTAAGACCAAGCAAATGTTTTTCATGAATATTTTGTACATTTTGCAATATTACTGATAAGACAAATCATATGATTAGGGAATTTTGAATCTGAAATAATCAGATGTTAGAATAAAAAATGAATATCAACACATTTTAAATACAAATTAACAGTGATATGTCAGAGATTGAAAACACTAGTGACAGATAGTAACATGATATCTGCATGTACATCTTCCCCCTTCAAAGGACTTACAGGATTAGTTCAGTGGTCAAGCATGTCCATCTTATATAAAAGAGGACTTCAAAAGAAACAAAATGGTGAAGAAAGCATTCAAAAAATCTTATTCCGTTAACTTCAAGCTTGTAGAACTGACCATGTAACATTAAGGATTAGTTCGGTGGTCAAGCATGTTCATCTTATATGAAAAAGGACTTCAAAAGAAAGAAAATGGTGAAGAAAGCATTCAAAAAATCTTATTCCGTTAAGTTCAAGCTTGTAGAACTAACCATGTAATGTTAAGGATTAGTTCAGTGGTCAAGCATGTCCATCTTATATAAAAGAGGACATCAAAAGAAATAAATAGTGAAGAAAGCATTAACAAATCTTATTCCGTTAAACTCAAGCTTGTAGAACCATGTAACATTAAGGATTAGTTCAGTGGTCAAGCATGTTTATCTTATATGTTTGTTGGTTTGTTTGTTTGATGAGGGCTTAACGGCACCACAACAACGAGGGTCAAATTGTGCCTGAGAAGTCAGATCATTCTAGAGGTAGAAAGGAATAGAAACAGGGGGAAAATGAGAAAAATTCAAGAACAAAAAGTCAGAAAGCTGTGATCGAGAGCAGAGGTGCATGGGTGAAACAAAAACAAAGTAGAAAGAGAGGGTAGATGGAAGAGGAGAATTAAATATGGTTGTGGAGGGAAGCATGATGAGGACATCAAAAGAAAGAAAATGGTGAAGAAAGCATTCAAAAATCTTATTCCGTTAAGCTCAAGCTTGTAGAACTAGCCATGTAACGTTAAGGATTAGTTCAGTGGTCAAGCATGTTCATCTTACATGAAAGACATCAAAAGAAAGAAAACGGTGAAGAAAGCATTCAAAAATCTTATTCCGTTAAGCTCAAGCTTGTAGAACTAACAATGTAACTTAAATTACTGTATATCCTTTTCTATAGAGCGTTACAAATTTTGAAGGTAATCCAACTTGCAGAATCCTATTTCTCAGTTCTTATATCTTTGTAATTCAACTTATTCTGAGCGTGTAACAAAAGACCCAATACCTCCTCTTTTGACAAGGCAATGTCTAATATCATATGAACAAAATGTATGTTGTTTGCAGCAATGCATGTTCTCAAGTTGACAGGCAATGAAACTGAATATGAAATTCTCAAGTTTCTCAGCTATTCACATTTGGAATGAAATAATTTTGTCACACGTGAGGGATTCAGTCTGCAGAAAAAAAGAAATGATAACAAAAATATACACATACCAGTATGATCTTAAAACTGAGAAAAACAAATATATTCAGTTATTCATTTCTTTGTCAATTTGATGTGGCAAATCATGTGATTAAGATTTTTGGACATGGAATAATCACTCCTGTATTAAGGCCGTTACACACCGAATGCAACGCGGCGAGCGATTTTTCAAACAAAATTGAATAAAACAAAGGAAAAGAAACATTTTGTCCTCTTGTTGTCAGAGAAAGATCGTCATCGCATGGCTATTCAGATAATAACTGTAAATTGATTGAAAGGGCGTTTCTACGCCCATTAAAGCAAAATTTGTGTCGCGACAGAAAATTGCACCCCACTTAAGCAAATTTCTCCACAGTTTGAAGAAAAACGCATTTCTAGCAAATTTCCCAGAATCATCAGAAAACCTCAATTGTAAACTTCATCGTGTGTAAGCAAAAAGTCAAAGCATCTTACAATATTTGTTTCCTGTATGTCTAAAATATCGCTCGCCGCGTCATGTCCGGTGTGTAACGGCCTTTACAAATAACAAGAGAGACCATTTTGGGGTCAATTATCCACACTTTCCTCAAAAGAAAGTAGAAAATGAAAATGTGAGATGTACCTGTTGGGGGTGAGAGGTCCCAGTGATATGTGAACCTTGAACCCACCATACCAATCACATCCTCATTGAGCCACGTCCAGTATTGCACTTCATCTTTCATGGTGCAGCGGTACATCTGCCTCTCCGCTACAATGTTGAAAATTTGAAAATGTCTCCCAACTGGAAAGAGAACAGAAATATGAATTACCAAATTATATTCAAAACTTTGAAAACTTTCAAACTTTGAAAATTTTCAAACCTTTCCTGAATGGATATAAAAGTTAAATGTTCTTAATTTACGATAAATTAAATTAAACTGCAAGGTAACAAATCACATATTTGATTTTTTTCATATTTAAGTACAGTAAATAGCTTCATACACAACAATAAACATATTTTTGTTTTGTTTTTAGATTTTACTATCTTTACTCTACAGTACATAAAGTACTTACTGTATGCAAAATTGTTGTCACATTTGAATAACTTGATGTTGCAAATGGATAATCCATATGGTAGAATAAAAGATGTGAAAATAATTATATTTGAATTCAGTACTTTGGTTAATTTCGATGCCTTACTGTATGTGCTATAGATTTGTGGAGATCAAAATGACAATGAGTACGTATGTTTACTCTTGGAATTTTGCATTCTAGTGTTTCAAAAAATAGCAAATTGTAAAAGATTGTACATCTCTACAGTAAATAAGGCTTCAATCCACATACTGTATATTATAGGATATGAACTTTCACCACATGTGTACAGTTCCCCTCATTTTCTTCATAAAAAACAATTGAAGATTAATGTTGAGGCAGAGTATTGATATATGCATTTAATGCACTGAGCAAAGAACTTTGGCATGAGTGGAATGGCCCTACTTTAGAAGGGCCATTCGCGAGTGCAAAGTCCTTTGAACAGTGCATTAAATGCCTATATAAACACAATGCCAAAATCATGAATCTTCATTTATTAACATTTCTGTGTTAGATTTGATAAAATGCATGAAAAACAACTAAAAAGACTGAAAAACAACTAAAAAGACTGAAAAACGAGAACAGTTTACATGTATTTTTTCACTTTAATAAACATTCACCTTTTCTAAAAATGGAGAAACTATTTTTTGAATTATCAAGGTCGTGCATTACCAGGATTTAATGCACAATCGTAACAATGCAAATACTCCATACAAATTTGATAAACTCGTGTTACACCTTTGGAAATCATATTTTACCTGGTATTCTGTCATTTAACTGATACTGTATTTTCAAAGGTTCAGTAATGATGCATTTTTATACTTTCTTCTCCATCGACAAATGATTTTCAGAAAGAGACATTTACAGGTAAAACATCAATCTGGAGAATGTTCAAGCATTCCTCATGTTCCATAGGGTCCTAATAAAAAATATCCCACAAGTACATGCAAGTCAGTTTATGTATGTATTTACTGTTTCAGGAATCAGGATTACTAAATCGTCATAAATATTTTAATGTAGACACTGTAAGGTCTGAAAGCATTGCAAAAGACTTTTTGGTGTAAGACTGCCCAAAATGGTAAATGTCATTGCCCCAAGAAATTATCAATATTTCCTTCTTTAAACTTATCAAAATTTTCTTCTTTAGAATTATCAATATTTTCTTCTTTAAAATTATCTATATTTCCTTCTTTAAACTTATCAATATTTTCTTCTTTAAACTTATTATTATTTTCTTCTTTAAAATAATCAATATTTCCTCCTTTAAAATTAATCAATATTTTCTTCTTTAAAATTATCAATATTTTCTTCTTCAAAATCTGCTAAAGATGAGCATCCCTAAACAAGAAAGAGCAATCAATTTTTATGCAAGTTTTTGTAAATGTCTGACATATTGCACTTCTCTGAATGAAGATTTCGTCCTCCAATCATTGTCTAATGTGCTCTGACATGTATATATCAAATTATATAGCGATACAGTCAACATGAAACATAAATGCCAATTGCCCAATAAAAAAATTAAAATTGCAGTGATTTACACATGTTTTTGCCAAATTTTGAAAAAGCACCTCTACCATTGAAAATCTGCAATCAAGAAATCCACAACTGAGTATGCATCACCAAATATTAATTCATTTTGACCTTTGCCTTCAAAATAATCTCTCCTTTTAAAGCACTATGGAGTAACTGGTTCAACAAGCATACAATATATTTTCATTTGAATTGCACTTTAATTATCAGAAAGATAATGAAAAAAATAATAATAATGATGAGTTGACTGCAAACAATGTTGAACATTACCCTTAAGTACCTTGAAAGCTGTGACACTACAAAGACTGGATTTAGGTCACAAAAACAACCTTCATCAAGACCTTATTCCTTTAATCTGAGGGATAATGGGCATTAAGACTGCAACATTGTCAAATAGGTAAAGTAGTATGCTTGAACAGTGATTTCAACACCTTAAGGCCCCACAGGGGTATTTTTTTTTTACTTGGAGTGCAAGGTTCATGAACAAATGGGCTACAAAGCACGTTCTTATGAAGTTACTGCATGAAGCAGGAAAGCAGATGTAACCATGTCATGTTATGATCATTACAGGAATTTGTTACTTTAGCTAACACAACAAATCCCTGATCATACTATTATGACTATGAAGCCTTCGGTTTTGCTTTGCAGCATCATCAAAAGTCTTTAAATCAGTAAATTCAACACCTACTCTAAACACTCCACAAAACCACTTAATCTCATGATTGCAATTAACATCCGATAAACTTGTCATTCTGGAAGAGCTACAGTAGTTGATGTGCGCTCTACCCCTGGAAACACAGTTATGATCTCACACAGTGATTTATGATTTACAAATACAGTACTGTTAACACAACACTGGGAAATCTAATGTAATGCTAAAAAACGGAAAAAACTTGACAAGCAAACAACATGATTGAATGTGAAGTCTGTTCTAATGGGGAAGGAAATTTTATAATGTTACTCATTGAATTCAGTACCAAATTCAATATTTTCTGCTCACATTTACCCGAGTGTAATAAGATGAGAATTAATATAGCCAGTTGAAGGTACTGTAACAAACTGGAAAAGACAGTATGGAGGATAATTACAGTTTTTTAAATATTTATATATATATTTTTTTATTACATACTTCATATATCAGTTTCTAGTTATAATGATTAAACATAAGGGCCATTCCGCAGTCTGTCACGTAATTCACAGACTGCGGAATGGCCCTAGCAGATCCCTGGGAGACCCCAGGGATTTGCTAGGGCTATTCTGCATTCTGTCATGTAATTCACAGACTGCAGGATGGCCCATAAGATATTCTGGGTTCAGAACTTTTGTGCTTAGATACAGTTCAACTAAATCATTTACATGTAGCTTTTGAAAGTGTAACTTCTCAAATACTCAGCAACATTTACTGCATAATAACGAATACAACAAGGGACAGTTAATACAGCAATGGTGCAATCTTTGTCCTTTACCTGTGTTTTACAATAAGGTTAATTACTTCAAAAAGTGTCCATCCAAATTGTTCCCATAGGTAGTCAACATCACTACAATAAGTTCCCAATTGATCAAGGTACAGTCTAGTTTACTATTGTTCATGTACAGGTGTCCTACTCCCTCCCCATCCAAGTTGTAGGTCCCGATTTTCCTAAATTTTGTTATTAACCTTGAGCACTGACTGACTTGAATTTGGTCAAGTAATACTGCAGTAGATGTACATCTTAAGTGGTTAACCCTTACTGTGCGGTAGGTGGTGAGGTTAAAATCTTCACAACTCTAGTTAAAAAGAAAGTTGTCACAAGACCTAAGATCAGTAGCTTCAGGCTTGTTGTATTGAGCAGAAGATCGACTGCAGTGAACCACTTCAATCCTCCTCACTAATTGTACATTATCTTCTACAGTATAATGTAATGAGAAATACTACATTAAATCTTAAATGAATATTCCCATGTTTTTTCGTTACCTTTAATAAAAACTTTTAGATACAATTCAGTACAAAAATCATGTTGATGTTATTCCTACCAGGAGATATTCAAATTTCAAAGTTCACAAAAAAAGTCAATAATTGAATAGAAAAAGGCTCAGTATGACAACACAGCAACACATTCTCCCACAAAGTTGATGTATTTCATTAAAATCTCTCATCCTTTTTGTATTAGTAAAAGCTGCTAGAAAAATAAATTGATGAAAGTTAGGTATTTATATACATTGCCAAATATACCCTACTTCAATAACTTTTGGAAAATTGTTTCTAATCATACAGAAACAACCAATAACTGTTCAAAGAAATACATAAACATTTGCAATGGAGGGTCTATAACATCATCAAACACGTATTCATCATACTGTACAAAACGTTTAAATGCAATTGAAAAATCCTTTAAAAATCCATGTCTCCTGAACGGAATATGATATCAACCTGATTTTTGTACCAAATTGGCTCTAAAACTATGCTTTTTCAAATCAAATGTGATGAAAAACCACAGGGAATATTCCTTTAATAGTACAAAAACTAACTTTCATTTATATACATGCAGATTGGGTGCAAACGAGCCTAGTATTACTGATCAACTATCTTTTATTTATGCTCACTTACCATCATGTCTATGCAGTTTGCTCATACATCAATCTTGTTTTGTCTTTTTCAAGTGTTATTTGTTGTATGGATTTAAGTCTGGAGCATTTATGGTTCATCAGTTGTATAAATAATGTACATTGCCTAGATAGATAATGTGCATGCTGAATGATGGAATACTGTGTACCCTATTAACAGGTTTGTTGCTTTTCCCTAATGGAAAAGTTCAAAGGACTTCTTCAAAACAATCTGAAAGGTTGAATCAATTCTGACAGATTCATAGTTTAGACAAATGTTGTACAAAACGTCTCACCACCTCTCTTCGAATGCAATGCAACTATATTTACAGGATCTTTCTATTCTATTCTATTTTTTAATTCAATTAGAACAGTATACAGTAAGCCACAAGGGAGAGGTATTTGGGAGGAGAGTTGCCACACCTCCCAGATTGACACTTGTGGGAAGATTATACTGTATCTATCTCTAGAAGTTAAAACAATTGTACAATTTTTTTTGCTAATTAGTCAATGAAATGCATTTTGTTTTTTTGTGGGTAATCGATATAGTAATGTAGCTACTAATAATACCATTACAGGATTAGTTCAGTGGTCAAGCAAGTATTTAATATGAAAGAGGATTTCAAAAGAAACAGAATGGTGAAGAAAGCATTCAAAACTCGTATTCGGTTAAGAAAATATTTAAGTTTATAGTTATCATTTGTGTTAAAATGACTGAAATCAGACTAGTTTTAATGACATAGCCTCAGAATCCTTTAAGTATTTTTGTATTTTATCATATTTTGTCCTGCAATTGTGTGGCTTGAAAACCATTGGATTTGTCAGGAAAGTAGAAAAACAGAATCTTGTAAGAGTAATCATTATTTATCACATGAAGAAAGTTTGAGGAAAAATAATTCAACTAGGTAAAAAGCTTCATACATTAAAAAAACCAAACATTAACTATTGTTAAGCATGTGAGGATGAGAGCACTAACCTTCCATAGTAGACTTACTGTACTTCTGTACATCAGTCGTAAGACAGCTTTAAATAAAAACTTTTTAACGGAATAAGATTTTGAAATACTTTCTCAGACCCCTAATTTTGCTGTTTTACAGGGGCGGACCGCCCCACCCCTCCGTGGGCCTGCCCTTTCCCCTGGGATTTGCCCTGCCATCCTGAGGGTCCGCCCTGCCCCCATGGGGTTCACCCTGCCCCTCATGAAGATTTTTTACATTTTTTACATTTTTTTTTTCTTCACAGATTTAAAAAAAAAGAACTTAATAATCTTAATTAACCTCATAAATGAATACAGAACACAGAATGATATTTAAGTAAGCAATTGTCCTGCTTGTAAAGGGGACGCTGGACTCCATGCCGAAAAGGTGCAGCGCTTCGCATGCGCATTAATGTGCCACTCAACAAGTCTAGCACACTGCCTCTATTTAAATCAAGCTAGGGGTCTGTTTCTTCACCACTTTGTTTCTTTTTAAGTCCACTTTCATATAAGATAACCTTGCTTGACCACTGAACTAATCCTTTAATACTACTTGTCTTCTGAGGCTTATAAAGTCCTAAAACAAGAGAATGGGATACAGGCTATAATGACCCTCTACAGTATGTTATTCACAATTTTAAGTGATTTGATTATGTTTTATTGGTGTTCCTGCAATACTCACCATGGAAAAGCCATTGGTATACATGTTGTGCTGTACTTAACGTCACAATCTTTTAAAGCTCTAAACAGTGGATAGTAAAATATTTGGAAGGTGCATGGGGCTTTCTTTGATAGACATACAAATACTGTATACAAAATAATGAATAAACATGTACTCTAAAAGAGAACAACTTCAATTGTGCATGAGAGACCCCGAATCACTTGCAAGTACTGTATACAACAATGGTATGGTACTACTGTATATGCTAAGGCTGTACCAACTACATGTATTAGAACATTGAAATACACAGCCAAGTTCATATTTTTCAATCACTTTGAAACCAATGGTTGCCTGTATTTTCTTGTATACTAAGAAGTTCTTAGTATACAATTAAAACGTGGTCTAACACAAGGTTTGGGGAAAAAAATGATTGCTGCTTTTCTGATCTCACAAAATGCCTTTCACTTCATCAAAGACAGATAAGATCCTGCAAAAAGCATGAACTGTAAGTACTACTGTACAACTAGTGTGTAGTACTTAGCAGAGATTTGTTATAGCAGGCATATACTGTAGATAACACATCCCTGCTTCTAGAACAAAACACTGGCAGCAGCATCTCATTATGTGTAGTAAATGCCATTAATGAACATCAAGTCCCTTAAGGCCCCATTCTCTTGAATATTGACACAGAAATTTACCACTCTTTTAGCTTTAGGGTAAAATTAAAAAAACCCATGGTAACAACATCCACCACACACACAAACAAAACATGCATGCATTCACCATATGGTACCGCAGATACATTGACCCCATCAACTGACATAAGACGGGGGAGGAAATGTATGAAATCATGAAACATCTCCATTTACAGTACTTTATGATTTACATACATTTAGAACACATGGCAATACAAATTCAATATGTACAGTAACATGTATTGAACATCACAAAGTGTACAGTATGAAAAAATGCATTATCAATGAATCTAAGGGAAAAGGCTAATGGTAATTAAGGAGAATGCTTCCCAGTACAGTATACAGATAATCCTTCATTTTGACAGTGGCTTATATCCATCCTTGATCATAGGCAGTCAGCCATAAAAAGCAATTTTATGGGCAGTCAATTGGGAAGGCTGATTGACTTTAAATGTCAACTAACATACAGTAGCTTACTACTGTACTTGTGATCAAGATTTACAGAAAAACAGAAGCAGAGAGCGAACCAAATGTTTGGTCGCATATAATTTGATGTCACAATAAATAAAGCCTCATTTATTTAAGTGCATGATAAATTTCTTTTCACTTTTGGCCCTGTTACTGTATATAAGGTTTCATAGAATATTTCACAGCTGATGACTCTGAATATGAATAAATACTGTTGTTTCTAAATATGAATAAGAATAATCGTCATATTGTTAGGTATTTAATCATACATAGCAATGATCATAAACATACTAATGGAGGAGGGGCAATTGCCCACTTATTCCCAACAATGTCTTGCGCCACAAAGTATATGTTTGGTTTGTTGATGTCTAACGGCACAAAGAATACCTTTTCATTTCAGTACATACTGTAACAATAGAGGGATTTCATCACGTGACTCAGTAACTCAACTGGACTCCAGTTTGCAGGGCAGCATCGTCGTTGTGTTTCACGCATCTTCACACAGCAGTTATATCACACGTACAACAAACATACTACATGCTAACCTACATATTTTACCTGTACCACTTCAGCGAATACTGATTGTAATTTTTTGCTCGCTTCCGATTTTTTTGCTCACTTTCAATTTTTCTTCCTATTTTCCTTAAGTAAGTTATATTTTCACCGGGTATACAAAGAGTAACTTTAACATTAACGCCATCTGATTGTTCGTTATACTCAGACTAAGCTTGCACGGTTCTGCTGCAAACTTTTAACCATAAAACCGGTTTTTCACCCATAATGTAAACAAGCTTTGAACATAAAGTTCATTACAGTTACTATAACTGCAGTGTACTGTACTGTTATATGATTGCTGCTTACGTTGTTTTTATCAGTAATTTCTGTAAATAATGTTGAAAATGATAACGGAGGCATTGATAAATAAAATGTATTAATAAACTATAATGTTGTTTGCATGTAAAGTGATTTTATATACCCCATTTGCCCCTCAAATTATGCAGATTTTACCGTTTTGTCAGTATATGTCCTAAGGCAGTCACGTAAAAAAAGGTGGGAAAAGGCTATGTCGACAAGCCATCTATATGCCCTTATTTGCTCACGATTTCTAATACATAGTTACGATTTTAATTTTCTTACATATAAAAAGAAAAGAAATTTGTCAGATACTTGTAAAACGATCAATTAAGCATCTTAATGCATCATCTAAGTTACGGTGTGATGCTAGCCATCGTATACTTGATCAGTGATCACGCAGTACAATTGTTGTTGATTTGCATATAACCTACGGCGGGAAAATCTTACAGTTCAGATCCCACCCACTTGATACTCAATATTTCTTTGAAACATTAACCATGGCCAGGCTGTGGCTCCTATTTGAAAAAATAATAATAGATCAATACAAAAAATCCTCATAAATCATGCATACCTCGTGTTATTTTTCAAGTTTAACAAACATTCTTGCTATGCTTTTACTTTAAATAGGCCCGGTCGTTTGCGCATCGAGGTGGCATTTTATACTCAAGCCACCAAAGGTTCCCACCCTATAGCCTTATAAGGTATTCGCCTTCTTCAATGCGCTATAAAACTGTGTGAATTATGGTAGTGTAATAAGGCAGAGAAGAAAATGCCCGCTACTGAAAAATAGTGTCCCACTCCCGACCAAATTTGTATTTTCTTCATAAAAATTAATAATACTAAAAGTCTGTACGGATCAGGATTAAAAATTAAATTAAAATACATTGTATTTCATCAAACTAGACCTTGTTTCAGCAAGGAGCTATGAAAAACATTTTCTTTTTACAACATATGCCACGCACCCTAGCAAAAGCAATTCTTCGGCACTCTGCAGATAAGTTGAACATTGATTTGAAACATTTACCAATAATAAACAATATTTTTGGTCATAAAATCTTGAAAAATCTTATAAAACAGCAAAACACATCTGTAATGGAACAGTCTGTTTGTACTTTCTACTTGTAAAACGGTATGCAGAGCGGAATGCAGAGATAATATTATCAATTTATGCATACCAAAAGGCTATCACTTAAACGGGTCTGCAAAAAACCTATATAAACTCGCTCCACTTCGAACCAATGAAATCATTTGAACTTGTACCCCCAAGCAAATAACACGTGGTATGGGTCAGTTACATACAACACATGATTGGAACAGAAGATTCCATCGCTCGTAGGCTACTACTTCTACTACTATGAGTAAACATAATTACAGGAGAGCAGACAAAACAAATTAAAACAAAAGGAAATGAAATCTTTCGTTCTTATTAAATCTGAACAACTTTGACCCGGACTGTTGTTCAAAGGTTTATCATACACATGAAAATGAGATGAGGGGAAGGAATACAACATTTTTGAGGGCATGAATACAAACTTTTTGAGGGAATGAATACAAACTTTTTAAGGGAATGAATGGTCGTTTTCACTTGCAACCTCATTGTGAAATGTGAACCATACTGGTGATAGCATGGGGATAATCTAACTTCGTTTTTCAGTACATTGTTATTCCATAACGATCACACAATTAATTCACCCTCCTCTAAACAATGCTAGCTATTTATAGTGACGTTTTTTCAAGGCATAAGCTGTTGAATTAAAACTAAAAAAATGCAAACCCATTAATTAATTATGTGACTATGACAACACGTGAATTTAGGGTCATTCATGCAAAGTTTCATTTGTATCCAGGGGCCCATAAACACATTAAATAATGTGTTGTAACTTGTACTAGCCCAATGTACATGCATAGGTTCAGTGAGTACAGTAGGGCATGGTTGGGTGTGAATTCCTAAATGGTCTAGTAATACTTGGCTTGCAATTTGCGATATATTTGTCGCGATTTTTAATAGATTCCCAAGTATTTTAAAAGACAAAAGGAGTAAGGGAAAACATGACTTCATATAACTGAATTATGAAGGAATGAATTTGTTGTGGTCACGGAAATATTAGCCCGGAAAGAAGATGCAAATGCATAGCATTATCGAACCTGTTATCTGCAGATACATTGTGACTATTTATTTCCAAACATTCTCAATCGTATTTTTTGATTGTATCTGCATAAATATTACATATTTTCACAAATATATCAAAAGATACTACAAAAAAAAACATGTTTACACAAAGCATAAACTGTCTTTTCATTTAAATAAAACAGATAAAATATGAATCAGACCGAAACCGCAGTTTCCCAAAGCCAGTTTTAGTTACAAAACCGGTACACCGTGCAAGCTTAACTCAGACAAAGCCTAAATATTTGATATAAAGTGCTCGCTGCAAATCCTAGTAAGGCCTACCATAGGGTAAAAGTCGTTGTGTCGTACAGCAGAAGCCCACTTCGAACGTCGATCAGGATCAGATGGAAATTGAGACAATGTCTTTTTATTCCCCTGCACACATCTACTAGTGCAAGCGATGGCACAGCAAGATATCAGCATAATTATCTTACAAAAATAATCTTATATAATAACATGCAAATGCATGTAGGTCTAATTAAGTGTATAGCAGACAGCAGTGGTTTTGATAAACAAAATGGCGATGTAAACAGTCATGTGACCATGTGACGTCAGCTGAAACACCCTACCTAATACACTTGTCAATTTTTATTTACTCATTGTTCCTCCACTCATAATTTCTTCAAACAGGCTATACAGTAGGTCTCTATCAATTATGACTTTAAAGGTACTGAATATGGCGAGGTGTGAATTTGACATTTTTACCAGAGCCTAATAATTTTGAACAGAATTCGAGTATTCGGTCATCCGGGCATTTTAAACATCCGGGACTCTTTGTCGGTGAAAATGCGCTAAGATTTTGCACAAGTGAATACCACGCTTTATTCTACGTACGCACGATACATATGTTTTAAACTTTAAAATGATCTTTTCTTCGATATTTCCTCCACATTTGCAACAATTTCCTGCAAAATTACCAAAGGGAACGTAGAGATTTAGGCCTCTAAAGGTGACCGATTTCACACTGGCAGTATTATGGTAAAATGCTTTTGTTTTCACCGACAATCTGGTTGATCAGATTTACGCAGGTTCTTGTGACGTCATCCCGAATACTTGAATAGACTTCAGATTACACCAAAGGCAACTGTTATTTCTAAGTTATGGCTGATCAAAGTTTGAAGAATTTTAATTTATGCAAATATGAAGATTTACGAAAAAGACAACAGCTTGAAATATTCCAAAATACAGTCATTAAAAATCCACTTCTATTCTTCCTGATTGATTGTGATATGATGAGAACTCAAAACCTCTTGGTCATACTCAAGTGCTCTCAATCAAAGAAAGTTGGGAAAAATTGCAACACAATAACATAAAGGTAACACTAACAAGTTAAGCTACTGTACGGAAACTCATACATGTAGTTGTTCTGTTTGCATAATTTATTAGGACCTTAAAATTAAAAATGCTGTAAAATGGTTAATTTCAACCACTTTTTATGCAACTTTTTGCTCCTTTCATGGTTTATGCATATCTTCTTCCATTTAAGCACAAGTTGTTGCTACCTGTCCAAATATCTTCAATGAAAATTTCATCATGACTTGTCCTTTTTCTTAAAAATTTGTTCCAGCAAATCATAACCACAAACTTACTTTAGCAAATAATAAGACCAATTAATTTAATTAAAATAACCACTCAACCAGACAAGGACTTCATCCATTGCTATTACGATACTCAATACCAACTTCCACAACAACTCAGGACCAGCAGGAGAACTATTACAATGGGGCCAATAATAAAGGAAATTTGATCCTAATTACTTGTGGTTTTCAAAATAAAAAAAATCAAGTAGAGAAGTCTGACCCGACCTACTTATTTATCAGGCAGGGTCTGACTGTTTAAAACTTTTAGGAGCACAACAATTCATCATATAGCACAAGTCCAACAGTACGGTAAACTTGCACTAACTACACCACAACTACTTACCAAAATCTTTACAATCACTATTCCTCATAAATCAACTGATTTTGGACTCAGCCCTAATCAATATATCCAACGTTCATGAATGTTAATGAGGAACATGTATTTGTATAAAATGTTTTCTTACTCTTTAAGGCAAGCCACGGCTTCCTGGGGTTCATGATGGCAGAGTCAGCCATACACGGCCAGGTCAAAGGTCGTGGTGTCCGTCTGGTTAGATTGATTGCAGTCACACAGTTGTCCCTTTTCTTCTTTTTGCTGGAGTGTCTGCAGCACAGCCACCGATGGGAAGACATGGTGGCCCGTGGGAAGGTCACCTGTTCCGGTTTTATACCGAAACTGGAAAGCTAAAAAAAATATTAAAAAAAACAACAACTAAGAGTTAAATGTTTATCAACTGAATCCTACCATACATAAAAATCAAAACTTAATGTTAAAACTGACTGGTCAAACAGATTTTTAGCTCAACACATCTGGAATAGATTGAGCTCTAAAATTAGTCAGTTCCCAGCCTTGCATTAATAAAGTGGTATAACGTCATTCTCTTCAGTCAGAACTCCGCCCACTTTCAGAATTTCAAAGTTTTCACGAAACTGATCACTGGATGACACATTTTTCTATAAAGTGGGATGTCACCTGATAACGTTGTAGCAGTAAAGATAGTGAGCTAGGTGGGAGTTCTTTGATTTCTCTTTCGAATGATACCAATTTTTCCATATTTTCGGATTTCAAATTTTGCGTAATTCTTATTTGGATTTGTGTACGTAAATATTGGCTTAATTTTATGACCAAATTCTTGCCGAACCCGAGACCAGCTTCCCAGTACCAAATTTGTATGGGCCCGGTGGTGAAAAACGACAGGATTTTGAAGTAAAAAAAAAGGCAACAATTACAGAGATTAGCATTACATTTTTATCGCGATCAAGAGAAAGTTAGTCAGTCTGGCAGCATGCCTATAAATGGGAACATAAATATTCCTATAAATGGGAACATTTTGCTACATGGCAGCTGCCATTTTGTGATATTTTCCATGATTCTTTGCTTCCTAACTTTAAATCCTTATGCAATGTTACAAATTTCAAATTTCAAATACGTTTGGGAAAAATATGGGAAACTTAAAACTCATGAAAATACCTTCATTATTGTCATGGCTAAAACTTTTCCACTCCCATTTAATATGTTTACCACGCTGTTTTTGAAATATTAGAAATAATAGACAATAGAGCTAGGATTTTGTTGCAAAGCAGCCATTTTGAAAATTCAAATGTTTTTTAACACAATGATTTTTAATATTTAAAGTACATAAATTAGAAACTATGACATTTTATTGCAACATCTAAACAATATGGCTACATGACTTCAATATCCTCCTGTGTTATAAATGTTCCTATTAATATGCATGCTACTCGACTGTTAGTGTGGTAGCTAGGATGAATTCATCTCTCTGACATAGCTTCGGGCCTAGTGTCATTTGATTTGTTTATTTAATGTGCAGCTTTGAATCAAAATGATTGTTCATCATAAGCATACAGTATGTGTTGTATAGTGAGAGACCAGTTACCTTTTTTTTATCATTGTTTAGGTTTGAAGTGTGAACAAGGTCTGTTGTGAAAATGAGAATAGTGTGTCCATTCATAGGTACAAATCAACCATGGATCTAGGTTCTATATTTACAGGATGAAATTAACAATTAGGTTATTTTCAATGTCAACCTGGTGTGTTGCCGTGTTGGTATGCCGGTCTTTTTTATCATCCTGAAGTACCACATTAGACATTAAGGAAATACTTGAGACCAAGATATCTAGACTGCAAATTATCTGCTAGCTTAGGCTTTAGCTTGAGGATTTAAATAAATAATCTGAGTGGTTGTGAAAACATTTCCTGTTTATGTGTATGTGTTTTCATTTTCCAATCGAGTTTTTCATTGATAATTTATGTTAATAAGCACTACAAATATTTAAATGTACCTTGCATGGGGATTGTTTTTAATAAAAAATAATTTGTTGTGAATATTTTTGTTTATTGTCTGGAACAGTTGAAGAACAGTACTGTATCTGTGTACTGTGTTTATATTTCAAGGGTATATAAATTGTCAGTATCACAAGTAAACCAAACAGTGAAGAAAAAGTTTCTTCATTCTTTGAATAGCATTATCAATTTTTGTTGCAAGTTAATGCCATTGAGCAAGTATGGATATATAGAACACTGGTGAAAATGTATATGTGGTCCTTTTACCATCATATGCCATACAACTAGCTGAAGTATTCTACATATTCATACAATGGGTACATGATTATTAACTGCTGTTATGCAAAGTTTTAGACTATTTTGTGAATAATGTGATTTTTTAAGGCAAGTTTTAATTTTAGTATTTCGGTTTGGAGGTCATTCTCACACTATAAAGTCAGTTTTTCTGACCATCTGAATGTGATTTCCTGCCAAATTCATTCAAAGTCCATAAACAAAATTAAATATTTTTCTTTATGTTTGAATCCGTGTAATTTTATTTTGCATAATTTATTAAATTACTATTATAGTAAACTACCAAAATAATCATGTTGATGCTGATGAAAATCTATATCAATGGGCCTACATATTAAGAAGTTGGAAAAAAGTACATGATATCAGGGATTTGTTATTTGTTATAATAAATCCCTAGTGAAATGGTATTTTAGCAGTATAAGGAAATATAAATGTATTTAACCCTATATATCATAGCAAAAGAATAGTGAAAATACTACTGCACAGGCTGAATTTTAGAATTTCATTATTGACACCACATTACATACACCAAGGTTCTAATTTTCAAACCCTGCATACGCTTGAGTGTATTGTATTCAATTGCCTCAAGAAGCTCTGTCGTCACTAAATATCATTCATTTTATTCTGAATTTGATATATAATTAACAGTCTCATATAATCTGAAGTATAAGAAACTTTACTAAGGGTTTGTGGAAACATCAAACGCCATGTGTAGTACAGTACACTGGTACATGCGAGATTAGGATACCGATACCATGTGACTGCACATTGCCTAAACATGATATGAATCGTATGATATTAGCGAAATCAACATGGTTCCTCTGAAAATAAGTACAAAACTTGCGAACCTCTGACTGGCTTCTTCTGATTTTCATACTAATTTTCAAATATTTTGATAGAAAAGGATACAAATCACATATGTTAAGATCATGTGGGCCCAAAATTGAGAATGTGGTTTTGACCACGTTTTCCGACACCTGTTTTTTTCCGAATTTTAAATAGTTAAAAATCCCTCCGATTTTCATTATTTCTTGCTGGAAGTATTTCTTAAAATGTATATGGATAATATTTTCAACCCTTTATCTGCCTAAATTCAATGTATTCATAATGTTTAAAGCTTTACAGCCTTCGAAAAACAGCATGTTTTAGCTCATTATACATTCATAAATCCGAGTGGGCGGAATACACACAGAAGAGAATCAGCGACTTTTCATGAGGCTGGGAACTGACTGAAATTGCTTGAGTTTTCTTTTTTCTTTGAGATTTTGCAGTATGGGTATATTTGCCTCAGGCTTCATTCTAGCGTGCATTTCCCTCTGTTTTTTCTAATATTCTATTTATGTGAAATTTGCATTACAAAAATTTAATTCAAAGATCTGAACCTGTGTAAAAGGGGCACAAATCATTTCATTGTGTCTTACATGTACCAAAAAACTAATTACTATCAGCAAAGTATATTTGCAGATGTACAGTAAAAGTGATTTTTGCTCAAATTTCCCTCTTTTAATAGTTTTTTTAGTCTTTTTTTATTGTATCATTAAAAAGTAGCGTTATTATTATTGTGTGGATGGTTTAAAAGGGGGGCAATGTTAGGAAAATTTAGCATATTATTGATTTACAATTGAATAATAGATTTGTAATCCCCTTACTTACAACACACCTCCATTGCAGTGGGCAGAGATTCAGTCTATTATACTAGGGTCACTGAGTTCAATTCCTGGTGAAAGCTGTTTCATTTTTTTTAAAGGAAACGTTTTACAGTTCGGTCAAAACTTTGAACATTGAAGAAAATGTAAATCTATACAAAAAAATTCAATTGGGGAAACATTCAAGCGTTTTTTACCATTGTCTGAAGTGTTAGGTCATTACGTGCTGGTTCACAGTGTGAAGAAATTCTTAGAGAAAGAAATACATACTGTACAAATAAAGAATAAAAAACCATTGAGTGCTAACAATCATGCATGACCAATGCATTGATATTTAGATGTTCATGTGGCCAGTCGCAAGCATTAATCCATCTATGGCACTTTTCTGGTATAGCGCAGGGGAGTTTTAACAAAAGGAATAAAAAATCCATTTGGTAATCATTCTGGACAACGGGAATAAGATTTACAAATTCCGTAGGTGCAAGTTTTGTTTTCATCTTGTCTGTCACTCAGTCTGTGTGTGCAGAAATTTGTTTTGTGCAGTATATTGCATTGACTGCTGGAGCTAGCTGTACTGTAAACATAACGCGTTGGATTTTTGCCCTGGGCGTTTAGTTACATAGATTTTGTTGCTAGACAAATTCATGCAATGATTGCTTGAAAAAGCTGTCAATTACTGTAACTAACTCAGAGAGGTCAATTCACTTTACACCACATGCATACACAGAATCATAATCATTCAATATGAACACCACAGTGCAGTATGTCAATGTGGAACTGATTCTGTGTGAACAGCGACATCACACTAAGATTCTTGTTCACACAGTATCTGAACTTTTACAGTTCATTTCTAAACAAACAACGACATTCAAAGTAACTTATAAATACTTTTCGGTTATTAACTTTAATTAGTCTTTTCAAAATGAGCACTAAATCTAGTTCTTTCTAAAAAGAATTTAAGTGGTTTTCATGGCCATGTTTGTCAAGTTTCCATGCAGCTGCAAAATAGAAATAACACTCAGGACTCTTCAATAAAAGTTCCTTATACAGTTGTACATGTACAGAAGATGTGGATTGTGGACTATAATAAAATCATAACTAAAATAAAGACTAAATAAGACAAAGTAAAAAAACAAAGCATCACTGATGCAGATCGAAGCTCAACCTGTGAAATTTTGAGTAAGTGCTGTCGATTGTTTGTAGGTGAGAGTGCCATATATAATTATATTTTTTTAAATGTGTTATCTGCATTCATTAATTTAATCACCTCTTTTCTATGTTTCACAAGCTCACACTGTAAGTTGCCATGTCAAGACAAAGAAAATAATTCATGCGAGTATTCGAGTATGATTTGACTCTTGTGATTTGTCTTTGCACAACCCTCAACCATTTCTAAAAGAGCTGAAATTCACAAAAATCTTGCAAAGGTTTCATTAAATATGCCCATGATGCCCTAAAATAGACAAAATAAAGAACTTGAAACATTTCTTTAGTAACAGAATGTCTCCCAGAGCCATTACAAAGTTTACACCTCACCTGTAAATCTGAAAAATAGTGATGTCACTTCCATGGCAGTTAATGATTAGCTTATTAGAAAAGTATTCAGAAATATTTTGACCAATCAGAAAGGCTGATTTATCTCCATGGTAACACAATAGCTTACCTTGATAAAAGAAACTAATACCTGCATGCAAAGCCATCAGAAGTGAGGGAGCTGGCTGGGGGAGGGGGTTGGTTGGTTTAGTTTGTTGATGTTTAATGGCACCAGGAGGGTCAAATGTGACAAAGGAGCCTTTCCATGTGGAGCCGTTAGTGAAGAAAAAGGAGTAGTCGTGGAAAAGTTCACTGATTAAATTTGGTGTGTGGTTTTGCTACTGGTTTGAGAAGAAGTGATTTAAATTCAGGACATAT
This sequence comes from Chiridota heheva, assembly GCA_020152595.1. Lineage (NCBI taxonomy): Eukaryota > Metazoa > Echinodermata > Holothuroidea > Apodida > Chiridotidae > Chiridota > Chiridota heheva. Next base: position 1,229,446 of record JAIGNY010000476.1, read on the forward strand.
TGAATGAGGGGAAGGACAGAAACTGTGGGTGGGAATATTTTGGGATCCATGAAATATGTCAAGACTTAGTTTAAACTTTGCTATGGAATGTGCTGAACAATGAATTCATGCACACAATGATTTTTAATATTTCAAGTACATAAATTAGAAACTATGTGTTCATCCACTTCCGTCCCGGTCGCATGTAGTCAGATAAGATCTGACGGTAGTATACACTATAACCACTACATGGCTGCTATACACAGTCAAAAAACACTATCTACTTGAAACTGCATTGGCTTATCATAGAAGCCTATGCGCTAGAATAATTACGCCTTTCCGCAATGATCAGAGGTTAAGGTTTTAAGGTTTAAGGTTAAGGTTTTAGACAATGCTTTCATCAACATGGAATACTTTTACATAATACTAAATAAATATATATAGTCAATAATAGTAATAGTAATTTCTTGATATAGCACCCTTTCTATACAAGTATATTCAAGGGTGCTTTACAAACATTGAAGCTTTAGAATAGGGGAGAGTTGCCAAGCAGCGCATCATCCATCCATTAGCCCAGGGAAGTAAATGAACACAGCGTTTTCATGCTTCTCTTCTCGAATGGTGTTCAGAGAACCAGGTAGGGTGTGACTGTCCTACCATCATGGCCGACGGCTTAACGTCCCCTCCAAAGGACGGCACGAGCCAGTCAACCATTGCCACTTCTCTCAACAGCTGAATGGGGGAGCAGGAGCTGCAAACAACGTACTTCCGCTTTGATGATCAGGGTATCTGTCTGCATAGCTGTGGAAAAACAGGTTAGACCTGACCGGGACTTAAACCCGGTACCTGAAGCATCTCAGTCGTGTACTCTACCAACTGAGCTACATATATCAACTGAGCCGTTCACTTACGTTTTAGGCGTGGGTTTAATGAAGAAAACTGAAAAGTTGCGTTTTGTGCAAGAGCCTTTGCAAGTGGCATATTTTTCGAACAGTGCCTTAGGTGAATGTATCTAATTAGTTGAGAAGTTGTCGAACAATAGAGCGTCGGTGAAGTCAACATGTGTATAGCATTATATCGAACACTGCGCGCATCTACTGATAAACGTTTTCAAATAAGCAGTTGCCAGTACACTCGGGTGATAAGCGCACTAATTGTGTACACGCTTAAATTTCCAAAAGTGATTAGAGTAATTTAGAGTTTTTTACGTACAAAATGTTCATCATTTCATTTTTATTGTGATATATATATATATATATATATATATATATATATATATATATACATATACATATATATATATATATATATATATATATATATATGTATACATACATACATACAAACATACATACATACATACATACATACATACATGCACGTACATACTGTCCATACATACATACATACATACATACTTACATACATACATACATACATACATACATACATACATACATACATACATACATACATACATACATACATACATACATACATACATACATACATACAAACATACATACATATATATATATTTCATTCAATACCTCCAGCCTATTATTACATACAGTACAAAATAAGTACATTGATTTAACAATTTTTGATCAAAAAAAAGAATTAATAATGTTTTAAACACAAAAAAACCACGAACATAGACACAAAATACCTGCCCATACCAATAAAAAGGAAATGAATATTCAAAAACAAAAGGATAAAGTAAATATTAATCTATACAACATAATAATTATGCTAAAGATTCTTTGCACTTTTGCAGAGCTTTGTAAATGAACCTGGCTAAATTTAAACTTAAAGATTAGCTTGTAATTCTTAGAATTGTTTTAAACGAAGCATATGAGTAGTGGTGATAAAAGCGCTGAGGAATGAAAACTTTATTGTCCTCATAAAAGGGACATTCTAGCACAAAGTGATATTCATCCTCTAGACGATGTAGGTTACACATAGTGCATAATCTTAAATTTCTTGGAATATTTTGTCATCTGCCAGTATGGACATTCAAAGGGAGTACACACAACAATGTAGGCGTGTGATACAAATGCGGATTATCAATAAATGTTAAATATGGTTCATATGTGAGATAATGTTTAAAAACTCTATAATTATATAGACAGTCCATTAAATTCATTTGACTAAGCCATTCTTGCTCATTGATGTCAGACAATCTTAATGATAATTCTTGCAGGAACACAGATTCATCTCCTACATTTTGCTGAAACCATACTTCTCCAAAGCCTAACCTCATTAAGCGATGTCTTACAATCGCAACCCAAGAATTTATGCAATTATCCACTTTGTGATAAAGATGGTTGCTTGAGATATACAGTAAGTGTAGCGACTCTTATCATGTTTCAAAACTTTTAATCAATATTTAATGGCATTTCTTACTGCATAACAATAAAGACTTACTCTTCCCTAATTCCCTTCTTGCTACAGTACAACATTTACAGAATTATTTGGTAATCTTAGGGTGAATTTACAAAAATTGTCATGAAAACTTTTAATCTCAGAGCTAGATTGTGGTCCCCATAACTCAGAGCCGTACATCAGAATCGGTAAAATTTTCTTAACAAAAACTAACATACATTGATAGCATGGAAGGTGACCAGCTTTTGTGATATTGGTTTTAAGCAAGAAAGTAGCCTTACATCCTTTTGAGCAGCAGTCCATCCACCCAGGCAAGAAAAGGAAACTCCCAAGAACTTATAATTATTTACCACTTCAAGTTTTGCATCATTCAGATCAGCTTTGGCAAGTCTACCTCTTTTTCTAAAGACCATTACTTTAGTCTTATTATTATTCGGTAATTGATCATTTCATTTGTAATTTAGTTTAAAAGATATTTTAAAGTTTCAAGATGCTAATGAAATCAAAATCGTAGCTTGTAAGTACCTGTGTCAGTTTTGAAAAGGGTTTTTATTTCATAATTATGTTATTTGTTGTTGTTTCAGTGGTCTTCAAAATAATTTACGAGTGTATTATGCGTTGTCTCACTCAGTATGCAAGTATTGCCTTGCAAGTAGTGACTACTGAGTGAGGTGTTTATCTCACTATGTCGCATGAGACTGGCATCTGCCATAAATAGTAATAAATCAGATTTATAATGGGCACATATCCACCTAATGGATGTTCAAGGCACTGTACATATGTATACATGAACAATAAAATAAATGAACAGTGATCTTAAATTAAGTAGCCTACATATTAGCATAAGCATCACATATGATAAGTTTTTAGATTATTTTTTAATTAGTCAACAGAACAAGACAACCTGATATGGAGTGGCAATCGATTTCAAAGACATGGAGCTGCAACAGCAACAGCTATGCGGGCTATACAGTAGCTTGGCCTATGTATGCTAAAGCTGTTAATGTTTACTTATTGTAATAAATGTATACACGCCAAAAAAAGCAAGCGTGTATCGTTTACACACATTTAGTACCATAATTTTTGGAAATACACCAAAATTGCTCCAAATTTACGATTCTAAGTAAAAAAATCATGCAACCAGTATGCTCATATCAGTCCTCTCGAAAAAATGGCTGCCATCTTTGCGAAGCACTTAGAATTTTAGCTCCGTTAAAACCTTTTTATGTTTGTTTATTTTGAAATATCTTTTCTTTCTTGTAAAATTTATTCGACTCATCAGGTAATATTTACATGTAAATTTACCCGGCTAAACGTAGCAGGAATATTTACGAGAGTTATACTTACCTTCCATGCTATTAATATGCAATCTGGTCACATGACCTGATTCTATCGCACTTCTAACCGACCTTAAAATTGTAGTTACCAGCTAAGCCCTCACCTCCATATTAAATCTACTAGCCCTCACTTAACATTCCACCGAGGCTTGAACGAGAGGGGAGGCGGGCCGGGATGAATGGAAGGTACAGTAAGTAAAACTCTTGTAAATATCCCCGCTACCCTTAGCGGGGTAACTTTACTTCTAGTTATACCTTACCTTCCATGCTATTAATATGCAATCAGATTGCAACCGAGGATAGGAAGGAAGAGAGTTCAGGTCGTAGCACATTTGTAAAAACATTTTTTAAAGGCTGGTACTAAAACTCGCACTAGTCTTATCCCACTTAAGGAATAAAATTCCTTCTCCTCTTAAGGACGAAAGACCTCCGAATAGGAACTATCAAAAATAATTAAACGTGCCAGAACAGCAGCCAAAATCCGTTAATGAACGATTAAAACGTTAAGAAAATTAACGTAAAAAAACCCAACAGAATGAGAGAGCGTGAATAATTAAAGAATATTCACCTCAAAAAAGGGGTGGTCCTCCTCTAGAAAGTACAGCCCTTGCAACTCCGCCTTAATAGTCTGGTATATCTTTCAGATATGCGGAGACGAACGAAGAATCTCGTTAAGGGGATACCCCATTAAAAAGTGCAATCGATGTAGCTATGCCTCATACCTGATGTGCCTTAACCGCACGTTCCATGAATAACGCGGATTTATTGTACGTGATCATCTAAACAATCCAACTTGAAATCGAAATCAAGCGAGACGGCGCAATGCAGCTTTTGTAAGGACACGAATAAAGCGGTGACGATGTTCCGAAAAAATTGCATACATTTGATATAGTGTTTGAGACATCGAACAGGACACCAGACCTTGTCCTCTGTCGTGTCAGAAAACGTAGCGAGTGACGGAAGAAAAATAGGTTCTGGTAAAAACTCTAACGTCTGATTCTTGGCTAAGAAGGCCGGGTCGAGCACGAGTCTAACGCTGCCCGATTCAAAACGAATATGGCCCTCTTTGAGTGAAAGTATGTGAATGGCGCCTCTATGTCTAGCCGAGGCTACAGAGAGTAAAAATACCATTTGATTGTCAGTTCCTTGAGAGGACATTCTGACAAAGGCTCAAACGGAGCCCATGCCAATGTCTCAAAAACCACCTGCATATCACGAGGAGGAGCAAGGTTCCGAACTGAAGGTCTTTGTAAGAACATTCCTTTAATCAATCTTTCCAGAGGCTGCATGTCGGTGACGGTCGAGCCATCTGGAAAGCCCTGGTGGATTGCTGCTATGGCTGTCCTGAACCCCTTAACTGTATTGGTGGATTTATTCAGGGTTAACTGGACCAACAAAAAATCCGCTACATCACCAAGAGGCGCCGTATGCGGAGAAACCGATCTATCCCGGCTCCAGTCTCGGAACATTCCAAGTCTGGAAGCATACATCCCTAAAGTGAAAGATCTCTGGCTACGGGCTGCCATTTGGGCAGCTGCCTCCGAAAGACCCTGCGACACAAGGGATTCGCGGATAGAGGCCACACAGTCAAATGGAGTGCTCTTAGATTGTGGTGCAGTTTGCCGGAGCCCAGGATTGAGACTAACTCGTCCGTGACTGGAAGCTCGTACGGGGAACCTGCGACAAGATTAAGCAGCTGAGGGAACCACATTTGGCCGGGCCAGGGCCAATTGGGAGCTACCAGAAGAAACATGGAACACTGATCTCACATCCGACTTGCCCAGTACTCTTTGTACCAGAGTGAACGGTGGGAAGGCGTAGCCCACGAAGTTGGTCCACCTGATCGTGAACGCGTCAACTTTCCAGACTCTCGAGTCGAGTGTCAGAGCGCAAACAATTGGTAGCTTGTGTTTGTCCACAGACGCGAACAGATTTACGTCCAGGAGACCAAAGGTCGACCAGATCGCCTCGGCCACCCACAGGAGGAAGGCTTATTTTGTGGGGGCTTCTTGGAGGTGGGATAACAGTTCCGCGATCGTGTTCTCCTTGCCTGGCAGGCGGACCGCCTGGAGTGTGACCTTGTTCGTCATGCACCAAGACAGAAGGGACTTAGCTGCTAAGATCCAAAGACTCCTGGATCTCGTGACTCCCTGTCTGTTGATAAACGCCACTACCACTACTACTGGTGTTGTCAGTGCATATGAGAACAGTCTATGAGAACAGTCTTGTTCCATACCTGTGGTAGGAAATGAACAAGAGCCTGGCGTACTGCCTCTAGTTCTAACAGATTGATGTGCTGATCACACCAAGTGTCCGTCCAAAATCCCGCAACTAGGAACCACGCTTAATGCGCTCCCCACCCAGTCAAAGACTGTCACCACTGACAACAAAGGTCTGACAGGTGGAAAAATCGCTCCCTGTGACAAGTGAGAGTGGACGCACCATCACCAAATGTGGGGAACCACCGTCTGCGTACAGGGGGACGAGGACACTGAGGTCTCTCCTGGATGGTATGTAATAATTTAGTAGATGAATTTGTAGATCCCGCATGTAAAACCTGCACATGGGGACTACATCTACTAGGCTGGCTAGGTACCCCAAGAATACCAGACAAGCTCTCGCCGGCGATGCTGGTAGCGAGAGCACGTCGGCTCCCGCCCTCAGAGCTAGGATCCACTCCTCCGTCATTCGTATACGACCTTGAGTAAAATCCAGGACTGTTCCCAGAAAAGTGGGAGTCTGAGAAGGAACTAGATTGGACTTGGCAAGGTTGATCACCCACCCTAAGTATTGTGCCACTCTTATGACTACATTTGTGTGTTCCGCGATGGTGGCTGCGTATACTGCGATGATCAGCCAGTCGTCTAGGTACATAAAGATTTTGATGCCTTGCCTCCGTAGAAAGGCCGCTAGAACTCTCGTTATCCAGGTGAAGACCCTGGGGTCAGTCGATAGCCCGAAGGGTAACGCCCTCAACGTGTATGTAACTCCCTCGAACTGGAACGACAGAAAACGCCTGTGTTCCTCCAGCATCGGCACATGGAGACATGCGTCCGCGAGGTCGACAAAGGTGGCCCACAGGCCCCTCGTCAACTGAGTAAAGATGGAGTAAAGAGTCTCCATCTTGAACTTCAACGGACAAATGAACCGGTTGAGTGGTCTCAATTAATTATCGGGCGCCACTTGTTCCCCTTCTTGGGGGCCAGGAAAAGTGTGGAGATTACGAGGTTCCTGGGAGGGTTCGAAACGAGGGTGATGGCGTTCTTCGCCAGCAATTCCCCAATTTCTGTCCTCAACAACTCTGCCTGCTCACTCAGATGAGGCGTGGGGTAGGGGTGGGGGAGTTGTGAACTCTAGACGGTAACCCTACCGAATGGTTCGTAGCACCAATTTGTCTGTGGTGACTCTCTCCCATGCCTCTAAAAAATTTGCCCAAACGCCCCCCCGACTGGAACATCGTTCAACAGGGGCGTCAGGGATGGGTCAAAAACGCTGTCCCTTGCCCTTCCTCCTCCCTCTGAAGAAGAAGGTACCCGCTCTGCGTGCACAGGGGAAGGAGCATTGACCGGTCCCTGCCACATTCACTCTGCCAGTCCGTGACTGTGTCACGGCGATGCCGGGTTCGTCACAGGTTAAACGCACCTCGGCCCCGTATGGGGGCTGAAGGGCGGCGACATGTGGGAAGAGAAGAAAAAGACTTCATCTTTGCTAACAGCTTCTGAGTCTTCCGAAGATCGTCCTGGTGGCCAGCTTGGCGCGACAAAACATCTCGGAAGTGACCTGCAGATAGGTCCGGGCCTTCCGCTGGCAACCGCCGAGGTCTGCCTGAGTGGCGTCAGAGAGTCCAAGAAGAGGGAGAACATTCTCACGCCTCTACTGGACTACCTTTGTGGAGGCTTGGGCGAATTGGTCGACTGTCGCGTCGAGCAAATCCGAGTCTGGTTAACAGAGGCAGGGTCTTTGTAAGGACGTCGGCTGGTAGATGCCTACGCAAAACCGAGTCTAAGCCCTCTGTCACCCATACGGCAAGGGCTTGGTGTTTAAAACCCCGCCGTACGGACCGGTCGACAACTTGTAGGGAATCTTCCCTCCGCTGGACCGCAGGGTTAAGAAATTTCTTAGCCCTGGCCACAGAGCTCAACACCGCTGCAATGCAGCTCGCCGGCAGGCGGAGGAGTTGCCATACTCCGTCTGGGATCAGGGGGAAGTTTATGAGCGCTTGATAGGCAGCTGGTTGGACACGCCGGGCCTTATCAACTTCTTTGTTGTAGGCTGTCCAGTCCCTGTCCGGGGTCCTAGCCCAATGCCTAACCCTGGACATCAGGGAGGCATCAATGGGAAATTTCCTAGCCGTTGGCTTAGTATCTCTCAGAGCTGAGCTGAGCAGTCTACGCTGAGACTGTGGGCCAGCCTGGCGCTTCTGTAACATCCAGCTTGATTTCCCGTTCTAGAAAGTGCATAAGCTGGGCAACCCGCTCCCCTTGTAAAAGGGGGTCAACTGGGGGAGGTTAAGGGAAGAGGACCTCGTACGGTATCCGGTAGGATACGGGTGTCTTATCCAGTGCGATCTGCATCGTTGATGCTGCATTGGGGACGGCTTGAAGCGGGGTGGCGGGAGGAATCCCCGTTCTAGGGGGTGGTCCCGTGCCGTGTCTGGATACAAAACGTCCAAAAAATCGACGAGGGCATCCTTCTCCAAAACCTCAAGGTCAGGGGGATGTTAAGCCATGGCAGTGGCAGCTGCCAGGCGAGGAACAGGAGGCGGTAGCCTCTGCTCCAGCGCCTGGGATACGAAAGTCTCAAGTGTTTTCTTGAGTGTGTCCTGAAAAGTGGGATCCTCGAGGGGGTTAGCCCTGCGTCGCTTCCTACGCCTCCGCCCGTGTTCAGGGAAGGAGGAGGAAGAAGAGGACTGGTGACGTCAACTCTGTCTCTCCTTGTAAGCACTGTTCCCATCCCTGTCTCTCCTCCGGGGTCTGCCTCATTCAGGAGACCTCACCGAGTGGACAGGAGGGTAGGGCTCCGCCACAGCATTTGGCACCACTGGGGTACGTGTTAGCGCATGCCTACTCAGCTGTGGGGCCCCGGTGTCGGGTGTCCTGCTGAAAGTGGGCGGCGGCCCCGCCTCCCGGACAGGAGGGGGCTGCACTTTAAGCTTGGGTGGCGACGGGGGAGAGGGGGGGAGGCGAAGATGGCCTACCTGACCGTTGCCTCTTAACTCTCTCGGCCGCTCTTTAGAAGTGCCGGTCGCGGTAAAGTCTGTGCTCCGACCACGCCGCTTGATCCCAATCGCTGAATAGAGAAGAAGGGTTGGACTCGCAGCCTAATCTGCACGCGTAATACATGAGATGGATGTCACCGGAACGTAATTTAAAGAAGCGTTTGCATGCTATGCATCGTGGGATATCTTGGGTGCGTAAGGCACCGACACTCGGGGACCTGTCCTCTGTGTCCATGATACTAGTGAAAATAATTGCGGAACTGTAACGTTCAACTCGGACAATCTTATTTATAGCCTTCACACGGCTGTGGAACTGCATAGCTAATGGCTACGGGACCAAGAAGAAAATAGCTCTTGTGGTGCTGTACTTCTTGCGAAGATTGTCACTTGTCACCTGACCACGTAGCTAGTGGGTGTATTTCCGGGTTAATTGTATGGTGTACGTTATCCCGTTACAAAACTATGGAGTCCTAAGTATCCAATCACTGGAGCCGTATGGAACCGTCTGGCCGTCCAACGGACCCGTAAACACGAGCCGTGGAGCCGTCCAATGGACCCATACGGACCCGTAAATACAGGCCGTGGAGCCTTATGGAACTGTCCAATGGACCAACGGAGCCGTAAACACGGACCGTGGAGCCGTATGGAACCATCCAATAGACCCGTACGGAGCCATCACGGACCAGTGAACACCGGCCGTGGAGCTGTATGTATCCAACCACCGGAGCCGTACGGACCAGAAAGGACTCGTGAAATCACTTACTGGTCCCTATCGCAGAACCGTGGACCACAGCGGTATACAAAGGGTTTACTTCACTAAAAATAGGTGCTGCTCAGTAATCTTATCGAGAAGGGGGCACTTTTTTATAGTGGTTTATATTTTAAGTAACATTCTTCTTTAGGACGCCACTTAGTTTATCAATATATAGACTCAGGTAACTTATGTTTAATAGACCGCACCCATAGCACTACTCACTCAGTAATCTATCCAGTCAGAGGCCTCCAGGGGTTAATCAGGAAAAAGTTAACACAGTAAACTACAAACACAGGCCTCCCGAACTCAGTAATCTTACCGAGAAGGTTGCTGAGCATAAGTAGAAACTCTGAGACTAATTAATTTAAAATTTCTGAAAAAGAAAGATATATATATATGAGTGCATACATATAGAAATACACCAAGACTCCCCTACGGGGGATGTACCTATAATCCTTCGATCACACTTATAGAGAGACAAGGCATAGCAACTTACTGTAGTACATCCAAAAAAAATTAACAGAAAAATCTCTATCTTAACATTTTTTACAACCCAAGAAAAAGCTTCAAACGTAAAAACTTTATTAGCGTAGGGGTAGCATGGAAAACACAAACCACTGAGTAACTTGGCGTTTGTGGAGATAAAAAGAAAAGATTAGATCTCTTGTAAATAAGGCGTCGGAGAGACCCCCTCCCGGTCTCTCCAACGCCCCAAAATTCAAGCTTAAAAATTTAAAACTTTGTCTTCATTTTATGCAAGAAAAACAAAAACATGATATACACTGGTAACGTTGATTATAATATAGGCTCTTTTGTAACAACTGTAGCTCCTTGGAGCTGTAAGAAGCCGGCTCCTTGAACACTCTGTGGTGACGTCGACATTGGAAAGAAATTGGCCTAATGCATACGAGAACCTGTACTGAAGATATCCTAAGATGTAAATACAATGCATAGTATAACGCTAGGCTCTCCTCGTGAAAGGGCGGGGCCCAAGGGTGAAAACACCTAAACCCAGGGGCAAAAGGTCCACTAGACAGGCACACCTGGTGCTCTAGGGCCTAAAAACACCCGCCAGGAGAGTGGGACACTCTCGAACTAACCACCTGCTTTGCGCGGATGGAGACAATAACACTCTATCCTAAGTGTAGGCTACATGGGAAAGTCCTGGGAGTCGGACCGAAGAAACCCGGGCCCGTGGCTATCTCAGCTTACCTAGGAAGACTGGAAAAGGCGAACCGGATAAGATAGAGCAGCGGAAAAACCTGCCTAGTAGAAAATGCAAAAGAGAAAATTATTAGAAAGAGGTTAAATTAATTAAAAGAAAAAATGACCAGTTCCAGCGATGTTATTGCAAACAACGCGCTGAAAAGAGTGAGGGTTAGTAGAGGTAAAATGGAGGTGAGGGCTTGGCTGGTAACTACGTTTTTAAGGTCGTTTAGAAGTGCGTTAGAATCAGGTCATGTGACCAGATTGCATATTAATAGCATGAAAGGTAAGGTTTAACTAGAAGTAAATGTAATGATTGTCACAATTTAATTATTTTGATGGTGTGTTTATTGGTCGATTTATTGCTTTGTAAAATGGGCCTAGATTGAGTGAGATTTAAAGCCTTACTAAGTTACATTATGACCTATTTGTTAGTTTCATTGTTTGCTGCTGCACATTCACGGTGCATTTCACAAGTTATTCAGATTTCGGTGAAATCAAAGTGCAAAATATTCCCATTCATAGGTGATTACTGCACATTTGTGATTCTCACATTTTTCTCATATTTAGTAAATGTTTACAAGGATTTGGGAGCGTGTAGAGTGTACACGCTAACCGGTCACAGCTCTAATATATGCTTCGTATATGAGCCTTGCAGAGTTCCCGTAAGGGAGGATCATGTACAAATTTAGTAGACACAATCGCTAATACATATATTCTTCTACAGTACAGTGGTCACAAAAGAGCATGAATTTTAACACCAACACCCTTAATTTTTGTCTAATATAACCATACAGACATACAGCTGAACAACTTTTTTCAACTTGCATTTTGGTAGATTTCTCCGAATTCCTTGTGAAAAAGGGTAAAAATTGTCAATTTTCTGGAAGAAATTCAGTGTCTTGTGCACAGGATGTTAGCCAACTTGAAAAAGAAGGGGCCAAAACGGGCGCCGATACAACAAAAAACCACACCGCCTGTTCATTACAAGACGTGACAATTTTGTTATTGCACACTATAAAAATTAGTTGAAATTAACTACCTTAATGCCCTTGTTTTTTTCTACATACTAATTGTACATGCCAACATAAGTAACATGAACATCACATCGGTGCATTCATACACTCAAGGTTACACAGGCGATGCAGATATGCACTCAAATTATGTCAATAATTTTTTTATTGCTTGGGAAAAATGCTTACATGTGTATCACATTTTTGTCAAGCGCTCACAGAAAATGTATCACAACTTTATTTTAAAACGAAAAATGTGTATGTGTATCCTTTTAGAAAAGCAATTGAGTTAATATGATATTTACAAGATGTAAAACAAATTCAAGTTTCCGTGTCCTTTTTTTTTTTTTTTTCCTTGTTAAAATATGGAAGTCTTCATACTGAAAATCAAGTTGCCCAGAATTCCTAACATTCATACTCTAGATCAGAGATTCAGAGCGATTAAGTTGCGAGTACGAAGATTCGTAATACTACTAGTACTAGGCCAACAGTATGTGGACCAGTTGAGCGAAAACACCAGTTCCAAGGAAAAAGTTCACAAAAATTCTGTGTTCATAGAACAATTACTGATGCCAACGAAAAATTGTAAAATCTATTGCTCTTCACCTATAACAAGCATCAATAAAAAAATAAAAAAATCCCTCCAAAAGCATGGTAAAAATGCTGACAATAACAATGTTATTCTTGCTGGTGATTTCAACCAACCTAACATTGACTGGAGTCAAAACATTATTTCAGGAACTAACGCTTCCTCCAAAGCAGCCAATTTCTTCTTGAGGTGACTAATTCATTCAATCTCACACAAATGGTGCAGTCACCCACCAGAAATAACAACATCCTTGATCTTGTTTTTACTAACAATTCACCAGCTGTTACCTCAGCTAATGTCATTCCTGGTATAAGTGACCATGATATTGTTGAACTGACCCTAAATATCTCCCCTCCTCATAAAAAGTTGCCTAAATGTAAAATCTATTTAAAGAAAAAAGCTAACATAAAACGAATAAAAGAAGACCTGACCAAATTTAAATGGCAATATTATACTCAATTCAATAACTCCATTGATGTTGATGAAAAATTGAATTTCTTTGAACAGAAAAATAAACTGATTATTGATAAAAACACGCCTCACAAATTCACCTCAACTTAACTAAATCTGCCCTGCTTCACCCGTATCCAACGCCGTCTCTGCAGGAAAAAACATAAACTGTTCAAAAAATCTAAGACTAATCAACAAGCCAATGACTGGACTACCTATAAAAGCTTTAGGAAGGCTGTCCGTAAAAACCTCAAAGAAGCTAGAAACACCTTCATCTGTAATAAACTTAAAAACTCACTTAATGAAAACCCAAAGGTTTTCTGGTCCTATATCAAAAGATTAAGAAGCAACTCTGTAGGTGTGTCTGATCAAGTAAATAATGGTAAACTCTGCAGTGACAGTAAAACTAAAGCTAACATTCTATATGACCACTTTTTCAGTGTTTTCACAGAAGAAAACACCTCCCAAATCCCTGTAACTAAACCACTCACCAACAGCAAAATAACCCAACTTATAATTACCCCAGAAGGTGTCAAAAAGCAACATCATAACCTAGACCCCAACAAAGCCTCAGGTCCTTACCAAATACCACCATGGTTTCTAAAAATACACACCGATGACCTCTATGAAATTCTAACTGATTTCTTTCAAACCTCTGTCGATAATGGTACTATTCCTAACAAGTGGAAAGAAGCAAACATATGTAGCGTTTTTAAAAAAAGGTGGTAAACAAAACCCAGCTAATTATAGACCTATATCCCTCACCTGCGTTTGTAGTAAAATCCTTGAGCATATAATCCACTCCCATGTGATGAAATTCCTTGATGAGCATAATATCTTAACTGATTTACAACATGGCTTCCGTGCAAAAAGATCGACTGAAACACAACTCCTCTTAACAATAAATGATATCTCTAAACAAATTGACCAAAACAGTAACGTCTCTATGGCTATTCTTGACTTTTTAAAGCCTTTGATAAAGTCCCACACCAGCGCCTGTTATCCAAACTTTCCGCCTATGGCATTGATGGAAATCTCCTGGCCTGGTTTGCATCATTCCTCAAGAACCGCATCCAGCGTGCTGTATGTGATGGTGAAATCTCTGATTCTAAAGAGGTTTTATCCGGTGTACCACAAGGCACTGCACTGTTTTGGGTCCATTACTTTTCCTTATATGTAAATGACATCCATGATAATATAAGCAGCACAGTTAGACTGTTTGCTGATGACTGCTTTGTGTACAGAACAATTGATAACCCTTCTGACCAACAAAACCTCCAAGATGATCTTAACAAACTTGTACTTGAGTACGCATCAGCAGTCTGGGACCCCCATCACCAGTGCGATGTGGATAAACTTGAATCTATTCAAAGGAGAGCAGCCAGGTTCTGTATGGCAGACTACTCTTATAAATCTAGTGTAAAAAACATGCTTCATAAATTAGATTGGCCCCTGCTAAAAACAAGAAGATACAACACCCGGCTACATATGCTATATAAAATCAATAACAATCTTGTCGCCATCAATAAAGATAAACTTATCCCCACCGTCAGAACTAATACAAGAAATAATCATGACCTTAATTTCCAGGTTCCCTATGCTAAAAAGAATGTATATAAACACTCTTTCTTCTCTCACACACTAAAGGATTAAAATGCTTTACCGTCAGACATTGTACATGCACCAAGTTTCAACTGTTTCAAAGCTAAACTTACTATCACTTGTATTGCTAACTAGTTTTTTTTTGACATATTTTTTTTTTACTCATACTTTTTACGCTCAGTTGGCGTTCATGTCCTCTTGAAGGATTTTTGCCGACTTAAGCGATTCAGATTCTGATTCAATATTGTTTTCATTGAACTCTTTAAGAAATTGTAATGCTATTTGTGAGGTTGATTTTTCTAGCCATGTTGTCTGTTTACTCATAACTACTCAGAAACTTGGAAATTATCCAATATTTGTTTTTTGCTTATAGTTCTTCTTTATAACAGGAAGAACTGCAGGTATGTTTTCTGTCTAACAGTGTAATTTTGATTTAATTTTGATATTGGGTCAAGATTTTAATGTAAGTTTCAAAATTGCAGTCCAAAATGTGTAAAATGGAATGTTATGTAGTGCTCATGGAGAATGATGGAATTTGTTGTTACATACACCATTATTCTAACATTAGGTCTTACCTTAAGGCATTAGGGCAAATTGACTTACTTGGGGAAAAGATATGTTAAGCCCTACCTACATTGCTACAAAGCCTACAAATTATGCACAAATATTAGTGATCAACTGAAATTTTGGCACTCTTTTAATCAAGATTGAAAGATAACATAAAATGCCTTGAATATACAAAATTTGTACATGGAAAATGTAATTGCAAATTGTTCTGCAATCCTAAAAACTAAAAATATGGGACAATTAAGGAATTATGAAATAAAAAACACATTTTATCTTGGAACTGGTCCACATACTGCAGCCTGGCCTAGTACTACGTCACAGGTGTTCCTAGCATTATGACAATCTATATACTTATTACATATATATAAATATTATAACAGATAGGTCACCTCCTACCGCGACTTTCAAACTGTAGCCTACTGTATATAAAAATTCCTTTTTTTCTAAGCACTCACGAATCTTAATTACATTTTTTTACTCAACTCACATTTTTGGGGGACTCTCTTCTTTGTTTATAAGCCACACTATTTGTTATTCTTTTCCAATGAGATGTACAAACTATGAATTTTCTACCCCCATTGCAATCATGACAGTTTAAATGCCCAACAATTTGCTGCAAACCAAAGAAATGTTGCAATGGCATCATGAAAAAGCAGCACTTCAATGACGAATTAATTAATGGTCAAAAAAAAGGAATTTTCATATACGGTTCGAAAGTCGCAGTAGGAGGTGACCTACCACTAACATATAGCCTAGGCCTATATATAGGTCTAGGTTTCCATAACGCTAGTAGGGGAGTAGCACTACAAAACAAAGTGGTATTACGTGGTTCTAGTACATCTAATTCTTATGTTTTAACTTGCTACGTTGTTGGCCGTAGCCTGTGTTCGTGTGGTAAAAAATTAACCTACACCCACCTGGAAGACTTGTTCCACGTGTATCAGTGGATCCTCTCCCACTCCATCCATATTGATTTGGAAAATCTTGTTAGGTTATCATTTTGTACATTTCTGCAGTGTTAGCCGATGAAACGGAAGAGCAAAATAAGCGACAGGATATGACTAAAATGTACAGCCTTGTTATTCATACAACAAGTTAAGCAAGAGCCCTTGAAAATTCCTTTAATTCCTTAACTTGCTCCAATTTCTTCAGAATTTCCTTCATGAGCGAGAAATTATCCTTGTTTACTTATGTTTTCAAAACGTAAGTTATGAGCTGACTCGGCCCAACCACTCTCCATCTCTTTGCTTGTCTGTAAATGAGAAGAATACCTCAATCATTTCAATTTCGTCACAGTCAACGACAATGATGAATTTCAACTTTCGAGGAAAATTCGGAATGGAGACTGAACAGTTTTCCAGAAGGAAGGGGACTTTCATATCTTCCCTAAGGTTCCTCGCAGGGTCGTATAGATTCTCTTTCACATAGTGCGTGTGTGTGTGTGTGTGTGTGTGGTGTGTGTGAGAGGGTGGGTGTGTGTGTGTGGGTGTGTGGGCAGAGTGGAAGGGGGAGTAGGGGGGAGGGGGGTGCAGGAGTAAGGGGTGCAGGAGTGATGGGTAATGGGACCATACGTTTTCTCTACAAAGTGAGGGAAATTGATTTCCGAAAACTTGTGTAAATCCGTCCTGTACCCCATGAATTAAGGCTCGTTTGTTTAAAACAATAAAGTTGATGATAAAAAGATTGATTTAACATTCGTACTATAATTTCAATAAGTATCGTCTATATCATGTACAATAGTGGGATGAAGGTTAGAAGAGGCTGCTTGAAGAAAAAAAAGGTAGGGGCTTCAAATAAGCTTGACCGTTCAAAAAGAATCCTTTTTCATATGTGAAAATGCCGGCAGTCAAAACATATACTGTATACTTACACGTTTCGCACCCCTTTAGTTTTATTCGGGTGTCATTTAATATATCCCCTAGTCTCCCTTGCCAATGCTTTTATATTGAAGGACCGTCCCTTCTTTATACCTAGTTAGTATACAAAAGGCTAATTCTGGGCCACTTTTGCGTAATTTTTGCGTCGTTTTTGTTTTCACTGGTTCTGGCCCACTTTGTGTCGTTTTGTTTCACTAATTGGGCTCATTGGGCTGGTTCTGGCGCACTTTTTATGTCGTTTTTGGTTTCACTGATTCTGGCGCACTTTTTAGGTCGTTTTCACTAATTTATGGCAGAAAAATATTTGTTTTTCCTTTTATTTATTTATTTTCCTCATTTATTCATTTTTTTTAGTTTATGTTTAATCCCTGTAGCCAAAGGCCATAGTGTAGGTGATCCACTCACAACCCTGCGCTTGGTATCGAGAGGTGACAAGGACATTGTTGTGTTCGCTTTCTAATAGATTCATACCATGTTGAAATGTCTTGCTGTTATATAGTGCTTCTTTGTATTGCTGATGTCGTATATTTTTTTCACAACATTTTTTTTTAGCGCCTTTTGCTTTTCGGATCCCACCGCCATCTTCCTTCAGGATAGAATATATTTTGGGTCGAAGTCCTATATACTCGCTAATGGGTACTCCAGCACATTCGTCTTTCATTTTTACCAAGCACCTTTTTGTTCGTAGTGCTGTGAATCCGGTGGTCTGTCGGATAATCACTCGTATCATAGAGATGTGACTCAGAACTCATATCAGCATACACATCCTCGGTTTAGATTTCAAGCAGAAGACCGCTCCCCATATTGCTCCTTCAGGTTGTTGTAATAAAAGTCGTACATCAGATGTTTTTCAGGTCCAGGACACACATACCGACGTAGACTGGTCGGTTAAGCATCAGACGACGTGTGTGTATGTGTAGGGCGGCTAGATCATCATCAAATACCACGTACCTTGCAGACGTGGGGCTAGCTATCCACCAGCTTGTCATCTTCAGAGGCTCTCACGAGTTTGACATATACACGCTTACGCATATTTTCCATAGTCTTACCAAAGACGCTATTGTTCTTCAGTTTGTATAGGTCCTTCTCAAACCTGGTCTTGGTCTTCTTGCGGAGCTCTGTATTCATTCTGATGTAGGGTTCCATCCACTTGCTTTGGTCGAATCGAATTGCACGATGTATTTTTGTCAGCTTCATACCTAGAGAGAGATAGAGTTGTAAATTTCGGTAGCGCACAACATAGCGCTTTTTTATCGCAGAGATTTGGAACCAACTTTTCAACATCAGTTGACGAGTTTAACAGCCCTTACTGAGAATCTGACAGCCACTCCTTCGGAACCTTTATACCTTCCGGAGCAAGTGGGTATGCATTGTGGACGTCGTGTAGCTCTTGAGGATACTCAAGGTATGTCACCCCTTTTTGCATCGGGTGAAAGCTTATCCAGCGAGGGCACTTCATCCAACCATTCGAATCCACCCGTGGGTAGTGCTTGACTCATCGCCCAACCATACAGGCTATTTGCATCTAGGTAGAGAATATGATTGTTAGGCTTGGAATCGTCATAGTCTGAGACATAGGGGTTGTTGGCTTTAGCATAGCGCGTGGATACCATGGAAATACCACCTATCATACCTTTCTCAAAGAACAAGTGCATGTTATAGTCGGTTAACACTTCCAATTCTACACCTGTATATTTCAAGAGTGCATCCCAAGATAATCCAGGGCTTGTATAATAGTGTGCTGGGTCCAGACCATACTGCCGCAAGCAAGTCTTCCGATATATCTGGAAGACATCAACTAGTAGAAGCACATCAGTCCACAGGTATAGGTCGTGATAATTTCTCATAGTATTACATTTGAATGCCCCCAAACCTCCTGCGCATGTTGATAATCCTCATCAGAGATATGTTCCTCCGTAAGTTTGCTATAGAAGGCAGCTAGGCTTGCGGAGGTAGGAACTCCCCAAACCGTTCCCAGGAATCCATATACTCATAGGGATAAATCCCCTTACGCAATAACAATTGTCTCTTTGAGTCGTTAGCAGCATCCAGCTTTTCCAATGACGCAAGCAGTAATTGTGCGCTATCGATGAACCTCAACTGACCTAGGGAGAAGGATATATATTTCTCCACGTTATTAGGGATGCAGGTTATCTTTCCTTCCACTTTGCTGATGGCTTGCATGATCAAATGAGAGTCATAGCCCCGCAGGTTATGGAACACAACTGGGATTGTGGTTGTTTTGGGGCTCAGGCGCAACTTCAACTTGCAGGTTTTGTGCGCAGCACCTCTGTACTTACCCGTGATATGGCAGTGGTCGCGGACAGATTCACCATGTAGAGCTTTGTTTTACATATATGACAATTCTGTGCTGTCCGGTGTGCGCGCCAATCCTCTCTGGTAATTAGCATAGGTCGAGGGTTTGCCAGAAGTGCTTTGATCTTAGTTTCTTCCTACTGCAAAGCCTCAAGGTACTTCTCAGCTGCATTTTGTCCTTGATATACTACTGGAGGTTCTGTGCGACCATCGCACCTTACCACAACAAACCCATAGCCACGCGCTTCATGCTCAGTGTTGAGTCTTTTGGCCCGTATTGGATTGTGCGGGATTGGATCCAGGACTATCTATCTTACAGGTGAGTGCCTCAAAATCTGCGTGGATTACGTAGGGCAATGGAAGCTGCTTGCTTGTGATAGTTCTGGAAGGACGGCTTGTTTTCGCGTTCTTTCAGCATCTCAATACATACAGCTGTTTGACCAGTTCCTATGCAATCAGGTCTATTGGCCTCGAGCAGATCTTCCCTGAAATAGCCATGCGGACACCTCTCACAGAAGTGCTTACGCCTTTGATTAGCACTTTGATCAAAGAGCAGGCGGCTGAGGCTTTTGACCCACGTGTAGTGGAACTTGCATGCCTTCTCAATTAATAGAAGGTTGATCCTGGGGATGTTCTTGTCTTGTTTGCTGAGTCTGTGAACGGTCACCCGTTTATCCCAACCGAAGACATTAATAGCCAGATTGTTTTGTTTTTCAACCTTCCCGATCTGGGAAAGTGGAGCTGGAGCCTCTATCTTTGAAATTTCAAAAGTTTAAACCGTCTTTTGAGGAATACTTGCTGCATCTTTCTGGATGCTGCTTGGCTGGAAACAGAGCAGATCGGAGAGCCCAGCAAAGACAGTTATCATCACGGTTTTTCACATTGATGGTAGTCTTTTTAGCTTTGAGTTCTTTCGGCAAATAGATATAGGACCCACCTCGTAGTGGTTGGTACCGGGCAATATTTACCCAGAGGTCCTCTACTCTATCCACCATCTATCCTGACCTCTCTGAGTCCATTTCTCAAGAGATTCTATCATGCCTAGGAAAGCGTTGTTGATCGCTGCATCAATCTCATCTACTTGCAGGACATTCATCTGATGGCTGCGAAATACTGGATTTGTGAATTCAGTTTCTCCATTGCCGTATCCTTCTTCAGCCCCACTCGGAGTGCTAACTAGAATTTTAATCCGCGAAGGGCTCTAACCTCTTCTGCTACCTTCCGGTGAATTGCGGGAGGAATATTTTCCAACAGGGCTAGTGAGTCAACTCCCAATCAGTGTCCATCTGCGATATTCATTTTCCAACTGCGGAGGTAAGTACCAATTGTCCCAGGGGCCCGTCTGACTCTTGGTGCAGGCACAGGTCTAGGAGCAGGAACAGGCCTAGGAGCAGGAACCGGCCTTGGTACTCTAGGAGCAGGAACCGGCCTCGGTGCTTTAGGAGCAAGAACCGGTCTGCGGGCTGGCATATACGTATGAGCGATGATGGCATTTGTGTAAACCCTTTCAATATAATTTCCTCTTTGGCCTGATGGGTTATCAAGGAGAATATTGTTTTCAACCACATAGTTTCTCAACGCCTCGACTCTCTCTCTCTCTTTTCTAAGTGCAGTTCTATTTAAGTTATTCATCATACGCTGGTATACTATAGCATTTTATTTCTCTAGTTTGTTGTAGCACAGATTTGTATACTATGATACATCATGTCTCTAATAAGGTGTTGCAACAGAATGGGCTTTATGTTCTGCGAGCACTTCTTGAAAGTTTATACGAGCTTGTTTTTTAATGTACATACGTTTTTAAACAACCCTTCTACCACCGCAACCACAGCAAAGTTGTGTCTGAGAATAAACACCAACCCTACACTTGCGGCATGGTACTATTGGACGTTTACCATTTGTAATCACTACTCGATGCTGCCAGCATTGATCATACCTAGCAGATCTTCTACATGTTTCTTTCTTACCTAGCGGTAGCCAATTACACTTGTTCTCTGCACGTACTGACATCTGATATCGTTATAATACCCTATCTCTAATTGCATGCTGCATTATTTCTGTGGGAGCTCAGTGTTGTGAGGAACGTTCAACAACTCTTCACGGACAAATCCACAGTCCGGACCATCTTGGAGATAGTATAGGACAAGCTCTCCAGGCTTTGTAACAGACCGTCCTATCCGATAAATTTTGACAGACCACACAGGGTCTGTAGCACGACGTCGACCTCCTTCCAGCTCACCTGGTTGGTATAGATAACGCATTACAACATCGGTAGGTACTTTTTGCTCCTCCAAAACAGCTGCAGATGCTGGTTTCTTTTTCACCATTTTAGCTTTAATAGCATTAACAGGCTTCTTTCCGATCAGTCGTGTGACTTCGTTGTTCAAAGCTGAAACAAGGGCAGGTAGTCTCTCTACTCATTCTGTCGATCTCTCTCCCTTAGGCAATTCCATTTCCTGAGTATACTGATGTCCGAACAACCGTTCTGCCAATGTACGATTAAACCGCTCTGCAAAAGCTTGATCGCGATGAACGTCTGAGATTCCACGTCTCACCTCAAGACCATGCTTCTTTAATGTATCAGTTACAAAACTCATGAACTCACCCCCTGGATCCACCTGAAGTAGTTTCGGCCAATCGAGTGGACTACGATTATAGATGCGGGTAAATGCAGAAGCAACATCTGTTGACTACTACTTCGAACTTAAAGGCTCTGCCTCTTTATACCGACTGGCCACATCGACCACAACTAATGCATACTTATAAGTCTTGCGTCCAACTTTGTCATGAGGTAGAAACAAGAGGTCGGCTTGATGGACTTGATTTAGTGTAGAAATGTCGAACTTAGGTCGTGGTATATAGTGGGGAGAAGGCAGGCAGATCTGCCACATAGCCTGCTTCTTTTATAAGTCTTGCGTCTAACTTTGTCAAGAGGTAGAAACAAGAGGTCGGCTTGATAGATTTGATTTGATGTAGAAATGTTGAACTTAGGTCGTGGCATATAGTGGGGAGAAGGCAGGTATATCTGCCACATAGCCTGCTTCTTTAGCTAAGCTCGGGATTTATCTTCAGACACCTATACAGCTTTTGCAAGTTTCTTTATAGCTGGAGTTCCTCTCTAATACCCCTGAGGGCTATAATATATCTCTGCTAGTTTCATCTTATATTAGACATATACATATGTATTCATAATGGCAATGAATTATGGAAAGAAATTAGCGCCTACACGAAGAACCCGCACAGGTCTGGGTGTGAAAGGTGTACGCACAACTCATCAAGTTACTCTTGAGACCCCAACGGCCACAGCAGGTAATCATGTGATTGTCAAATTCCCGAAGCTGCACCAGCATGATGTCATCGTCTCAGGCACGCTCAGACTGGTCTTCAACATCACTCTGAGAAGCACAGATGGGAATCGCACTATTATCAACAACATAGGCCGCAACATTGTGAGCAAACTAGAGGTAAAACTTAGAGGTGAGGTTGTCATGAGTTTGGACAGCGCAGATGTGTTCTACAACTATGCAGACATATGGCTCTCCTCTAGCGCGAGAGATAATACCGACTACCAGGGCATAAGCAAAGAAAATTGTCTGAAAATTCGTGTAGGTGCTAGGGATAAAGCTTATAATAATAAGGGTGACAACGCGAATGCTAAAGCTTTTGGCAAAAGATTTGCTATACCATTAGATTTTAGTCTCTTGAGTGGCCACGCCCCATTTCACCCATCAGATCTGCACGATTGGTTTGAATACATCATATACTTTGCTCCTAACGAGAAGGTTATCATTGCAAGCGATGACACCGACGCTTTCTACACTCTGAAAAACTTGACTCTGGGATTTGATGATGTGAATCAAGCAAGCCTTGCAGCAGAAATCTAAAATAAAATGTTAAATAAGTACCCGGTAAGCTATACAGATATACAAAGGCACCGGAGAGAAACGCTAGACCTCACTGGCTCTGTGTGGACTATCCCTTTGAATTTACCTCGACACAGTACCAGCGGTGTTGTCCTGTTGTTCGTAAAAGTAGTTGATGATGTTGGATTTGCACGAAAACCTGAGACTTTCATGAATCCCGATATAATTACGGTCAGTGTAACCATTGAAGGTGTTCCTAACCAGCTATATTCCCAAGGCGTCCTCCCATACCAGCACTGGGACGAGGCTAAGAAGGCATCACGGGCGAGGGCCTTAGTACCGAGGTAGGTTTAGTTGTTAAGGAGATCGGTCGACATTTCATCGATTTATCAGATTACCTCCAAAACAATACGCACTTGTTCTTGATCTGCGCAGCACCGATGATGATGCTCTACATGATAACGGCCGCAATTTGGGTAACGGTAGTGTGGGCATGACTCTGGAGATCAACCGCACTCACGCAGATGAAGGTACAGTGATTATGTACTACTTCGTTCTCTCGGATAAACAGCTGGTTATAAAGAGCGGTCACCTAGCCAGAACGTGGAGTTAGATGCAAAAAACTATATAAAAATGGACTTACCAAGAGAGATCCCCACACTGCGATTATATGCGGTAAAACAGGCTATGGAAAGGCGCAGTATGTGTTGAACCTATTAGAAACCAGCTATTCAGGTGTATTTGCACAAATTTTTATATTATGCCCCACCTGGTCTTACAATCAAACATACTTACAACGCGAGTCCCTTTCTGACGACTGCAATGTCTTCTTTCTAGATCCCTCTGAAGACAAATTGCCAAAATATCTTAAAATCATAAGCAGGCTCTACCAAGGTATACCTACTCTCTGCATAGTCGATGATTGTTCTGCAGAAAGTGACCTTGTGAAAAAAAGGAGAGCATTATCAAATTAAGCTTTTTCAGGTAGACATCATCTGCACTCGCTACGGGTGTTAACTCAAAAATGGAACTCAATTGTTACTGATGTACGTGAACAGACTGAGTGGATTGCTTTATTCCACTGCAAGTCAGCTCATTGCTTTGATCTAGTTATGAAAGAAAACAGTGGCATTCCACAAGAAAAGTGGCAAGAAATCCGTGATAAGCTATCAAGTACAAAGTATGCTAAACTTGTGTTAAATAGTAGACCACCTTTTGAGTACACAATTGAGTAATTAATGCTTAGTAATAGTTCAGTAATGCTTAGTAATAGTTAAGTAATGTTAAGTAATGCTTAGTAATAGTTCAGTAATGCTCAGTAATGCTCAGTAATAGTTAAGTAATGCTCAGTAATAGTTAAGTAATGCCCAGTAATGCTTAGTAATAGTTCAGTAATGCTTAGTAATAGTTTAGTAATGCTTGGTAATGCTTAGTGATACTTCAATAATGCTTAGTAATAGTTTAGTAATGCTTAGTAATAGTTAAGTAATGCTTAGTAATAGTTCAGTAATGCTTAGTAATAGTTTAGTATTGTTTAGTAATAGTTCAGTAATGCTTAGTAATAATTCAGTAATGCTTAGTAATAGTTCAGTAATGCTTAGTAATAGTTCAGTAATGCTTAGTAATAGTTCAGTAATGCTTGGTAATAGTTCAGTAATGCTCAGTAATGCTTAGTAATAGTTCAGTAATGCTTGGTAATAGTTCAGTAATTCTCAGAAATGCTTAGTAATAGTTTAGTAATGCTTAGTAATAGTTCAGTAAGGCTCAGTAATGCTTAGTAATAGTTTAGTAATGCTCAGTAATGTTCAGTAATAGTTAAGCAATGCTCAGTAATGCTTAGTAACAGTTCAATAATACTCAGTAATACTTAGTAATAATTCAGTAATGCTTAGTAGTAGTTCAGTATTGCTCAGTAATACTTAAAAATAGTTCAGTAATGCTTAGTAATAGTTCAGTAATGCTTAGTAATAGTTTAGTAATGCTCAGTAATGCTTAGTAATAGTTTAGTAATGCTTAGTAATAGTTCAGTAATGCTCAGTAATAGTTTAGTAATGCTCAGTAATGCTTAGTAATAGTTTAGTAATGCTTAGTAAAAGTTAAGTAATGCTTAGTAATAGTTAATTAGTGCTTAGTAATAATTAAGTAATGTCCAGCGCCATGTTGAACACAGCATTATTAATAATCACACTTGCACTACACCTGTGGTATATTTATCCCATTGTATCGCGTGTTCGTAGAGTGATAATGAATATTGATAGTCTTATAGAAACACTAGGTGAGCCGTCGCAAGAGCCATCACAGGAGGACCACCGCAAGCAGCTAGCTGTCGTTATCCATGGAGGCATGTTCATAGACTATTTAGGGAAGCATGTTTTATCCCAACAGCTTCAAAAGATGTCGGGTGATGTGGAACGATTACATGCTGTATATGAGGCCTGTCTTGGTGATAGAATGACTAAAAGTTTGGGGGAAACAGCAATAAATGTATATGCGCGTTCAGCAGCCAGTATATTTAACATTGACAGTGAGCAGGCCCTTGCTACAGACCTTGGAGAAGATCCCTTTATAAACACTGCATTAAGAAGTATTAGTTGCAGACTTTTTCATAAATGGGGGTTCTGGATTGCACCAGTAAGTATAGTTCTTACAACTGGGCGTCATATTGAATATACAAAAACAAATGATATAAACAATGGAGATACAGAGGTTGAAAAACCCCAAGAGGGTGGAAGCCGGGAAACGTGCTGCGGAGACACGCAAGGCACGGATAACGATGGATGTCCCGCATTCGAAGGAGACCGAGCACTTTGAAGGGGAACATCGGAGGATGAAGAAACACCAGCGGCCACCCGCTGCAGAGACAGATCCACCTAGGGCTTCTTGGGAAATTTGGTGGGGTGTACTAGCTGCTGCTGTCGTAGTTGCTTCTGCTGCTGTTTTAGCTCAAAATCGCCATACACCTAGTCCACCCAGTCCCCCATGCCTGAAAACCAATTCAACATAACTGCAGATGGATATATATACTAAACAATGACGCAGCCTAACCAAGTTATCAATTCCCTGTAGCAGGGCGGAACAATAGCTTTATTAGTCACAGGCTATGCCGTCCTAAGAAGTGCTGTTATAAAAAGCTTAAAGCCACCACCCCCATTAGGAATGAAACCACATGATGTAGCACTCCTTACATTTGACTTTACAGCAGCTACTATGACTCGTGAGTGGTTAGTTTCCCAAGGTATCATTCCTGATAAAATTGTTACTACACCACCCAATTAAATATATGTGTCTCATAGATGATGGCTACGATTGCCTTGCTTGTTGGTGGGGCTTTAGTAAACGCCCCAGCATTTTCAGGTTCAAACTTTGTATTTAGTCAGCTTGCCAAGGACCCTGCTGCACAGGAAGAACGTACGCGTCATGATAAAGCCGTGGAAAAACTGCAGGCAGCTGAAATGGAATGGGTTCGTGATAGGCAAGTGAAGCTGGATAGGATGGATCAAAGACTCATAGATAACGCAATGAGATTTTACAACTAGGTTTATGGTGCAGACTCTATTCTACTAGATTCGAAGCCTCGCCTAGAAGACTTCTATTCACCATCCCCTCAACAACACAACCTAGATTTGGCTTTTATTACAATTGCTACGATTGGAATGAGGTCTGCTTATTTCTTGTTAAATTGAAGTTAAAATTTGTGATATAATAACAATGGAAGATATACCAATGGACGATTTTATGGACGACCTAGATGACGACCCGGTTGATGACCCGTACTTGGATGGTTTTGACGTAACCAATGATTTCCTTCCCGATGTACCCACTGCGGCTGAAACTAGCGTTGGTATTGTTGATCTGTCTATAGCAGAACAGCAACGTGAAGTTGACAAGATTCAGCTCGTAGACAAAGTTTACGATGATATGAAAATTGCTGGTAAACCAAAGTATGACCTATTTAAGTTGGATTCAGAGCATAATTTGTATCTTGCACACAGGGGTAGTGAGATCCGCCTCAACAAAATTCGGACTAGTGGATGGATCACTGTCGCAACAATCAATTCACAAAGAGGAGGAAAGGGGGCAATCAGGGAAGTATTTGGTGATAGACAAAATTCTGCTACAAAAATAGAGAATATGGCGTCTAACGTCCTTGATGGCACAGATCCTGATGTAACTGCACTGTTGGATGATATCGAACAATTAATAGGGACAACAAATGTAGCTGTTCAGACTGATGCTCCCCCATTACCCCTACGGGAGCTCATGGGACCCGACAAGCAGCTTAGAACTATACGAGGTACGTTATCGGCTCAGGAAAGCAAGCTTGTGGAAACTGACCAACAACTCGAAGAGGCAAGAGACCGCCTCAAAGCAACCAACGATAAAGACGAAAAGACAAGTATACGTATAGAGATTGAACAGCTGGAAGGTCTGCAAGACGCTCTACAGACCAGCATAGATACACTTCGTGGTGATCTGAAGTCTCAGGTACGGCAGATACGTGACCTTGCGCGTGAGCTTGTATATAGCGACCGTTCTCTGCGAGAAAAATTGGTTAAGTTGTTTCGAGAGCAGGGTGTGACAATTACTCCCATTCTGACCGCATTAGGGTTTATAATATCCACTATCATACTGGCACTTGGGCTGGGACCACGTGCCAATACCACAGCCGCCGCCGCCGCCAGATAATGATGTCAAAGCACTGGGTCGGGTGATGAAACGTTTTGGTAAATGGCACGGTGCAGCTCTACCGGGCATCATAGGTGGTGCCCTTTCTTTGCTTTTCAATCTAATTGGTGACATATTCACAAAGGTTTAGAATCACTTGTGGGCACTTGTGCTTGCAGTGAGTGGTGCACTTATCGCATGGGTATCCAGGCGATCAAATTGAAGATATCACATAACATTTTATACTACGATGTATTACAGCACACATATCGTCACCGGAGAACCCACCAATCTCCAATTCCCGCTCCAGGTAAGCGAAGTAGGAATCAATGATGTGTGCTTTACCAGTTGTTGGTATAACCTTGATAAGGATGGGAAGATGGATGTTGTGTCAATGGCTAGTGGAAATATTAGGACAACAAACGTTAATGCAGGCTTGTATCATTTCAATATGATTAAATGAAAATTAGATAAAGGGATAATCCGAGATGATGCCGGAGGTATTGATTTCGAGTTGGCCACTTCACTGATCCGTATAATTGTGCCAGATAGGAGTGCGCTTCTTTGAAGTGAAAAGCTCTTAGTGCTATTGGGATTCAAACTTACCAATGAAAATAAGGGAATGAACCCAGGTGTGTATAGGAGCGATCGTGTACCTCCCCTTATGATGGATCTTTCCTTAAGCATTCACCTCCGGGGGTTGAATGTTTCGCATAACCTTGTCGATAGGCATCCCACGGATAGACTTGGTAAATTTCTTGTGAATAAGACTGATGTAGGCCGAATGACTCATATACAATATAGTCGTCCAAGAATGCATCGACTTGCAAATGATGTGCTGATTACCACCACCTTAAAGGTACGAAACAATGGTAAACCTTTTAATAACCCCATTCTCCCTATTGGAGTTACATTGCTGTTAAAATAATCGATGTATTACAGCACGTATCTAGTCAACGGAAAACCAAGAAACCTAGAAACACCTCTTCAAGTAAAAGAGGTTGGTATCACAGATGTGTTCTTCACCAACGGTTGGTAATAACCGAAAGTAGCATGGATTAGATATTCAGAGGATAAGCGAATTAAACGAGTAAATATTAAACCAGGCTTCTATACTTTCAATACACTTACGAAAAGAGTTGATAGGGAGATAGAAAGAGAAGAAAGAGGAGGTATGTTCTTAGAACAAAACACTTTACAAATCAAATTAATCATACCGGCTACTTGCGAAGTCAAATTCAGCAGTAACTTTCTATATTTTTTGGGAATGAATCTCACAGATGAATGGGTGGGTGCAGGTGTATATAGGAGTGATCAAATTCAAATTGCTCTAACTTATGCAGTTTCATTGTTTGTCACTATAGGAGATGATTGAATGACGCACAAGACAATATATTTCAGATTAAATTGGAATCCGAGCATTTTTAGTCTCGGTAAACTTCTCAAAATACAGATTTTACGTGGCTCATTTTGTGAAGATCTTTGAAAAGGTAAGATTCATCAATCGTTTTTCCTATCTGTGAAGGTCACTTTTCTTTATAGTAGGCAACTTTTTATTAGGCTCAATATGCTTTTATAAAGTGAATTATCAGTGTCGTCAAATTTAATTCATCTTCAAGTACTTTTAGTTGGTGAAAATGCTTAGGGAAAATGCCATTCCAAATTCTCACTTTTTAGACCTTATTCCTTCCTAACGTGATAAGGTGTATCTTTTCTGTAACACTAGGTTGTTATTATGGCAATGCATTGAGACAGGACGGAATTATGCTAAATGAAATAAATTTGGTAGGATGATTATTGACAGAGCCTACGGATATAAACAAATGTTATTCTTGTCACTGTTATCCACAATTTTGGATATGCTATACTAGGTTTAGGTCTACCAAATGCAAAGAACGATCTGTTTTGCACCCAACATTTAAGCCCTTGCATTGGCACTTTGGCAGTTGTGACTAAGCTAGGCCTAGGAGGGGGCGGGGGGGGGGGACTAGTAATAGGGCCTATCACTGTATTATAACCCGAATTTGTTACCCACCTTAGCGAAGTCAGACAGAATTATTATGTAAAAATAAAATCAATTTTCATGATGAGTACAGAGTAGGCATATGAAGTTGAGAGAAACATAAGGCCTAAATCATGAGGCCATGTTTCAAATACCATGTAGAATCCTATTCCATTGATTGCCTTACTCAGTCAGACCAAGATTTGAATAGTCCCTGCATAGAAGTTAAAGTAGACCCAGTACTATTGAATCACCCCACAAAATAATTTGCGACGTAGGCGCCTACCGGCAGTTGACCACATCAATTATTACATAACAGAACTTCAGCAGACAAAAACTGTTCCAAGTTCAGAGTTATGTTAAAATTATTAAGTCATCTTTGACATTAAAAACAACACTTTTTCTGTGTCACTTTCTGAAAATATCATGCAGACACAATGCAGGCTGCACAGTTACAAAAGAGTATGACCCTTAATATTGTATCGTGGTACTGTTAATGAATGTTAATTATTTGCTACTTTTTCGCAACTTATTTTGTCAAAGATGTGCCAATTTATTTTTGGATCACAGAAAAAACACAAAAAGCATAATATAAAACTGATATTGGTTTTGAACATAAGTTTGCAATGCTGGATCATATTTACCTTATACCACGCCTTGATATAGAAAGTTTATGAAATGAATAACTAGTGTAAATTACGATAAAATGTTTTTTCTTCCAATTTTTTTCAATAAAAATTCTCGCATGTTGAAAACTTAAGCACATAACTGGAGCTGTTTTTATGAGTTGATTTGAAGCATATTTTTTTTATCCATATGGCCAGACCAGTATAGAGCATAATGCCGAAATACAGGTACAGTAACAGGTTGTTTTTTTCTGAGCAAGGAACGAGCTACAGTACTATACACTGTTTTGATGTTCTTGTTCTCAAGTCTTGTTCTCACAATCAGAACTGATATCATTTGAAAAATTATATGCGTTGTTCTACATTGCAGAGTTATGGTTATTTCATGCTTTCACAGATACACCGATCTTATAGTAAATGAAGATCTGAAAAACTTTTATTTTCTTCAGTTATACTGAGATAGACAACAAATTTTGTTCACCCCGTTGATTCTCAGTTTGACCCCTTACATGTAGATACAGATACATATATATATATATATATATATATATATATATATATATATATATATATATATATATATATATATATATATATATATATATATATATATATATATATATATATATATATATATATATGTATATATATATATATACATATATATATATATATATTTTTATATATATATATATATATATATATATATATATATTTATATATATATATATATATAATATATATATATATATATATATAAATATATATATATATATATATATATATATATATATATATATATATATATATATATATATATATATATATATATATATATATATATATATATATATATATATATATATATACAGCAACACACTTTTGACAGGACTTTACAGTAAAATGTACCATTTTCAAAAATCTTGTCACTATAGTTCATTTATTCTGTCATATTGTTTTCGTAGATTAAAAATAGTATAAATTGGGTGTAGTTTGGTTCCATATGGAGTGTTACTCTCTTTTATAGATATTTCTGTTATTATATTGCAGTCATTTTCCTCACCTTCATACATACATTCAAGAAAGCTAACTATTGATTTACACAAATTGTTTTCATGCATGTTGCTTCAAGGCTCCTATACTGTAAATCTAGAAATAACAAATTATTTTCATTTCAGAAAAGTGTACATTAGGGAAAAAAGATTTAAGATTTTACAAATCACTTATTTGTGTAGCCCAGAATGTGAGAAGGGTCAATGTTTAGATTGTTAAAATGTTGTCTTGTTTACTTGAAATTACTCTTTGTGCTACTTGCAAAAATGCTTGAATTCTGCTTCTGCTTAAACACTGATGGAGCTCAAAACTTCTCCTAAAAACACATTTGGTCAAAATCATTTGTATAGCAAAACCTAAATGATATGTATAGCAAATTTAACATTAGTTTTTTTACCTCACATGTTATGTTTTTATTCATAATCTGCAGTATCATTTGATGTTAAACTTGTTTTTAAATATTCCTCAGTTGTTCGAGAGGAACAGTGCACAACTACTGCAGCATCACATTGTCTTGATATCAACTTATCACTACATTTTACTTTCTCTCAAAGATTGTGGCAGAGCAACAGAGAAATCAAATAAGTGCTATATTTCTAAAAGAAAAAATGTGCTCAAATAAGTGCACTTATCAGGACTACAGTAGATCCGTATTTACCCATTAGTCATTTAGGTTACATGGAAGCTGCAGCAACAACAACTGAAGAAGAATGCTGTGACTGACAGTTACATAGCATCGAATGGTGTCTCCATCCATCCTGTTTTTTTACAGCATACTTCATACATGATAAAATGAAACACGTGTTGCTATATGTGAAATATTGTTTCATGAGATGATTCTTTCATATTATATCTTTCTTTGTTTTACCTGCAGAAATGAATTTGATCAGTACATTTTGGTATTGGAGCAGTTTAAGACATGAATATGGGTACCACAATATTTTTGCATCAACAGAGAAGGTAAACAAGATGCAGATAATTTAATGTCTTATGCAAACTATCATTATCGGTCCTTTAGAAAACTCAAATTAAATAGAAAAATTAAAGTGCCATGTAACTCTTTAATGGTCAATAATTACCATCTTTACCAATAATGTTATTATTATAAAACAATAATTAATTTGTATAGATAGTGCAAAATTATATTAAGCATTTTATGTGCTGTACAAAGAGAAAATGATGGGGAGGAGCAGGAAAATAAGTATAACTTTTTAAGGATTCTTTTAGAATATATTGATTATTTTTTCTCCATTTTCTGACACCAGGGTGAGGCATTGATAGATTTGTTGATATCGAATAGTCTTTTATTTGTAGACACGTACTTCGAAAGGCTGTCATAAAAAGACTAGATGTGGAGTGTAAGGAAAATTGTGGTTGTACAGTATCAGCATTGCAGATGGGAGTATTCGGGCTCTCTGACATTGATGTTTAGGCTGCCAGGCAAATCGTAATATCTATTGCAGTAATAAGTGTAGCGAGTGAAGGAATATTTCAAGCGTATACAAGAATAATTTACACAGAAGAGGGGATGGAATTGGTGAATGGAAAATTTGCAGTGAATTAAGATAACTTGATTTCTGTTTGGAACTTGGAAGCACCTTGGATCATTCAGATTATCTTCAAGCACATCCAGATGAAAACAGTATCACAACATTAACAGACTGACAGTTAGTGACAAGGAGACGCGGCACAGCCCTCTGACTACATCACTCCGCTCAGGCCTTTCCCATTATTGTTTGCGATAGGTTGCCCCAGCCTGCCAGCCCTCATAATACTGCTTTAATATTATAGGTTATCCGAGCGCCCGTGGTGGAGACTGCTCCTAAGCGTTGTTATGTATACCCCTTACATGCGACTATTTATGATCTTCTTATTGGTCAAGAGTTTTTTTTCTCCAATGGATTGCTGAGTGACCGTGCCCTTCTTCATGTCCCACGGGCCCTATTCACTTCCAACTGACAGTTTGCTCCACATTGCACAGAAGAACCACTTGAATTCATGAGAGACGGACAGACTTATTTAAAACTGGAATGTTAAGAGACGTCACTCTAAGGGGTTCGTGCGGGGTTGGGGTGCCTCCCCCAAAATGGGACGCCAGTTAGAAAAATAACATGGCAGTTTGAAATCCAACCGTTTCTCTTCGTGGAACCCTAATACTGTAATAAATCCACCCAATTGGGAAACTGATACCTCAACCCCCTCCAATTACCACCACTACCGTTCAGAAGACTCTGAACTCAATCAGAATACCCCAGTGATGTCCTTGGTAAGGAGACACAAGTGACTTGGAGGTAAAAGTGCCAGCGTATCAGGTTGTGCTTCTATTCCCAGGGTCTCTAACCAATGAGGTACCACTTTTAATGGGTAAACCTCCATACTATGACAGTGATTAAACTGTTTGCGTACATCTCAACATAAATGTACGCAGCACAAGCAATGCCATATCGCAAATACCGTGCACAATATCCTTCGTGGACGATAGCTGAGCCACTGATTGTGGCGTAGCCAGCTTTCAAAAAGTGAGGGGTCCTAGATCCCCTCCAAAGACAAAAGTGAAATTTATATAAACAAAAAGTATCCCAAATTTTAACATTTTCCATTGAAAATTGGGGGTTTCTTACCCCTCCCCCATGCACCCCGTGGCTATACCATTGACAAATGCAGCGCATACATTGACAAGTTATATTAGAAGTCTGCCCCGTCACTGTAATGTGTTCTAAATAATTCGACAAGGGGTTTTTCAATAAACAGTGCTGGACCTGTGGGGTGATTCATGGTCAAAAATGTCCAACTTTTGCCAGAAAATACCAAAAAAAGTAATAGATATATATAAAACTTATTTTCCAGGCGAAATATGAAAGCTGTTTTGGGGCCCCAGAACCCCTTCCACTAAATTTTAGAAAATTGTGTTCGATTGTTGACTGAT
This sequence comes from Chiridota heheva, assembly GCA_020152595.1. Classification (NCBI taxonomy): domain Eukaryota; kingdom Metazoa; phylum Echinodermata; class Holothuroidea; order Apodida; family Chiridotidae; genus Chiridota; species Chiridota heheva. Next base: position 1,263,874 of record JAIGNY010000476.1, read on the forward strand.
AGAAATTACACAACTAAATGACCAAATTTGTAATAAATGCTACCTCATATTATTAAATGAAGTCAATTGGGTCGTAAAATACTTATGGGGCCTATTTATCTATCTGAACTTGACATTTATAAACATTGGGAGTTATCAGCTTTTATCGCTAAAGCTGATATGACGGGTACACATCTCGATATCAGGTATGAAATTACTCTTATAAATCACAAAATAAACTCTTTTTCTTGATATGCAATCGAATCTTATGCGTATTTTGTAAACCTTCAGCGTTTATTTTCCCTCCAATAGCATCAGTTGTTCTTGACAGGCAGGAGCGCTGTAGATCGACTATTGGTTTTGTACATCCGTTTTACGGACATACACTCAATGCGCATGCGTTACAATCATGACGTCCAATTCAAGCCGACAGCGGGTCTAATCGAATTGGGATAGAACTTTTCTTAGATTCTTGGCTTGTGATTTGTCCTGAGATGAATTTGAAATTACTTTATTCATAGTTTAAACAACATTTGGTTTTACTTCACGAATTGGTGAGTTGTTTTTTTCGTGATGTTTATCATTTTTTGTATCGGTCGGTTGTCAATTTTATTACGGTTTTTTATCTTTCGTAGGCTGTTGTGCGAAAGGTAGTACTCACATTGTGACATAAAACGATGTCGTTAATTTTTAAAAGTCGTATCTTTTATCGTGCACTCATACGATAAATATGTGTTCTTCGGTTTTAGAGCAAATTGCTCTGATCTACAACATAGATTAAATGGAAATTCATAACTTGAATTCAAATTCATTGTCACGTGATTTTGATTAAAGTTTTCGGGTCAATCGAGGTCATGTTTCCGACTGACTGTGTGCTGAACTAAAGAAAGTCTGCGCGGCACAACTCCACCTTACAAGGTACCATGCTACCACTTTGGATCACAATCGGCCGTGTACTTTTTATGTTAGTTTTGGCTCAAATCTCTTCATTTTGAACAAGATATTACTCCGCCATCCAAGAGTGAGAACCCTCAAAGAAAAGGCTAAAAAAAATATTTTTGAGAGGTCCCATTTCATAGGACAGGAAGCTGAGAAGTTGAAAATTTCAGGAATGGTAGAGAAAGGATAGGACTTAACTATACATATCCAAACTTGACTATATTTGTTTCAGGAAAAGTTTCATGGGGAACTATTTTACCATGGACCCACACCAAAATTTGAGTGATTTGGTGAGAGTGTACACTTCAGCCTAATTTGGTGAGCGTGTACACTTCAGCCTAAAAAAAAAGCCAAAACCTCTGGTGACTCCCTATTAAAAGTGCCCTCATCCGAGAGATATTAGATGGTACGTTTTGGAAAAAATCACAAAAGATCCTAAATCTATAACATTCTTGTACAAAAAGGACCCCGAACTTGACTCTTTCATCATAAGCTTCAATAAGGGAAATAATTAGTTCCGTGCTACCTGTATGCCCCATTCACAACTCTGAACTTTGACTTCATAACAGTTCACGTTTAACTTTTCCCATCACAATAATGCAATAGTTCCCATAAGGACCCCATAATGTGCAAAGTCTCATTCACCACATTCAAGCACCTCAGCAGAAAAGTTAAAATAAGCTTTATTGTCTGTTTATGTATCTAAAGTTTCGTTGATATAAGAATCAGTAAACTGTTGTAATTTAACTATAAGGAATTTACCACTTCCTATTTATTAATTACTATTTTTAGACATGTTATTGCTTTTCTCTTTGAATACCATTAGTCTAGGCCTATCTGTAACATATCGAGAACAGAAGAAAATATAAGATTAATTAGTAACAATTTAAGCTAATATAAAAAAAAAGTTAACTATTGAAAAGGAAACGAGGTATTTATTATAAAAATTTGTTGAGGCCTACATGCAATGAAGCACTGGTTTTAATACCAATACTCTGTTCTTACATGCTTAGCATTTTTACAATATTTACGTTTCTTATTCTTTATGAAAATACATGTTTTGATTATTTGCATCTTCAACATACCCATGGCATGGTAAAAAAATATAGTAATTACTGTGGGTCTCGGCCCAAGTTTGCTATTCGACAAGTTATTGCCGCATTGTAGACATGCCAATATTCTGCCCCGACATCTATGACACTGCTACTAGCAGCGCCCTCACTCAATATTTCTGAAATAATGTACACACTGTGACTGTGTCTTCTTAATTCATTCCCGAAACAATTCCGCACGTACAGTGTAGAATAAGTGTTACACTGTATATATGGAGTGTTATGGCAATGATGCGTACATTTTGGGTGGCTTTGAGATGTTCGATTTTCTAACATGTAGAAAAACCGAATATCGCTGATGTAAGAGTGCAAATCTTGCATGGACGCTTTGCATGCGACGACTTTTTTTTTATATTTATAATTTGTAATCGTATTAATGGAATCAAATTGAATTCGTATAACATTTTGTCACTCGACAACCCCCTCCCCTCCCCCCCCCTCCCCCTCCACCTCCCCCCCTCCCCCTCCCTTCCCCAATCTGTTCGCGCCTGCGGCAGAACAAATGACTCACTCGCCGGACCAAATGACAACTCCAGAGAAAAGGCTTCAGAAATAATTTATTTGCCAATATGTGACTATACATTATGGCGCTAGGCTTACGTCCACGTTGTGTGCCTCAAAACAAATGATTAACATCAAATACGACTTACGATTAAAACAGATGAAAAAGAAAGAACAAAATCGGAACCAATTTGTCTTGAAACAGATCATTGTGGCGGGTGCTTTAGTGTTTTCGATATGCATTAAGTGTGCGTGCGCGTAAACGCCTGAAAATTTGAATATGCCGCGGTAACGCGGCTGGTCGTTAGTTTACAAAGCATTCGATTTAAGCGTATCATGCGTGCGCAACACTAACGCTAGTCCAAGTTACGGTATATGCATAATGCACTGACTACTGGGATTCCTTTTAATTTTTTATAATTCATTTTTATTTTTCTTGACGCCAGAATGTCCTGTAAGTATGCATAATTTTAACATTTCTTTAGTTCAGCACACAGTGGTTGGAAACATTTTTCATTTCGTTGACTTCTCTGTAGAACCCTATCGTCGTCAGCGAATCCAGAGTAGCCTAACGTAATCTGTATAGGCGTAGGCCTAAGTGTAATTATCGCAAAAGAACATTAGAATTGCAATGTTCTGTAAGAAATCAATAGTTTAAATAGCCGAATATAGTATGAAAAGATAACCGAATAATTTCTTTGGCATTTTAGATACATATCTAAGGAAAATGTTTTTGATTTCTACATTTTTTTTGGTATTTTCCCTTAATTTAGGGCACCCCAAATTCCAAGAATTTGACATAAATATATCGAAAACTTATTTTAACGGTCAGGTATCATCTGAATTACATAATCCAGAGAAAGAGGTGATTATGTTTAATGAATTGAGCCTTGAATTTCCATTTTTTTCCTTTTTAATTTCATGTGCCATTGGCATCAATCTGAAAACAGGAATTAACACTTGATTTCTGAACCCTCAAAAATCAATAGTTTTAGACATGGGGCACTAAATTCGATACCATATTCGGTATTTTTGTTGAAAAATGACCCCAAATAGTATTACCTTCACTGTTCAAACCCTCCTATTATTATTTTTATGCATAGTAATTACTGTGGGTCTCGGCGCAAGTTTGCTATTCGACAAGTTATCGCCGCATTTCAGACGCTTTGCATGCAGCGACCTCCATAATTTGTTGCTAGGTTAGCAGCGCTGTATAAACCAAGCTTAATTTTCAAGCGTATTGATGAAATCAAATTGAATTCGTAAAACATTTTTTTTTCAATCGAAAACCCGCCCCTCCCCCTCCCCCTCCCCCTCCCTTCTCCCCAACCTGTTCGCGCCTACGGCAAAAGAAATAACTCGCCTGACCAAGTGACAACTCCAGAGAAAAGATTAAGAAATAATTTGTTTGCCAATATGCCGCAATACATTACGGCGCTAGGCCTACGTCCATGTTTTGTGCCTCAAAACAAATGATGCACATATCAATTACGACTTAAGTTAAGGCCGTGACACACCAAACGCGACGCGACGCGATTTTGCCAGAGCGACGCGCGATGCCAAAAAACGCGTTACATACATTATGTATTAGTCCATACACATCGAACGCGACGCGTTATTTTTAGTCGTAGCGAATTCATCCGCGACGCAAAAAAAAAACGCGTTGGATCAACCAATCACAGGCCGTGAAAATACTACTGGATTAACAAAGTTTGACGGCGACACAAGAAACAATGGACGAAGAACACTGAATCATCTGTATTTTCAATCATTCAGAGCTGTTTCATAGAAGATATTAACATTATAAGGATATATGTGACGCAAAGAGTGAAATATTTCCAGAAATGAGTCATAAGGGTAAGGAAAAAGGTTACTTTTTTCTTCTTTGCAAGCTAAATATCAACTCGAGTGTGATCAATTTTGCGTTAACCAGCCGCACCAATATGGAGTAAACGTAGGCCTATGTAGGCGTCTTGGGCCTGCTTGAATTATTAAAATCTAAAGATTGAAGGGCTTTTATTAATCTTTTTACTGTCGGCTATTAAATCGTTTTACCATAAAACATTTACAATTTTCCAATCCTATCTTACGTCACCAGAAATTCAAGAGAAAGCTGGGTAGGCCTAGTTATTATACACATCCCTCAGCTCAATACGGGTTGGCACTGGGATTGCCGTACGAAGACGGACAGCCAGCCATCCCCAACGGCAGCCATACTAACACTGCTGGCATCAGTCCGACGGTACTACGGGGAGTATTAGGGTAGGCCTAACTTAAAGAAGCTTCTACGTTTTCCCTGGGCCCAGATACTTATTCGGTTCGTCATCTGTGTCTGTTGTCGGTTAGGCTGGTCATCTGTGCTGGCTGTCGGTTAGGCTGCAGCTGAAGTCAGTTAGGCTAGCTGGGCTACATTGAACTGCAAGTTGTCGCGCATTGAGTGTGATATTTATCTCACTAGAAAAACTATAGCCTTAACGGAAGTTAGAAATATTTGCATTCAAAATCATTCCATAGTTCCCATTAGATCATGTTGTCTGCTGACTAACGTTAAAACTGTGCAAAACTTAGGTGTGCAAACTTACTATAGGCTAGGCCTATGACAGGATAAGGTTTACATTGGCCTACGCTCGGACGCTAACGTTAGGCCATTTACTTCTGCCTCCGTTTCAAGTTTTGGGGTCATAACGTTGGGCTATCAGTATTATCATTAAGTTTGTTGTTATTGGTAATTTTGTACTCCAAACACATATTGTACTCGTTGGGTCTTTATACTGACCAACACATCATTTTTAGAGCAAGTGCATGTCAATGTCCTTGATTGGTATTTTTTTGGGGGAGTTGTAAAGGTGGCGGTTAGCAGTATAAAGGGTTGGGGAGGGGCCTTGCGGTGTTGCACCTACGTGCATGCAGAATTATGATTACATTTTGAGCTTGGAATTTAGACAAAGGCTATAGATGGTTGGCACAGTATGATTGATGTTTGTGGGTGGAATAGAGGTTGATATTGCAAAAAGGTGAATACTGTCAGCCACTCCTAGCTGGAACTTGAAGTATTATCTGGAATTTAAGGCTTAAATATGACTGTACATTTTGAAGTATTTGTTAGCCTATTTGAATTAGAAGCAGAATTATTTAAATTACTAAATAAGCTGTCAGTTCCAGCTAGGTTCCATAGTTTAAATTAAGATGTACATTGTACTATACATGGTTGATTGGTATTGCAGGGCTATCTGGGTGTGATAATTAGCGCTACAGTATGCTAGGTTTTAATGTGCATGTGAAAGATCTGATCAATGGGTAGATTTACAGTTTCTAGCATGGAGACTGTAATGTAGTTCTACTCCTGACTGATATGACCAATACACCATGCATCATTCCCCAACCTTAGATAGGATTGCTAATTGCTAGGTAGATTTTCTTTTAATTCTGACAAGATTCTGCATAAAACTAGATTGCATTTCCCAGACACTATTGTATATTTGACATAATGTTAAGTTTATTTTTCATTATCCCACAATCTGACAATAAGCGCCATCCATCATCAGGTCAAAAAGCCACTTTGTACAGTATTTACTAAAAGCAGGTTCCTTATAGTT
>JAIGNY010000476.1:1275000-1317500 GCA_020152595.1 Chiridota heheva
AAGTATACTTTAAGCCCTCCCATTTTTTCAAAGAAAAATGATTTTGTTGCTGGTTAAAAAACACTGCAAAATTCCTCCAGAAAGTAAAATCCATAGAGATTCAGTGTGCTTTATCCCAGTGACTTCCAGCAAGTATAGGTTATAGTTTAGCCTCCACATTTCAGAGCAAAAAAATTTTGTTTTTTCATCTCAATCTGCCAATAGACCAATTGACGGCTGTTGAAAAAGTTTCCAGTTCCTGAAATCGGCAACTCACAACATGCACTGAATCATTGGCACTTTGTTTTGTGATTGCACGGTCGTATGTGCATATTTCAAACACCAAAACATGCAAAACAGCAAAACGAATATGTTATCCAAATATGACTTGTGCACTGTTGTGAGCAACTCAATGTTTTTGAAGCGTTCCCAAAAATATCCCAAAAAGAGAAAGTACTGCCATAATAAGGGATATTGGAGAGGCGCACTTGAAATCTCGGCCCCCATTAAAAAAATTCCTACATGTGCGTTACTAAGGTTTGAAGACTTAAGGAGGGGGAGGGCTGAAATTTGAACCTGACAAAAATCTATAGCTGTCCGGACAGGTCTCTGGAGCAGTGATTCCAGAAGCGGGGACGGGGATTTTGCCCGGAGAGGATTTCACCTGCCTGGTTGCATGCTTTCTTCATATTTTGAATGTTAAATTGGGAACTTATTGAAATAGAAATGTTGGGAAAATTTTGCAATATTTCTTTAAAATTTCATATTTCACTTCATCATTTTATGACTTTGGGGCCCTGATAACAACCCCCTCACCCTCCTTTAGACACGCCACTGAGTAGCTTGTATTATTGTATATACAGAGTACACAATTCAACATAACCACTATGGTCGAACGTTGGAGCCTATCGGAGCGGAGCTAAATAGAAAAAGTTAGATGTATAGTTGTGCCATTTTTTAAACCGAGTTTTACTGTAGAATGATACTGCTAATTCTTTCCAGAGAAAGCGGGCGAAGAAAAATCTTCCCGACAGGTGATAGCCTGGATGGATCATCCCCTTACAAAACGGCATGATTTTCCCGACAAACCGCAATTTTACTATCACTCATCTGTGCTTCTTCCACGCACCACATATGTTACCAAAACAAAACGGCATGATTTTCCCGACAAACCGCAATTTTACTATCACTCATCTGTGCTTCTTCCACGCACCACATATGTTACCAAAGTGATATCATATCATCCCTGGCTCGTGTAACGAGTTATCAATCCAAATTTAAAATTAATCCCATCATGCAGTCATGAGATATCTTCTTTATGGAAATCAGTATCAGGGGGGTACTTCCGGTGTTCATGTGCACTGTATAGTCTGCAGGTCGGGGGTAGGCCTACTTGTTTTCGTTCTTAAAAAAATTTCAATATTTGAAAATGCCTTTCCTATAAATAATAGGCCCTGTTTTTTGGTTTACTAACAACACCAGGTCCTTAGCCAGGATTTGAAAGAGGATTAGTTTTTCGTATAAAAGGGCAGACAATCTTGAAATTCTGGATGCTTATTATTTTTTTAGATTTAAAAGGCACTTTTTCAACAAAAGGAGATTCGGACAACCCCCATCCTCCCCCCCCATCCTCCCCTCCCCACATCCTCCCCTCCCCACATCCTCCCCTCCCCACATCCTCCCCTCCCCACATCCTCCCCTCCCCACATCCTCCCCTCCCCCACTCTCCCCTTCCTCACCCCCTACCCTCCCCTCCTCCACACACATACACACACACCATGGCTACGGAGCTGAACACTTTCAGAAATGTCTCCAGTTCCCTTCTCTTGTTATTTACAGTATATCGGAAAAAAGCTTATTATGAGACCTTTGTTTTCATGATTTTACTAGAGCTGTAACGGTATTTGGAGCCTCGTGATTCAACCTTGGAACACCTATTATTTGACCGAGTTTACGTGACTGTTCCCCCACTGGCACTGCATTTGGATGATGTGTTTCAAATCAAAATTTGATTCAACTGTTGCTGATCTTTTGAATTTAAAAGTGGTATAATTGTTTCCATGTGAATGTAAAAGATCTGATTAACAGATTAATGGGTAAATTTACAGTTTCTAGCATGGAGACTGTAATGTAGTTCTCAATACTCATGACTAATATGACCAATACACCATGCATCATTCCCCAACCTAAGTTATGATTGCTAGTTGCTAAGTAGATTTTGTATTAATTCTGACAAGATTCTGTATAAAACCAGATCGCATTTCCTACACACTTTTGTATATTTGACATAATGTTAAGTTTATTTATTATTATCCCACAATGAGCGCCATCCATCATCAGGTCAAAAAGCCACTTTGTGCAGTATTTACTAAAAGCAGGTTCCTTACAGTTTCACAGCAAATATTGCATTGGAAATGGTACATACAATTTTTGAATACTTGATAGTACTGTACTTTCTTTTAACAGAAAACAAAAAACTAAATTAAAAAGCTTTTTTAGTCACCCAGTTAATTAAATTAATATTGTGGAGAAATTTGAGGTAGAATATACTGTAGTTTTTTTTTGGTGTTTTGGTTTAAGTACTCCTAAATTAGGTATCAAATTTTCATTTTCTTAGTGACTATTTTCCACACACTTATTTGTGAAAGGTGATTTATATCTTTGATATGGATGTTATTACTTTGAGACTTTTTTTTATCTGTGTGGTTCTATGCCATCGACAGGAGATGAGCAAACGCTTGGGATACCGGCAGAAGGACAACAAAAGCATGGAAGATGGATGACTGTATTAGATGTATTATAACTTGAATACCATGAGACAATTTTAACCCTGTTTAAGTAAGGTATTGTGAAATAACCTCTTCAGAACACTTCGAAAAGATGATACCCCAAATAATACTAGATAAAATTATGGAGTTCTTACAACTCAGTGAAGAAAAAGTAATTAGCAAAAATAATAATAACATTGATGATTAATGCGCAAATTAAATATTAATTTTGGGGGAAGCCTTTTCAATATAACCAAGAAGAAAAAATATATATAATGGTCAAGTTTTCTGATAGTTCAAGGACTAGTGACACATAAATACTGATGGGCAATATTAGCTAGATTGCTCTGTTGCTTTTTGATATCAAGATGATTGTTATTTATCTAAACTTGTGAACACCTGAAAAATTATCATGAAAATTGTATCTTTTATATAGATGTCACCAGTATTACACTTTTATTTTGTTATTTTTTCAGTGGAAACTGGGGCTGCCATCGAGAAAATTAGAAACACTTGGAAGAAAAGGAGCACAAAAAAGAGTGATGACTGTAACAGAAATATCATGACATCAATACCATGAGACGGTCTTTAGCCTGTTTGAGTAAGTATTGTGAACAAAATAGTTTAGATCATCTTCTGTATTTCACAAAAGATAATAAGTAAATGACATTTGGTGCTTTTACAACTAAATAAAAAAATACTATCAAAAAAAAATGTATATATATATCACCTTCCACAAATAAGTATGTGAAAAATAATGGAGACTAAAATGAAAATCTAATACTTAACAGCAAGCTAATTTAAGTGTACTTATACCAATATATATAAATATATATATATATATATATATATATATATATATATATATATATATATATATATATATATATATATATATATATATATATATATACATATATATATATATATATATATATATATATATATATATATATATATATATATATATATATATATATATATATATATATACATATGTATGTATATATATATATATATATATATATATATATATATATATATATATATGTATATATATATATATATATATTTATATGTATATATATATATATACGCACACACACACACATATATATATATAAATATATATATATCTATATATATATATATATTATATGTATATATATATATATTTATATATATAAAACAAAATAGGAAAAAATGGCAATGTCTCTAGTCAACATTTTTTTATAAACCAAATAATTCGAAAACTCCTGTTTCCTTCTTCAGTGGTATGAAGTCAAATGCCGCTAGAAGATAACAGCGATGATAACTTGAACGTTAGCACATTTCACAGAGCGCCAAAATCGTACGCGTAAAATAGTTAGCGCAAAAGGGGAGAAGCGCGCAGAGTAAAAAACCGGCGCCAAAATGCGCTATAGCACGAAAACAACAGAAGGACTAATGAGACGAAGTGGAAGGGGAAACTTTTTCCCTACAAACAGAAAAAAGGAGAAAGATAAGACAGGTCTTTATTAAGTCCATGGATGTCGCTCTTAGTTTTAATCATGAATTGCAATTCAAACAACTTTCTATCTTCCTTGCCTCTAAAGTTCCCCTGATGAGAACCACCTTCAATATATATATATATATATATATATATATATATATATATATATATATATATATATATATATATATATATATATATATATATATATATATATATATATATATATATATATATATATATATATATATATATATATATATATATATATATATATATATATATATATATATATATATATATATATATATTAAATCGTTATTCAAAACCGGGTAGACTATATTTTGGAGGCTGAGAGGCAATTAGCTGACGAGGCCTTTTATGAGAGTTTGGATTCTGATCTCATACTTAAAATGAAGGCTGACACTGTTAACCTGGTAAATGTTTTACATGACGTAACTAAGAGTGATGTTGAGAAACTTATCCCACCTAACCCCAAAACCGGTATATTTTATACTTTACCTAAAATTCATAAGTTGCAAGGTATTCTTGAGAGAACGGTACCTGAGTCAGACAGGTCCCATATAGGTAGCAATCTAGTCGGCCTTTGTCGTGATTATAGTGTTATCCCACCGGGTAGGCCTATTGTTTCAGGTAAAGGTACTTGCACGGAATTTTTGTCCGCTTATGTGGACACTCAATTACAACCACTCCTTCGTGCTATCCCTAGCTATGTCCAGGATACAACTCACTTCCTTAACAGGTTATTGAGCGAGGTAGATAGGATAGACGATACGGCTATTTTGGTAACAATGGACGTGTCTTCACTATATACGAATATCGCTCATGCGGATGGGGTGGAGGCATGTATTAAGCATCTCAGGCAATCTGGTTCGTTCGATGATAATGTCGTTCGTGATACCGGTAGACTCATCCAATTTATTCTTACTCATAACTGCCTTGAATTTAATGATAAGTTTTATCACCAGATCAAGGGCACCGCTATGGGTACTAAGATGGCTCCTTGTTATGCGAATTTGTTTATGGCCGATCTTGAGGGTAAGATATTACAAGAGTCCACACTCTCTCCTTCCTTCTATGTCCGTTATATTGACAATATCTTCATGATTTGGGAGCATGGCGAGGTTTCGTTGCGGGAATTTATTGGTTTCGCGAATACGTATCACCCGTCCATTAAATTTACTTATGATTTTTCTCGGGATGAACTACCTTTCTTGGATGTTCTGGTCAAAATCCGTGAGGGTTCTTTGGTTACCTCCTTATACACCAAACCCACTGATAGTTATGCTTACCTAGTTTATGATAGCAATCATCCCCAACACACTAAGGAATCTATCATTTATAACCAGTTTCTTCGTCTTAAGAGAATTTGTTCTGACCCTCATGATCTCAAGATCCAACTTAACGTTTTGTCGGGGCACTTTCTTAAAAGGGGTTATCCCTTGAAACTGTTAAGGAAATTCATGTACAAGGTTATTCCTGTCAATCGCAGTGAGCTTTTAGGGTATCGGATCAAGACTAAGATCGCACGCATTCCCCTCGTAGTTTCGCACAGTACACAGATACAGCCTCTCTTGAAGTGTATTAAATCGTCATGGGGGATATTGAAACACGCCCCAGAGGTTGGAGGAATTTTCTCTGCACCACCGATTGTGGCACTAAAGCAGCCGCCGAGTCTTAAGAATTTGTTGGTACGTTCCAACATATCGCGCAGGATGCCTGGGCGAGGCAATAAACCTTGCAGGAAGCCGCGTTGTCAAATCTGCATGCACATAGTCACGGATGAGACGGTATCTCTCCCGAGGAATCACGTGATCAAACCGGGAACTTTTTCCTGTGATTCTTCTAACGTGGTTTACTGCGTGATGTGTTCGAAATGTCCGGAAATTTCTTATATTGGTGAGACTGGAGCCTCTTTCCGATTGAGGTTCAATAACCACAAGCAGTCTATTCGCGATTTTGATGGTGACAGTGAGGGTTATCCCGTGGCAGGGCATTTTAATTTGCCTAGACATAAGTTGGAACATTTGAAAGTGGTTCTCATCAGGGGGAACTTTAGAAGCACGGAAGACAGAAAGCTGTTTGAGTTGCAATTTATGATTAAAACTAAGAGCCACATCCATGGACTTAATAAAGACCTGTCTTATCTTTCTCCTTTTTCTGTTTTCAGGGAAAACGTTTCCACTTCCACTTCGTCTCATTAGTCCTTTTTTTTTTTTTTTTTCCTTCTCTGCGCGCTTTTCCCCTTTTGCGCCTACTATTTTACGCGTACGATTTTTGGCGCTCTTTGAAATGTGCTAACGTGCAAGCTATCATCGCTGTTATCTTCTAGCGTCATTTAACTTTATACCACTGAAGAAGGAAACAGGAGTTTTTGAAATATTTGGTTTTTGAAATAATCTGTTGGCTAGAGACATTGTCATTTTTTCCTAATTTAATTTGTTTGTAATGGCCAATGCGCGGAACTTATCTTTTATATATATGTATATATATATATATATATATATATATATATATATATATATATATATATATATATATATATATATATATATATATATATATATATATATATATATATATATATATATATATATATATATATATATATATATATATATATATATATATATATATATATATATATATATATATATATATATATATATATATATATATATATATATATATATATATATATATATAAATATATATATATATATATATATATATATATATATATATATATATATATATAAATAAATATGTATATATATATATATATATATATATATATATATATATATATATATATATATATATACATTATATATATATATACATATATATACAAAATATATATATATAGATATACATATATATATATATATATATATATATATATATATATATATATATATATATATATATATATATATATATATATATATATATATATATATATATATATATATATATATATATATATGTGTGTAACTTTTATAATCAAAATAAACAAATCAAAATCTTATTGTAGGAAAGCCTTTTCACTACAACCAACAAGATATACATAATGGTAAAGCTCTTCAAGAAATAATGACACCTATGCTGATGATATGCTGGTAATATTAAGCAGATTGCTATATGACAATTATGATTTATTTAAACATGTGAACACCAGAAGTTCTCATTAAAATGTGTATAGACTTTGACAGCTTAGCCATGACAACTCCTGGTTTAACAGCTATTAAATTGAAAGACTTCTTTACATCCAAAATATAAATGCAAATGTATAATGACCTCTGTTCCTAATTTTGTTCGTTTTTAATGCTCTAATGCGGTAGTTTTCAGTCATGGCTAAATTTGAATGAAAACAATTAAAGAAGAAGTACATACATGACATACAGGGACCAGTAGATTGTTATTGTACTTCCTGGCACATTTATTATAATGTAAGTATGTCATAAAAATATGAATTATATAGGAGGAAAATAGTATGTCATGCTTGTGTGATATAATTTGATTTTTGTTTCTTTTTCTTTCACAGTGCATTTTCTGGTAGAAGATGTTGCATCTATCATACAGCCCTGAAGATAACACAGGACACGCTACCTCCCAGAGATAAATTGCTGAATCAACATCCATCAACAATCAACAATCCTGGCATATTTCAATGGCAGCTGTACCACAATATTGTCCATTTTGTACCACTACTTTTTAAGGAGTAGCAATCCATTCAGTAGAAAAATTATATTTTTGAAGACATAAAAGAAAAAAATTGCATGAAAAGAAAAGACAAAACCAAAGTCTGATTGAATGTTCTTTCTCACTTCAGAACTTCATCCACTTAGTCTAGCTACCGCAAGAAAGTATGTTGCGCAGAACTTACACATTATTAGAAAAATCATGTTGACATTATCTTTTAAGGTAAGGTATTCTTAAAGGATAGAGTAATGAAAAAGGATAGAATAATGACATTACAGAAATAGTTATGGAGATTTGATTTAGGGAAGGATGGACAGATTATCATTAAGAGATCTGGTATAAAAAGAAATCAGATGGCAGTTTTATTAGGAATTTTAATTGCTAAAAGTAATATATTTAGCAGCTGCTTCAGACTGATGTATATTTTCAATAAAAAAAAATCATTTTTAAAATGTGTTAAGCAAAGAAATTCATTTTCAAAATGTGTTGATCAACCACTATAGACAAGCTGATTTGCATGTATTTTAATGAAACAGGACTTCAAACATTATATTTTAGTCTTGTGGATCCTGTTTTGGTGCATTGCGTAAAATTAATGTAATATTTCTAAAAGAAAAATACAGAGTTATATTTGAGAATTCGTTTTCACTCCTAGTTTAAACTGTATTTTATACTTAAATGTTAAAACTATTTTAGGACCACTTCCCACTAGACCAAAATATATTACTAATATTAATCTAAAGGTCTCGGTCAAGAAGTAGGGGTGTCTTTTTTGACAAGGTAAATTTGAAATATGTCATTGAAAAATTATGTAAGTATTTATAGGAAGTAGTTATGACTAATTTCAACATTTGTATCAAAAGTTTTCAGTCAACTGCACGAAAAGTGTGTTTTGAGTAGCTTGATATTCAAGATGCTCTCACGTTTTGGCCGCCAGCTCCTTTTAGTATCTTTTGTAAATGTATCAATATTTTGAACCCAGCAGCAATCTATAGTAAACTATAAAAGATGACAAATAATTCATATTTAGAACTGCATGTGAATTGTAAAAGAAATCAAATATTTCATCCAAGGAAAGAGATGAAAAGGTTTAAAACTTTCCATGCAGCTTGTACAGTTAGTGGTCTTAATACAATTATGATTTTACCCATGTTGTATAATTCAAGTGAGCAATCGAACTTTCCAAAATGTTAGAAAATAAATATATTTGCTTTCAGGTATAAGCCAATAGTCGATAGTGCCAACATCTTCTTTTTTTCTGGAGTCCAATGTTAATTGGGAAGGAGCTAGATAACATTAATGTCAGGAATGAAATCAGGAATATAATGCAATCTTAATAGTAATGAGGAAAAGTTAAACTAAACTCTTATTGCTCAAAATTTTCCCAGGAAAACAAAACAAAGTGATCTAAAAGTGCATTACATGGTGAGACACGATGGTTGACTGCAGTGTGTATGCAGAAGAATAGCATGTACGCGCATATGAAACAGAAGTACCCGAATTTATGGTACCACGAATTCGAATTTATGGTACCATAAAATCGAATTTATGCTGCCATTAAATCGGCCAATCAGCGTGCTCGAATCAATGGTTCAATTGAATTAATGGTACCATAAAATCGAATTAATGGTACCATAAAACCGAATTAATGGTACCACAATCGAATTTATGGTACAATTAAATCGAATTGATACTACCATTAATTCGAATTTATGGTGCCATAAATGAATTTATGGTACCAATAAATCGAATTAATGGTACCATTGAATCGAATTTATGCTACCATTATATCGGCCAATCAACGTGCTCGAATTAATGGTACCATAAATGGTTATTCTTTGTGTTGGTATTGATTGTTATCATGTTCTTTTTCATGGTTTCATACATAATGAAATAACCCGAGGGTGGCGTGGGTTATTTTAGATTAGCTGGTCTCAGCTAGGTTGGAATAGGAATCTATGTCATGGGTGAGTTCTGACAGAGTTGCTGTCTTGGGATTATCATTGGGTTTGTGGTTTGTTTTGTGTCAAGACAACAATGGGTTGGTTTTGGGTGTTTCCTGTGTACAGCTGTGTTGAGCTGCAGGTCATTGGTCTATGTAGTGTTAGGAAAGGTTATGTGTTTCTTGTGTGAGTTGAGGATAGAGTAACTAAATGAGTTTTCAAGAATAAGTATTGTTTTGTATCATGCATGAAGGAAATTTAAAAGTTAAACTTCTTGTTATGTAAATTTTATGAGATGAGATGCATACTGTGTATGTTGGAAATTTGTGTAAATGTTATGTACACGCGATTTTTAATCTCTTGTGTTCAGCCGTCATTTCTGTACCGTAGATCCCGACCGGCGCGACTCCTCGCTATCCCGGGGATACTCCTCACCCCTCATTTGATTATTTGGCTTAGCTGAGTTGTCAGGAGTAAATTGTGTGATTGTTATTTCAAAAAATGCATTAGCTAGAACAGGAACTTCCTTGATTCGTTGATGACATTCGAAAGTAAAGATGAAACAGAAATCTTGCACAATGCACATACACTATCAATTACTCAAGTTAGAACATGTGTACATTTACAGAGCCGCTCAGACAAGTGTTGAGTGATCAACTAATCAACCTCATCATGGAACTGTCATTGTTTGGTCTCATATTTATGATGGGATTAGCAGGCGTGGCAACTTTAGACGATTCAGATTCAAGCGAGAACGGTAAGATACATGACCCTTTTTCAGTTTAATTTCTGAACTTTGAGTGCATATTCCAGCATTTAGAATCTCTTGATTAGAGTCCTGAGGTTTCACAGTTACGTATAGACCCATTCCAATAGCTTATACAAGTATTGAGAAAGGGTAAATATGACACACCCCGTCGGAATAACAGTTTATGTGGCAAGTATCTTATTTTGACAAACCAATACTTCCTATATAATATGCATGTTAAGCATATTACAAATTTCCACTAAGCGTTGAACATGCTTGCTTGGCATAATAAATTGCAACTTAAAAGTTCATTCAAAGGAAAGGGGGTGGACATTGAAAAACTAGAGTAATTGGGGGCTCAATTTATTTGCAAGGTTGAGATTGTGAACAGTGGCGTATTCAACTTTCGGTACAAGGAGGTGGAGAGGACAAACGGTAATTATCGGGAAAAGCTGTACCCAGAGTCGTATTTGCAGCAAGGAGAGGGTAAAGAGGGGGAGGAGTCCGATTTCACCTTCCTTGCTGGGAGGTAAAATTGGGAAAATATTCATACATAGAAATGAAAAAAGGAAACTTTTGGAAAAATTATTGAATTATTGTAAAATTTGTTAAAATTTATTAAACATTTTGGTAAAATTATCATAAATTTTTGTAACTGTTTAAAATCTTTGGCAACATTTCCTGAAATTTAGAATTAAAGATAAAGTGACAAAGAAAAGCCTAAAATGGAAGAAAATTGTACGAAAATGAAGTAAATTGAAGACAATTTCCCGAATATCAAAGAAAAATTAAAGAAAATTAATTAATTAAAAGCGAAGAAAATGCCCAAAAATTTAAGAAAATGTCCCTAATTTATTATATATTCGTTTTTCATAGTTTATTTCCCTAATATGCATAGATTACATCCCTCTTACATACAGAATTCGCCAGGGCGTGAAAAGTTCCCCTACCCCCTCACAGAATACGCCACTGGTTGTAGACCGTACATCGCTGTTTATTCAAACAGTTTAAGATGTAAAAAAAGAGTAGAAGCAGACTTGACCAAAATCATCATATTTTCTCAATTTTCCTGACCATAGGCCTATTTCATTTATTGATAAACGACCCTGTACCTAATATATTGACTGCGGCCTTCGTCTCCACGTTTTCTGTACATGCATGTTTTACATTAATTAATATTTTTGAAGTTAGTGATCATCTTTCAACAAATACATGTTCTGTTTAACACTTTCGCTCCAATTAATTAAAAAATCATATAAAACATTGCGCATAGATACAGACTTGCACAGCACAATGCAGAAACGGCACCTCTTTGATATATTTGAAGGATTAGTATACTGGTCAGGTTAGTTCATCATAAATATAGACTTACTTTAAAAGACAAAAAATGGTGACAAAAGTACCTCATATATTTAGTTCAAGCACAAAGTTCCGTCTCATTTGGGTATAAATGAGCAGTGGAATGTCTACTGCAGAAGGTTGTCACCCTCGTACTCACTTTTTCAATAAGTTTTAATGCATTTATAGAAATTGACTTACATTGGTTTTGTTTTTTTCAAAATATATTCAGGTGCTAAATTAAAGTTACCTAAACTTATACTTTGCCAATATTCTTTAGGTTCATATCCAATGGATTTGAGGCCACTTTTTTTTCTTACAAACAGATACAATCAAAGTAAAATCAAACAGATACAATCAAAGTACATCAAGTCTTTAACAGTTTAAGGTTGGAAGATATCAGATGCGAAAGATAGTTTTCTAGCGACGATAAACCAAGTTTTAAGGATATTTTAACATAAGCTAAATGTGAAGTAAGGATGGTGAGACAGCTTTAAAGCTATAGCTAATATTTTGTTCAGATATTCCAATTTTAAGTCATTGAAAAGAATGTGAAGGACTTTCACAATTGGATGTGTATGGTTGAAATCCAACAAAAAAAGAATCAGCTGCTCAAGGGATTTCAAACTGTTTTTTTTTCTTTCTTGGATGATTTTGATTGTGTGTTCATTCATTATAAGTTCCAACAAAATCTACATAGTGGAAAACTCAAAATATCGTGCATGATCAATTTTGCGGACCTTATGTTACCTCAACCGTCTCTACCTTTGACTTGTTAAACCATTCTATGTTAAAGGGGTATGTGATTTAGTTGAAAAGTTTTTCAATATGTAATTCAACTGACGACGCAATCACAAATACATCAATCTGTTAACATGATTAATAAATTAATTTGTTAATCTTTCATGCATATATAGTATTACAGATATAAAACGACATATTGATAATTAATGAATATTTAAAACAATTGAAAGATTCACCCTCACATTTTGTTATATTGATATATAATGAACTCTTTTATTGTCTTATGTGTATTTTTGCATTTAAAAAAGTTTCACCACCCAGATCATGCGATGTCACAGCAACTAATGATACGGCTCAAGCTTTGAGGATAAGTTGGAACATCAGTTCAACTTGCGATTTTCATAATTTTACGGTTGAGTACACGTTAGTGAAACATATCATATGCGATATTATTGTTCAAAATGCAACTACGGAGACAAAACGCATAGGGGAAAATCAAACACACATAGTTATCACCGGATTAGAGGACTATGCTACATACAACGTTACATTAAAAGCTTTCGAGAAATCCCAAAAGCTCGTTTCAATTACTGGAATTACCAGATCTGGTAGTAAGTTCAATGTTTTGTATAGTACATTACTGACTTCATTCACAGCTAAGCCTCTCTCTTCACGCATTAGCACAATATAATCTTTCAAGTTTTGTATAGATAGGTTTACCTCATTTTGAAATTTAGATGCTAACTTATGGCTAAAAGTGTATGATTCCTGATGATACTCCGTGTCAGAATTATAATCTTTGTTAAATTAGGTGCAGAATATATTAAAAATTGTGAATAAGATCATCTCAAGTTCGAAAAGGAAATTAGAGGTTCAACATTTGTAATAAAAGTGATTATTCCTCAAGTATGCAAATATTGTGATCGACGGAACAGCCTTATGACAATACAATCTTTAATGTATTATTTTTTTCTTCCAAATCGTATGTCACAATGTATGGAAGTAAACAGCTTTTTTTCTTATTTTTAGAATCTAGCTATATCCTAATCATTATTTAGGATTTCGAAGATAAGATTTTATTAATTAAAAGAAGATTTAGTCTACTGTCTTCTGGAATAATTAATTGGATTATTTTTCAAACGGAATATACAACATTTTATATCCAAATGATCATATCAGTGAATCTTTAAGGAAATTTCACTGGGCGACCACAAATACCCCGAGGGCATCTGATGCGAGGTGCGAAAGGATTAAGTAAATTTGAGCACCTCAAAATTAAAAGGTGATATTAAGTCTGACATAACATGAATAAACTTTATTTCATATGATGTTGTATGTTTTAAAAACTTGTATTCTTCGACTGTATGGACGCAGCCATTTTGTTAGACCAAGGCGAAAATCCTGGTTGCCCAGTGCATCAAATTTGTGTTCACTGGGTGACCAAAATTTCTTACTCGCTCAGTTAGTATGTTAAAAAATTCACTGGATCTTACGATTACTAGTATATGTTTTCAAACAATGTGTGCATCTCTTTATTTTCATTTATCTCCCATATAAAGCACCAAGACTGGGTAATTTGAAGTGTACATTTGCGGCCAACAACAAAGTCAAGTTTGAAATCGAAAGACCACATTGTATGGACTGGAATCGGAAAATCAGTGCTTTTTATCTTGTTATACGGGAGCAAAATGCTTCCCCTGTTATATTAAATACTTCACTCACAACAAATCATGGGAAGCTCAAAGCTGAAATTGATGAAGATGATTTGAAAGCTTGTCAAACATATAAATTTCAGCTTGAAGATAACAATAGGACGTCTCTTAAAAATGGCGATGTATTTGAAACTAGAGCTCGACGTAAGTATTCTGATTTTTCTCTCATGCACTTTTTAACAAAATAGACGACAAGTAGTGAAGAAAAATAATTATGAAAAGTTTAGTGTTTTTTTTTTTATCAATTTCTGATACGCTTTCGTTGGTAGAAAAAAACAAGGATAAGTATAAAAGCAATTGTGATTATCATAGTTGATCGTAATGGTATATGAATGTTGATCAATCTGCATGGTCTTTTAAGACATAATAACTGAGAGGATGCCCACAATCCTTCCCCCCCCCTCCCCTCCCCTCTCCCAGTGGTGAGGTTTTTGACCCTAGGAAAATATCCCTATGAAATAAAATCTATTAAGATAATAAATAATCATTTAAGATCTTTAACTCAGCAGTAAAAATCGAGTAGCAGACTTTATCATTGCCTGGAATGGTGTCCCGACAACAAGTTATTACCCAAGGCCAGCCATGACCCAGCAATGTTCTTTAAGAAGAAGGAGCGTCGTGAATCACGACCATCCGTCGACACTTACAAAACTAGAAACTTTGTTTCTAATTTTGTTGAATAACATTCAATTTATATATACATATATATATATATATATATATATATATATATATATATATATATATATATATATATATATATATATATATATATATATATATATATATATATATATATATATATATATATATATATATATATATATACATATATATATATATATATATATATATATATATATATATATATATATATATATATATATATATATATATATATATATATATATATATATATATATATATATATATATATATATATATATATATATATATATATATATATATATATATATATATATATATATATATGATATATATATATATATATGATATATATATATATATATATATATATACATATATATGATATATATATATATATCATAAACATAATATATATATATATATATACATCATATATATATATATATATATATATATATATATAATATATATATATATATATATATATATATATATATATATATATATATATATATATATATATATATATATATATATATATATATATATATATATATATATATATATATATTATGTTTGTGAAATGTTTGCAACATTTCACCAATTTGTGCTTTTAAATGTATGAAACTGTTACTTTCGAATAATAGCTACTGCCAGACTTGATCAATTGTGTGGAGGGGTAGAAACCTGGGCACTGGGGTCACGCGGCGCCCCCACTTTTCCTCTTGCAAGTAAAAAGTGCCCCTTTGCAAGTAAAAGTGCCCATCTTTGAAATAAAAAATTGGCCCTTTTGGACATAATTAAAATACCAAAGGATTACTGATTATGATGCACGAAATGTGCAAAATAGCTGCATTATTTGAAAACATTAAAGAATTAGAACAGATCCCTGCGCACCCGGAGCGCGCCTCCTTAAAATGTCAGAAAATTTGAGCAAATTGTAAATTGTTTAATTGCTTTTCGAAACATGATTTCAAAAGTGGGTTATATTTGAATACTTTGCCTTGAGAGGGGGTCTAGGACCGATTACCTGCACCTCTAATTGAATGTCATGGTTCCGCCCCTAAGTGCCACTCCAAAGTCGTGCCCCCACCTTTTGAAATCTTTCTACCTCTCTGGTGTGGAGAGAATATCCTTTCTGCATGTTTTGCGCCCCATTTCAGATTTCTTAAAAAAGACTATATCAGTGGTGGAAGGAATGATGAGTAGTAGTAATTGTTGGTGAGTGGTTGTCATATGTAGATGGAATATGTGTGATGCAGAGAGTGTAGTATTGATCAATGCATAAGCCACGTAGACCTTGAGAGCAGAAATGAATTCATGGTATGCGGCCGTATGCCTGTCCTTATACTTGTAAATCTGTGACATAGCGTACACAATTTGATAAATTGCAATTAAACAAAGATGAAAGGTAGGCAAAATAAGGATAGATCAATCGATATACTGCGAAGTTGTCAATATGTGGGGCAAATAGCGGACGGACGGTAGGGTAAATACCGGGCGGAAGGTGTGGCGGTGTCAACGAATTAAGCCTTCCTTGGTTTATAGGAGAGAGTTGCCAAAGGTTTTTAGATGCCTTTCAATTTTTGAGATATACTTCGTTTAAATATCTATTAGTCTATTATAAGATTTTAATTGCATTTTCAATAGTTACTGTGGCCCCCTTTAAAGCCTATTTACTTTCTACATCACTATTTACTTGTATGTCACTGGGAGTAATGGGAAACATTTAGAACACATTTGAATACCTCTATTAACTCTATCAACGTGCGGAAAATGTATTCGTTAGGGGCAAATCCGTACTCTTCTAACCGATCTCTCTTTACATCGACCAATGTCAGTCATCGTTGCCGGTGTAACAGGAGATTGAGTCCCCCCGACTTAACATCCTAGGAGAATATGTCCGCCGGACATAACAGGAGATTGAGCACCCCGGTCTGAATATCCTAGGAGAATATGTCCGCCGGACATAACCTCGTAGGGGATTCTGTCCCCCAGGAGGCTTTGTTTCCCCTACACAGGGCTAGCTGTCCGCCAGGAAAATTTGTCCCCAAGGTTCATAATGATGTTTATTCGAGAAGCTGCATATGTTCAGCAGTTTATTTTTACCGTACGTAGTGAGCGCCAAACTGCCAAAGGGATGAATGCTATATACGTTTTAGTTTTTGGAAAGACATTTGACTCATGGAAAGAAAATTGTTGTATAATAAAGTTTTGCGAAATTCTTAATTTCAAATTTAATCATTGAGTTCTATTATAATAAGTTAGTCCCAAATAAGAAGTTTTGACTATTTCGTCGCCGCAGCAAAATTTGGTATTGGGAAAAAGGGCATAATTAATATGGTAATACCATTATGTTTTGGTTTCTTTGCAAAAAGACAGCGATGGTCAAATTGTAGCTTACCCGAGAGATTTATGTCAGTGGAGAAAAAGGTCAAAGGATTTGAACAGAGTGTAGTAGGTAGATATAGGGTGGAGAGGGTTTGGATAAGACATTTTAGGTATAGTTGTATCAGCAGGTATATATAGCTTTGGAAGGAGGTGATTTTTTTTCTGGGGAGTTCTAGCGGAAGAGTTCTGGTTTGGACGAAGAGTGGACAGTCAATGAAGATGTGTTTTACAGTTGTGTGCCTGTGATAATCAATTGCAGAGGGGTGGGAGGCGTCTTTACGGAGGTGGAAATGAGTGAGGCAGGTGGCGTACTCGGGAGTGGGTAATGTATACAGACATGATGGTCTTAATGGCAGAGGTTGCAGGGGTGACAAGAATGGAAGGCTAGATGTACGCCTGGCTGGATGTTGCAGAGTTCGCTATCCATGTGGGTGTTCCAAATTTAATTGTCAGTTGTGACGAACATAGGAAAACAATAAGCGGTTTGATATCGGTAAGTGTATTAAGAAAGGGATAGCGGGAGGTTGAGAGCTGGTTTAAACAGCCGAGTTTGATTTGTTTTGATAATTTGTCATATTAGTTCTGTGCTACGTGTAAGATGGCTTTGGCTGAAGGTGGCATGGAGCTATTTATTGCACTATTGAAAGTTTTTGTCATTTTTGGGTCCTTTTTGTACCAAAAAGCGGAAGAATTAGTTCCCCATGAAACTTTTTTTGAAGCACATCCCGTCAAGGCTGGTCATACTTATAGTTAAGACATATCCATTCTCTACCATTACTGAATTTTTAGCTTTCTCTAGAAAATAGTTTGATTAGCCTTAGTTTTCTCTGGACGTTCACATTTTTGACTTGCAGAGTAATTATCAATTACTTCTGTGCTACCTGTTACTGAGAAGTCTTAAGAACGTAGCCCAGACCCCTACCAAGCCTTCGCCCATACACCCCACCATTTTCTCAGTTTTAGGAAAATTTTACCAATGCCTATGTAGAACTGGTAACCCAAATGCTTATCCGAGTAGATTTTAACGTTATAATTTAAAATCTTTCTTTTAAAAATTGGAAATTTGTTTTGATTTTCAAAAATCAGAATTTTGAGGAGTACGCCCCCATGCCCCAATGCCCCTCCCCTAAACTCGCCAGGAGTCCTTAATAATGCCCACGATATTCATCATACATGGTAAAAAATGAATCATTTACACTTCTGTCCTCCGTCTAGTATCAATAGCTTGAAGATTGCGAGGGTATTGACAAATGAAAATCATTTGTAGTCCGGTCATTAAGCAATTTGCTGGTATTTTGCTTTTAGATCAATGATACATCGAAAAATATTTTCAGAGACATAAGAAGAAGACACAACATAAACTATTTCACATATATTATCAATCTTTTTTAATCATATCAATCCCTAGCTTAAACATATCCACACAGGTTGACATTACTTTACAATAATAAAATGACCATCAATGCAACATTTTTTTCTTTGATACGCAGTTCAGAAAAGCAGTAGTAGTGAGGAGATTTGGCTCCACCTCCCACCCTCCTTCCAAAGCCTGGATCAATCATAAAACAATTTGCACTATTAGGAACAAAGGCCATTAATTGATACATTTATTATAAGTGATCAAGAAAAAGTGTGAAGTAATAATTTGAAACTGAAAGTTGCACGTTGGTGACTTTCATATGAAACTGGCTTTCGCCATTGATACATTCTATATCCCCTTCCATGTGAAACCCATCCCTGCACACCGTATCCCATTGAGCCCCTCCCCCCCCCCACCTTCCTGTGTCACCAATCATCATATTGTTTATTGATGAACAAAAATTGTTATGGAACTTTGTGCTCTTTCTAGGAATAATGGGATACAAAACTTTTGCACATAAACATCTGTAACATTTTACTTAGAAAATTTGTTCTCATCTTCAGATTGCTGAAAACTCTTAACAATTTCGTAGTTCATGGAAGACATCGGGAAATATCTATGAACAGGTATCTCTAAAGAAAGATATCAATGACAATATGTATCAACATAATCATTGTTATATATGCTTACAACCTTTTTATCTATAAAACTTTGACAATACATAATTTACCAACTGCTAGTTGCAGTGGCATGGCTATGGGGTGGGGTGGGGTGTATATCCCGTCCTCTACTTATCACAATATTGGCACTGTGTTCTATAGTCAATGATGTGTTCAATAATTAAAGCATTAAAAAAAACCATAGAAGCTACTTCTCAAACCTTGACAATCAAATTAGTTTTGAAGGTAAAGCAAAAACACTCATTAAAGACCACAAAGCAAGGGTTCACAAAAAATATAGAAATCTTATAGAGTGCATGAATTTTTTTAAGGAGTCTAAGGACAGAAGGAGGAAAATTTGATCCATCTAACAATGCTGCAATGTAACATCCAGCAGTGTAACTGCATCCAACAATAGAGCATGTCTTCTGCTATATTTTTGTTTCGGGTAAATACACATATACTTTTTCAAAATGCTTTGTGCCATGTACATTGTGTCATCTACACACAACTCCCATAGTACGACTAGTTTAAGGGAAAGGTTAGTGGCCAATTATAATGATAAAGGTACAAAGAAGTTTGCGCTTTGAGGCCTTTTGCAGAAAGCGCTATATATATTAATCGATGTATTGTTAATATTAAACACTGCTTTGGATCTGTAGTTAGGACATCACACTACAGGTCACTTTTGAACACACTGGTGAAATCTTAAAAATGTAATAATTCCAGAAAGGAATAAGTTATCAACTTGGTTCTAATCCATTTTGTCACCTTTAATGGTCCTCTATCATATGATTCAATCAAAATTTACAGGAATTTTCCATTAAGAGGAAATAATATCAAAGTGAAATACTTAATTAGTATCTCTAATAAACATCTTCCTATGATTGGAAATCTTCGCCATCGATCTCCTAGAGCCATTCAATTATATCATTCTTACCCACTTATTATTTTCATCTATCTAACATAAAAGTTTAAATCTATACTGGGTCTTGAACTTAGGCCTATTAAGCTGGTGTTTATCCAGGGTTTCCTCGGCATAAGCAGATGAGAACACACGACTCCCCTTGGAAAGGATGCCAGTCCATCGCTATTTAACTCCCAATCAGCGCTAATACTCATTTTACCGCTGAATGGAGAGTGGACTGGAGTTTCAAGCAGGCCTATTCTATCCACGAGCACATGTACTGTGCTCAATGCAAACAAATACCTTACCACTCGTCCCCATATCAATAATTCAACAAATAATGCTTCCAGTAATTTAGGAAGAGGTAATTCATTTTCAAATAAATATACGAAAGTCTTGGATTTGCCTTTATGACTTCACACTGTATTCTGTGATGATGTAGCGCGAGCATGACTCCGTAACCATTGAACCACAGCACCTCTTAACATCAATTTGGTTGTTATTAGTGGTGTAGAAGCAAGGGGCTGAGCACTTAGATTTTTTCAAGGGGGATCGCCCCTCCCCCTCCTTCTTGAAAATGTCTAATAATCGCACATTTAGGAGCAGATAATGTGCATTGTTATTGTACATGTCGATCGATAACTTTAAACAGTGGGGAGAAGAGCCCCCTCCCCAGATCACAATTTAGCGCTACACCACTAGTTGTCACCCTTACTTTCCAGATGAGAATTACGGCCCTGGTTGTATGGACTGCAGCGATTTGATCAATTCGATTTGATTAATATTTCGCGTAGCACCAAGCAAAGTATTTAAAACTGATGAAATGCCGGTGTAATCGAAGATTTTGTCCCCGAAAATGTTGCCTCTCCAGACACTTTCTCCTAGGAGAAAGTGTGTGGAGAAGCAAAAATTCCCATATATCATGAAAGCTTTCTCCGCATTTTTCATTTTGGTGCACTTATGCAAGTATAGTGTGGCTCTAGCTACAGTAGGCTACATAAGCCAGCCCCATTGACGCTGTATTAGCATGCAGAGAAGGTGAACAATTTCTGGAACATCGCGATTTTCCCCATTGGCTCCAATGGTAAGAAATTATAAAGAATAAAAAATAAAACTATGGCTTCGAATTTTTTCTGTTCAAAATATCTTATTTGATTTAAATGCTAATATTATGTCATAGGCAAAAACCTATGTGGTCTTAACACGAAAAGGTGAAATAGGGGGCGAATTTAAGGCATGAAAAAAATGATTGACCTAACCTAACGTTACGGTATAACGTGTAGCGACAGTGGTAGGCTAGGCGGCCAAGATGAACAAAATGGGACTTAATATTATTAATTGAGGGTCAATATTAGCAAATTTATGAGTATAAAGCCGTCGATAAATTGATAGGGAGGTGAAGTTCTTAAAATATCAGGGCCATGCACGTATGGTCCCCACCCCAATAATTTCTAAAGCAATACAATTTTAAAATAAGGCTTTTCCTTTTCACCCGCTAATTTGGAAATTTTCGTGTCGGAATTCTCCTTGAATTTTCTTCATTTTCAAGAAATTTTCATTTTTAGAAAATTTTCTTCAACTTCTGCGAAATTTTTATGAATTTGAAGAATTTGAAGTGCATAAAATTAGATTTTTATTTTAAGAACTTAAAGAACTTCTTAATTTTTTGGAACATTTCCTTTATTTTCCATTTTCGTGAAATCTTCTTCAATTTCCGAAAAAAAAATTCTTCAATTTTTTAGGAAAATTCATTTTCCAGGAAAGCACTGAATTGTGAGAAAATTTTAGGAACTGTTGCCAAAATGAAACAAAATTTCTAAAACTTGTACGCATTTTCTTTCTATCTTATGTGAATAGTTTCACAAATTGTCGTCAAAACAAAGCATGCATGCAATCGGGAAATATAAATTCTTTTCGGGATTCACTAACTTCCAACGCTTATGCCCTCCCTAATCTGAAACCGGGCCTCAATGTCCCGGGGCTCAAAGAGGTCATGACACAGACCAAGTTGCTTCCTAAAAAATAGATATTTTGATCAATTGTTAGACAAAAATATAACTTTCCCCCCGGAAAAATTGTTTCCATCCTCTTGAAATAATCCGATTAATATATCAAGTGAAATTCCGGAAGTGAAATCACACTGTTCTAGCCACAAATGGCTGTGACGGCATTACAGGAATGTGGTCTTTCTTTTGTTTACGCTGACTAGCTTAAATACAACGTGAACAATACGATATCAGCAAGTGGCATACCAACATAGACTAAGAAAAGTTCGTCAAATGTAATGATTTTACGCTTATTTTTTTTTTTTTAAATGCATGCATGCGAGATGTGTTGTAGGAGGGTGTAGCAATATTCCAGGGAGTGGAATAAGTTTACACAGATTTACCTAAGACAAACATCGGAGAATCTGTATCTGATTCGTAAACAATACAAGGTTAGACTTTGTGTATACTTATTGTGTAGCGTGCTATGTGCAGCGAGCATTTCGCTAAAGGCTGCTACATATGAGTTTCGCATTGTAGCGCGGACTACACAAGGCCGACTGGATTTGTAAAAGTCATGGCAAGGAACACAGAATTGGGGGTATTCTCAAAGAAAAAAGTAAATACTATAATGTACTGACTCGTCATTTACGTTCATTTGCAAGCTATCGGGCACGCCAATGGCTTCATTTTCCAAAGCACTTTTTAAACTTATTAATTACTGGTGGGGCGAAGAGAAATGCCCCCACCCTCCCCATTCCTATTGATTACCCCTCCCCCTCCTTCAGTGGTGAGGTTTTTGACCAGTAGGGAAATATCCCTATTAAATTGATATATTAAACATAATGAATGATAAATGAAGGGGGCAAACGGTAATCATAGATAAAGGGCTGTAATCAGAGGGCGTAGGAACGACAAGGAAAGAGGAAAAGTGAGCCTGGAAGTTTTTGTAAAATAAAAGTATGCAAATTTTTGTAAAACATATTTTATTATTATATTACATAAAAATGTAGGAATTTTTTCTTAATTGAATGAAATTTCCCCCAAATTAAAAATAATGTCCCGAAAATTGAAGAAAATTTCCCCGAAAATGAAAAAGGAAATGTCTCGAAAATCGAATAAACTTTCCCGAAAATGAATTAAACTTTTCCGAAAATTGAAGAAATGTTCTAAAAGTCGAAGGTTTTAATTTAATGCTTAAAGATTTCACAAACATCAAAATTCACTAGGGGCAAATTTTATCACCAAATTATTTGGGCGATATTAAACCTTATAAATGAATTATTTCAGTTTGGGCATATTTCCCACATATGCGTACTGGTAGGCCTATATTCCGTCCCTTATATTTCACTTTTGAAATTTCGCCAAGGAGTGGAGGAGTTTCCTCTGACCCCCCTCTGAATTCGCCATTGTGGACAAAATCCCTTCTACAAGTTTTTTTCCACACTCCAGTGTTCCTAAAAAAGGCTATGACTGCTAAGGTTCGTACTGGTAAGGTTGCAACCCAAGTTCCACATCCTCTTGTTCTTGGGTATTTATTCCTCGCTTTCATCTCCAGTAGACGACAAAGAGCGAGACAGATTCAGTCCAAATGAATTGCCTGACGAATCACTATCTCTTTCTGACATTTCTCAGATTAATTTTCGTATAAATAACTTGGAGCATAGTTTTTGGTTGTAAAAGAACGTAACACATTGTTTACTATACGCTATGTGTGTGCAGCGCGTCGTCAAGCGATAGCGAGATCCCCTCAATGACGTCACGAGGCTGATCGCTGGTAATGTAGCTTTTTAAACTTCCGGATTCTGATTTGGTACATTATGAGATTTCGTTCGATGATTTATGATAATTCCAAGAGTTTATACCGGGGAAAGTTATATTTTTGTTTAACAATTGATTCAAATATTCATTTTCCAAGAAGCAGCTTGGTCTGTGTCATGACCTCTTTAAGCTCTCAAAAACGAAAAGCTACACACGCCCCTGCACAAAGGTGGTGGTGTCATGTACTTCATGCTTAGCGTTAGGTTTAACCTGTTTATCATTTAGTTTCCATATTTTTCTACTCACATAAACCTACTGTAAATTGTTAACAAAAGTACAGTACACAAGTATTTGAAAATTAATGAAATTATTACAGTACTGTATTTCATTCATGATTTCCATAATGTGTAGCTTAAGTTATGTATTCCAGTTTGAAACCACCAAATAGAGAAAGGTTTTTTTTAAATATGGGAATACTTCAAGAACGTTGGCTTTAGTGTAAATTATGAGTCTGATTTTAGTAATTTCTTCACTCACATCTCTCTGATTTGTAATAATCTATTTTACAATTCTGTTCTGGTATTTTCAGTTAATCTTTCTGGCACAATATTAACAACTTTCTTCTTAACATAACATATAATATAACAAGATGTGCTAAGAAGGGTTTTAGTCACCCCATAAAAAGCCCAAACTAAAGCACCACCACACAAAAATAATAATAATAAAAATGATAATAATAATAATAATAAAGATGATAATAATAATAATAATAATAATAATAATAATAATAATAATAATAATAATAATAATAATAATAATAATAATAATAATAATAATAATAATAATAATAATAATAATAATAATAATAATAATAATAATAATAATAATAATAATAATAATAATAATAATAATAATAATAATAATAATAATAATAATAATAATGATAATAATAATAATAATAATAATAATAAGGAGGAGAAGGAGTCATGTGCTCTCATCCTCTCAAGCAGCGGCACTATGGGCCTAATGCTACAGATGGATTTAACTCAGCCGTCAAGCAGGTCAATTTATATAAAAGAAGAGTTAGAAAGAAACAGCGTTCAGGCATGAAGTAGGGAGCATTTATTTGTATCAAAGTAACTAAAATCAGAAGAGATATTACGTCACATTCCCATATACCGCAAAGTCTACATGTACTGATGTATTCTGGTTTCCTGCGATTTAATGACTGAAATGCCATTGCGTATATATGTCAGGAAAGTAGTAAAACACAAGCTAAGCAATTTTCATTGCCTACCGAAAGTTGCAGGGGTGGGGGTAGGGAGGGGGGTGGAAAACACAAAATCATGAAAACACGCTTAAATACAAATTTAACTTTACAAAAGATATAAATTCGGAAACCAGTGTGGGGAAAAGATTTTCAATTCAACGGAAAGACGTTTAAAGACACGGATTAATGAAAATTGTCTTCGTTTTTATTTTGACAGCCCATGATGAAGTTGAAGATCTTTCTGTTATAAATATAACAACTGAAGTACCTCAGATTACAACTGCTGCTCTAAATGTTACTTGGCGTGCTCCAAATGCTTCAAAAAACGTTTGTCCAGTTAATGTGTATGAAGTAATTTACCACAGACGGAGACTTCTGACCTGCGATGAATCCGCTCAGAATACACTACCCAAAATACAAAATGTTTCTGGAAATGTTTATTATCTCATCTTGAATGATATGAGTTTTTTTGCAGAATATCAGATAAGTGTGAGATCAATAGGAAAGTTCCCAAATGAAACAGAAGGAGCTTTCAAGAACATCACAACAATCACGTCTCAAGCAGGTACATTATTTATATCAAGCTAACATAACATCCTTATCTTTTTATAGCACCATCGGCTAATAAATGTATTTAACTGTCAGTGATTTTAGAATATATTCAGACAGTCAATTTAAAAAAAAAAAAAATTATCAGTGGCGTCCAAGGGCTTTATGATTATGATGCATCGATAAGACGGCTAGTGGCCGCTTTATAGTAAGCGCATAACAGTAACTCCCATGAAGAGTGGTGGCAAGGATAAGCGTCCGGACATGTGTTTCTTGTATACAGGCTCATTATTATTCAGTAACAAATCATTTGTCAAAAATAGCAAAAAAGCAAAAAGACAGCTGTGTGTATTGTTTCTTAAAAGTGCACTCAATGTTCGGTACAATCCCCAAACCTTAAAGGTTGTGGTAGAAAGAACTAAGCCTAACTGCTGTTCTGACTTCCATGGATATGTCCAGTTCCTCACTCTAAATGTTCGTATTGACATCTTAGACTGTTAGATGCCAGGTAAGACTGTTCTGATCATCTTAATTAATGGTAGTTGAATATTTGGTAAAATCTAAAACCACCATAGCAACGTAATACCTTTTTGATATGCATGTTAATTTGCAATGTATCAATCATAATTACAGCACCTGATGCTTCCCCACAAAACGTGCACGGGAAAGTTAACTCTTCAACAGCAATTGAAATAGCCTGGGAAGAGCCCGAATGCAAATCCCAAAATGGTCATATTTTGGGATACCAGATCAATATTTCTTCGGAAAATGATTTAAACAGGAAAATAAATTCAACCCAAACGAATAAAATTGTGAAAGATTTGAAGCCGTATACAACTTATGATTACAGTATATGCGCATACACAAGCGAGGGAGGTGGTCCATTCACTCATGATTTTAGCAACACTACGAAGGAGGACAGTGAGTATAACAACATAAGTACATTTTCATCGCTAGAGTATGATAGCAGACTATAAATAGAATAGGAGGATTTCATAAATGTTTTTATAAATTTAGTATGAGATATTCTGATATGTATTTCCAAATCAAATATTAGTTTTACAAGTTTTAGTAACGAACTGATGACGTGCTTCAAGATGCATGTGCAATGATGTAAGATATTGTTATAGATATAGACAGACGCTAATCCTTGTTAAAATCTATATGTTTGGGAGTCGATTTGATAATTTTTTCTTCCAGTAGAGACAACCCTCAATAAAAGTAAATTGTACCCGATTGCATAAATTATTTAACAAGAATATGGAAGGAAGAAAATATCATCAGAAGAATTTTTTTCTTCTCAGAATAACATTAATTCAGTAATCTTTTTCCTTCAATGGAAATTATTTCTATTTTGTGTTGTATCAAAATCCTTTTTACAAAACCGAATATGCATACAACGTTTCTATCTAATGTAAATGTGTTTCTATCAGTACCTAATAAACAGGTAGTGTAGTAAACATAGCTTACAATTTGACAGTAATAAAAACGAATTATTACATTCAAGTAACAAGGAATTCTAGCTTATAGATAGTGCAAAGGGCAGAATACATAATGACTAGTACTCAATAATTACAGAGTAATTCTCGAAATAACGAAAGCAAAATATGGTAAAATTAAAATTGAGAGCCCTCTTGTTCCAGCTATTGATAGCCTTTACCCGTCGAGGATATAGGCAGAACACAATAAACATGCATTGCATTTCAGACATTGGCAAAGTACCTTTTAAATTTTACTCTTTTAAAATAATGTTTAAATTACTATTGAAAGAGCCCTAACCTACCGTCTTGTTTACTTTTCAACTGTTGCTATGCTGTTAAGCTATTTCACATGACGTCACAGTAAGTTTTTATTTGAAAGAATCACAGAATTAAGGTGTAAATGAAAAATAAACAGAAGATACGTCAATGTTAATCACTTAATTAACAAGTATAACATAATATAAGTTTCATTCATGAAATATTATTTCGTTGTTATAGTTCCATCACCTCCAAGAGACGTAATTTCGTTTTCGGCTAATACGTCTCACATTGCAATACGTTGGGTTGTTCCAGAGGAACGAAATGGAGTTATTTTGAATTACACTTTGAGATACTACAGCGCAAATTCCAGTAATATTAATTTATCAACGAGCGTTGTCATAGAAGCCGGACAATTGAGTTATATCGTCGGTGAATTGAATACAAACACACATTACTTCTTCCAGGTATGTAAAATCTTAAACATGGGGGACATTTTTTGCGCGTGAACATTTTTGAACCTGCGAATGTTACAATGATTATACACATCGAACGCACTTATTACCACTGAAAGTACAGGTGATGCAACACAAAGTAACGTTGGTTCACCATCAATTCGTTTGGGTGACATTATGAAGCAATTGTGTCATATAAATGCTTAAATAGATATCGTGCATTCCTTTTTAGGTTAGAGCACACACAAGTGTTGGTGGAGGTAATTGGAGCGAAGTCATACCACAAGATACAAAAGAGGGTGGTAAGCGTTGCCATCATTTTGCATCAAACGTGCCTGCATGGAACTTTTAAATTGTTGTAATGAATAAGAAGATAAGCAGATTGAAAACAAATACCATTATATGAATTTTTATTAAATTCTTAGCACTATACTTATACTCACCTCTGAAAATACCACAAGAATTAAGACTGTTTTTTGAGACAACAGCCACTCAAAAGAAAGAAAAAAAACATTAAATAATGTAATGAAGTACAACAATTTTAAGCGGTTTTTGCTATTAATGTTAGAAGTATTAAATACTTTTGTGTTCTGTTATAATATAGTTTGCATTGTGTAATTCTGTAGGAAATTCCCTGTTTGGTAGCGTTTAACCAGGAAACTGTTGACCCAAAGATAAAACAATCACTATTTAATTTTCCGACGTAGCTTTGTGCGGCAATAAAAAATAATGGTTATTGTACTTACAATATCAAATACCAATATATATAGAAATGCCAACATAAATTAATTGAAACCTTGCGACCTTTCTTATTACTGTTTGATTCTATAATTTGAGTTTATGGAAGAAGAAAAAAAGAAGAAGATTTTCAGACACCATACAAGACCTAGTCTGGAAGTCTAGCCACTATCTAGTTTTAGTCACTTTAACGATCTTTAGAAATATTATCTCAGAATCCAATTATTCGAATGTCCAACATAATGAAATAACG
Organism: Chiridota heheva; assembly: GCA_020152595.1. Lineage (NCBI taxonomy): Eukaryota > Metazoa > Echinodermata > Holothuroidea > Apodida > Chiridotidae > Chiridota > Chiridota heheva. The sequence goes on from JAIGNY010000476.1 coordinate 1,304,187, forward strand.
ATACAATCTAAAACAGAAAGGGTAAGGCTAATTTTATACTTCATCAATTTCCCTAACTAGATTTTTCTTTTGTGGTTATCCTCAAGTAATCCAAAGATTAATAGTTCGAATATGAATTTTCTTAATCCTTTCTACAAATCAAATTTAATTTTTCAGAACCAAGTCAACCACAAAATTTCAACTTCTCAGATGTACTACCAAGCAAGATTCATCTAAGGTGGGATATACCAATAAGACCAAACGGTAGAATTACAAAATATGTGGTAAGAAAACCGGCAAATACTTTTGCCCCTATCATCAACAGGCTTAATTCTAGCTTTAAATTCATTTCTCTGTGTGTCAATGTGTATAACATGAATATATTGTAGTTGTCTCTTCTTGTTTAAAGGAGCACTAGAAAGAAGAGTAAGGGTGCTCGTTTTTGCGAATATCACAAATATATTATCAACAACAGATCTATCAACTTCCTGACTCTATAGCTCACAGACGTCGTGATGGCAAAGGTCGCTAGATAAGCATTCAATATTTTGGGGCCCCCTAAAAATACGCTTTCACTTTTCGGTCTAGTATCCCTTTATCATTCAAGCAACGCATAGCACACACTTCTGCACTTATCATTATCATTCATAAAAGAAAGGACGCTTGCGTGGTAGCAATATAACAACAAATGCGTTTATATCATAAATATCATACATCATAAATGCTCATTATTCTCGTTATTGCCAATTGGCTCTATAAGTCTGTATATATCTCGATCAAAACAGGTGAAATACAGGATTCTGTATCAACCGTATGAGAGCGAATTCCAAACCAGAAATAACGGCACCGTAATGGCATCAGGCGATAGTTCTAGTCTCACAATCGATAATTTGTTACCAACGACCACGTACGAGTTCGTTATTACGGCATTCACAAGTGCAGCTGAAGGGGAACGAATCTCGTTTAATAAGTCTACAAGTCCTCCAAATCAAACGGGTATGCAACCTCAGTGTTTGAATCGTGGTAATCTAGTGTTGCTTGCTGTGCATATCAGATTTGTGAAATTACAACACAGAAATAAAATCTAACCGTCGACAAAACAATTATTATCTTCACGACACAACCTTGATTACACCTCCTGCATTTACGTTGCAGCGATAAAGCATATGAAAATAACCAGCGGATAGCAGTATTTGCTTTTGATTGAGCTATTTCTTTTCTGTATTCAAGAATTCGCACTTCTTAAGAAAACTGTCTAAGTGAAGAAGGGGAAAGTTGGAGGGTTATGTCCCATTAGGCTAAAAGATTAGAGGTCAAATAAATGATTTAATCTGTCAATTTCGCGTGCCCTGGAAGCGTAACAGCATTGAATTGGCACTTAGTGGATTGATGAAGAGTGAATTTATAGGTGTGTACCACACAAGATAGGGTATGTCACTTGAAGACCACAGGGTAATTGAATTCTTCTACTGTGGTAAACTTTGTGTCTCGTTTGTTACCTAGGAAACCCGTAACTCTTATTGATATTATACTTGGTGACTTAAAGTTTCGTAAAAATTCAATGTCCTGTACATGTGACTTCAACGTGAAAGGTCAAATATTTGTTTCCGTGAATAGTAAAATGGTGTGTCATGTTTACCAGAAAGGCGTATTTGCTATGGAGTGAAAACTTGGCGAAATGGTGTAGTGTGATGTGAAATTGTGCTGCCCATGTACAGATGTGACGGTCACTGTATATTAATGTCAAAGATAATAGGTGAATGCATGGTTTCAACTTTATTTAAAGAGTCAATATTTATAGATTTATTAAGAAAAGCCAAGAGAACTGGTAATTGAAAAGGCGGTAAAGTCAGCAACTCCATGATTTGTCATATTGTTGTTGATATTGCTCACTTTTTGAGTGGTAAGAATACATGCGATATTGGTTCCTTACATACTGAGACTGTTTGAGTTAGTTTTAGTTTTAGTTAGTTTTAGTCACGTGTTTTCTATAATTCAAACAAGAGATTAGTTTGAATCGTTAGCATCGCTGCTGATATAATTTTTGCGAATCATTTGTGCAAACAATTTACTTTACTTTGCCACTTTTATCAAATTAGTTTTGAAGATTATTTTTTGTTATTGCTACTTATTCTATAAGAAGGTTTTCTTTTCCACCTAGTATGTCATTGTATTTGTTTGTAGGAAATTCGTCTTATATGTTAGAAACCACTTGTATGTAGTCAATGATAGAAACTTAAAGTAAATGTCATATCAAAGAAAAACGGTTGCGACCCTTAAGTGCCCCTCCTCTTCATTTCCCAACAGATTTAGAAGCAGTTCAGATATCAGAAGAAAACATAACATATATCAGTGATACGATGGCTAAGTTATCATTACCACCAATTAATCAACGGTTTGCAACGTAAGTTTTAAATCACATATGTAGGCCGTTTATATAATAGTAATGTAATACAAATATTATGTTATTCAGTTTGCGTTAGGACATCTTGAAAATTGTTTATTTTTTCATCAATTCTTTTTAAATAAGGGAAATAATTAATTATGGTAGATGATAAATACACATAAAGAAACAGAGGTGAGGCCTTGATACACCACACCATTTGCATCAAAGTTTCATATCAAAGCCTGATTTTGTTGCGAGTAGTTGCTACTTCCATGATTTGTGATAAATTTGAAAACGATTTACTCAATTTTGCGTTGACCTGTTTATATATCTTCAACATGTAGGCAAACAGATGATCGTGATAAAATTCAAAACAGAAACAATAGAACAAACGGATAATAATGACTACTTTGTGTCTGTTTGTGATGTTGTGGATTATCTTAGTGTTCACTCTCCAGTATCCATTAAGAATGTTGATTTTTCAGTTGATGTTGTGTCTAAGAAGTTGAAGGGTTTGAATTTAAATAAAGCACCCGGTCCAGATGGTATACATCCTGCTGTCTTACATGAGTGTTGTGATGTTTTTCTGTTCCCCTGAGTATTATCTTTTCAAAGTTGTTTGATGTTGGTGTAGTTCCTAGTGATTGGAGAATTGTTAATATGACTCCTATTAAAAAAAGGGTGAAAACAGTTTTCCTTATATATTATAGGCCAGTTAGTCTTACTAGTGTTGTGTACAAGGTCATGGAGTCTATTGTTGAGGATGTTGTACTAAATCATTTATTGGTCAATGGTTTGTTGAATTTGTCCCAGCATGGGTTCTTACCTAAAAAGTCTTGTGTTTCGAATTTATTGGAGTGTCTTAATGATGTTACTAAACTAGTTGATTCCGGTCATAATGTGGATGTTATCTATTTAGATTTCTAAAAAGCATTTGATAAGGCTCCATTAGGCAGGCTCATGATGAAAACAAGAGCACTTGGTGTGGAGGGAAAGTGTGCTCGTTGGATACATTCTTGGTTAGTTGACAGGTCACAAAGCGTTGTTGTTAATGGTGGAGTATCTCCATGGAAGAAGGTTGCAAGTGGTGTTCCTCAGGGTTCTGTATTGGGTACGCTTCTTTTCTTAATTTTCATTAATGATATTGATGTTTCCCTTGGCTCCAGGTTTTGTAAATTTGCTGATGACACTAAGCTGTACAGGATTGTTGATAACGCTTGGGATTCTTCACTTTTGCAAACTGATTTGGATTAGTTAGTTTCTTGGTCCCAAACATGGCAGATGTCATTCAATATTGATAAATGCAAAGTAATTTATTTGTGGTCAGAACAATTTGGCTTTTGATTACTGCATGAATGGTTCAAATCTTGGTTGTGTTGATCAAGAAAGGGATCTAGGTGTTGTCATTACTAGCCATCTGAAGCCTTCTAAACAGTGTGATTTAGCAGCTGCAAGGGCAGATAGGATGCCTGGTTTGATTACAAGAAATGTTTGCTTTCTTGGTAGGGAGGTTGTTCTTAATTTGTATAAGCAGTTAGTCAGGCCTTATCTTGAGTATGCTATTAAGGCTTAGATCCCCTTTTATGAGAAGGATAAGTTCATTTTGGAGCAGGTTCAGCGAAGAGCCACTAGACTTATTCCCGAAGTAAGGAATTTCTGTTATGAATCTAGGTTGCGAATTCTTGGTTTGACCACGCTTGAATTGAGAAAAGTACGTGGCTATATGATTCAGGTTTTTAAGTTCCTATCTGGTAGTGATGCTTTGACTTCCTGTTATTTCTTGCATGTTTCAGCTAATCCTCATGTGACACGTGGTAACAGTTTGAAGTTGACCAAAGAGTTCTCACGGATAGATATTCGGCATTCTAGGTTTTCGAAAAGAGTTGTTAATGAGTGTAATGGTATGCCTGAGTGGGTAGTTATTTCCAATTCTGTTCACAATTTCAAAGTCAACATTGATAAGTTCTTTACTAACTCTGGGCGTTTTTTTGTTTTTTTGTGATGGTGGTGTTAGTTTGGGCCTTTTTTTAGCCCGTAATCTTGTGGTGTTATGTTAATGTTTTCTCTGAATTTGAATTTAGTTTTCTTGCTTTATGAGAAAGAAAATTGTTTCAGGTCGATGAGTTTGCATTCATTGTGATATTATACAAATTTACGCTTCTAACCAGTTTATGTGCAATTTTATACTTTCAGCTTATTCAAACATCTAAAAGTCTTTCGCTCAAAAGCCGTCGATCTAAGTCCGGATAAGAATAGGAAACAACTTCATAACGATCATTAAAAATGTTTTTAAATAAAGATTCCAACCTCCATAAACCTTTGAGTGATCCTGTTAGGTTCTCTTAAGTTAAATTAAATCTATGTTATGTTTTGAAATTGTATTATATTATGAAATACTGTTATTTTATGTTATTATCTTATGCTAAGATATTGTATTAAGTTGAAATTATATCTGGCATGAGTGATAAATGCGCATGCATTATAATCAGTATGTCAGAAAACCTGATTTTAAGAATCATTCAATATTTCATACTTGTGTGGATTCTAGAAGCAATGATTACTTAAGAGCATACACTAGTTTCTGTTCTGTGATAAAGATGCATTAATGTTGCTCAACCATCTAAATTTTACACAGCAAGTACAGGGTAACATATAGGCCTATTAAAAGTCCGAGTAAAATTGATTTGGTTGTTAAAAGTGTAGAAATCTCCAATCTAAACGGAAGAGTTCGCTTAAAGAATTTAACCCTTTAATTTTTATATTCCTCGAAATTGAGATGAAAAACATTTCTTTAACCCATTGCTTCTTTTTGTAGATTTTTGCATCACGTTTAAAAATATTCATATTTTTTTTAATTGCCAATGCATGTAACATCTTGTGCAATAATTTGAAGTTCTTCTGCACAATAAAGTTATATACGACGCGCAATATATTATGGAAACATTGTATCAAAATGAATCACTTTAAGGATCTGAATTATCCTTGTAATTAAGGTTCCCCTGGACTGATAATTAAAAACTTAATCTCGGTGATTGATTCACAACAGAGGCTATTAACCTGTATAAGCACTCATTTCTAGAAATTTCTACTTTGGTATCACAATTATTTTCCTGTTATCAGGTTATCAAATATATTGTTTATCGTATTTTTTGTACCAGAATACCAATGATGATAATAATAATCTAATACACTTATCATTCAGTATGCATCAAGATAAATTATTATGCTTTTCCATTTAGGGGTTATTTAATCGCTATTGATAAAGTCTCTGAAGATAAACGAAGTCGACGATCAGTCTCTGAATCGTGTAATTTTACTTTATCATGTTACTTGGCTGGTGAAGTACTGAAAGATGGAAATGTTACTTTCGTAATCGGAAACGGAACTATCACAGAACGGGTTCAATAATACACCGCTTGTTGGCGGGAACCTATATTTCGTCTTTGTCGGTACCGTGAGTCGAAATTTAGAAAATGTAAGTGTGTTGGATTCCGTTATTAAAATCACTTCTAAATTTCTAAGTAACAAATGTTTCAGTTCAATATATAGCTCTAAAATTTAAGAGCCATCGAAATACAAGCATTCAAACTTGGAAAAAGTAATAAATGTTTTCAATTTTGAATTTATAATCTAGATTATTGTGTTGATTAATTGCCCTAAAAGGTAGAAAAGGAAAGAGACATTTGATATGATATTAAAGTAAACTTCATACGAGTCATTTTCACACGTTCATAGAATTATTTCATAATCGGGAAAGCAGATTAAGACATCTTCGTATCTTGCAGTCTTGATGTCTTATTCTTAACGATTTGTCTGGTCAAACCTTTTTTAGTCTAATCAACGTTTAGAACTTCATTAGTTGATACAGCTAATACATGATAGTACTGTTGCAAGGAACAGCTTCTAAAACGATCCTAAGCTATTAACCACTAAGTGGTATAATATCAGACTTGTAGTGCTCGAGTACGTACTCGAGTATAATTTTTGTACTCGTACTCAGCAAATTTGAAATGCAAGTACTCGTACTCACTGTCAAGATTTCTTTTTCAATGGCACTAACATGGGCCATTGTAAATTGCAGTTATAATGATCCTTATTCTGGCACACAAATTCATTTATGGTACTGCACCCAAGCTACAGCTGTACAGTATCCCTCTGAAAAATTCAGAGGCTGCCAATTTAAAACTTGAAATAATTTCTGGAGATACCTATAAGTGATGAAACATTTTAATGTTGTTGGGAACACATAATTGTAAATTCCAAATAGTATAAACCAGACTTAAAATCAAATCCCTCAAAATCACATTCCTCAAATTTATTTAAACTTTGAAACTTTTCCGTTTTGCAGAAGAAAATACCCATAATATGCATATTCTACAATATGTGTATCTTAAAAGTTAAATATGGGCGTGTAGTGGCAATATATGTTATGAAATTTGTCACTAAATTTATCAAAAACTATGAAAATAGCAAAGAATTTCAACAAAATGGGTTAAACATTGACCATTTTACAGCGTTTTTAAATCTCAGGCAACAACTTGCATATTTCATGCAAATTGTCACGTGATGTATTCAAGTTACAGGGCAACCTTGGTATTTTCTTTTGTAAATCCTTTGGTATTGATAAGCCTATCACGATTCTTTTAATTGGTGTATACAATTTATATTTACCATGAGCCATGACACCAATAAAATTCTAGTAGGAATAGACTTTCGCATAAATTTTAGTGACTAAGATTTAAAGAAAAAAATTGAAGGGATTATGAAAATACCTTGAATTGTTCGGCCAGTCATATTTCACAATTTTCGCATGAATTAAAAAGTGATCAAACTTTGATCAGCCATAACTCAAAAACTGAAAGTCCTTTAATCAACAAAAAAAAACTTCTTTGCTAAGATTGTAATAGTCGTTTAAACAGTTTATATGGAAATTGCTACATGTTCATATACCTTTAATTTTCAGTCATCAATATGCAAATTTGAGAGAAAAATGTTATGACTATATGCTTATGTTAATCCATTGTTTTCTTAATCTTTTGTCACAGTTATTCTACGTTTTTAGATCTCAAAAACATACCCCCATCAATATCTAGTTTGTTCAATGACTGAATTCAGGAATTAACTTCAGATAATTATATACATATTTTGTGAAGGCAATTTTCATACATAACAGTTTCTCCATATTTTTGAAAAATATTAAACTAATCAGGCATAACTTGGGAACTGAAGACAGAAAAATGCGACTTTTTTCATATAGAAACTGTTCTATGTATTATTCTATCTCTTTTAAGTAAAGTTGCCACAATACACCCATATGTAGTTAAACAAAGAAGGGTTGCTTTCATTTATCCAACCGCAATTTGTTCTTTATCTATATTATATGGTTATACTCGTTCTCGTACTTGAGGTTTGGTACTCGTATTTGTATACAGGAAATGAAAATGCGAAGTACTCGTGCTCGTACTTATAGCTTTGGGTTTCGTACTCAGGTCCTCGTACTCACGAAAATGTACTCTCTACGAGTCATAAGGCATAATATATATCATACTCCTGGTTGATGATACATAACACTGTCATTTTAAGCCATCTGAGTCAGTCGAACGCTTTCTTAAATATTCTTACCATTTGAAAGGCTTCAAAATATTTGCATGAATTATCCAATGCCATTTTCTTTGCTCTGCTCGAGCAGCACTGTTCTCTTTAGACTTTCTCAAATATTCTATTTAAAGCATCATGGAATGGTAGAGACTAAAATGGTTTGACTTGTGTCAATATCCATTAACATACAGTACCAAATAATGGTTTATGTCAGGCTTGTATATACAACTTTTTATGGTAGTGAATTGAGAAAATCAACGAGTGATTCCGTTTATGCATGACCCTAATAAAATCATTTTAATTCGTACATATATTTATATTTTTAATAAGATATTGATATCCTGCATTTCATCTTTTTACAGAAGGAATCAGTTAGATGGTCAGCCGGACTTAAATTTACTGGTATGTACAATCAGCCTGTAGTCATAGAGTATCAGGAAGCAATTCAACCATTCATTTTTTCTACCTTTCTCTTTTTTCATATATTATATGGCTAATTTAATTTTTTTTAAATCATTGTGATTGTTTTGTTTTTCTCAGCTGGAGGATCCACCTCGTTAACTTTTGTTGCAGTGGCAATTATTTTCTTCGTCTTGATCATATTGGTTGGACTTCTTTTACTTAAAAGGTAAAGTAAGATAATAAGATTTGATTTTTGACGCACGCCGTTTGGTGTTGTTATTTCAAAAGTACTTGTAAGTCATTTTTATAAAGAGATAATAACATTTTATGGCAGGCTTTACCTCCTTTAAAACGAAAAATGTTGATAATAATATTTTCGTAGTCGATTGAAATTGTAGTTTCGGATAATACAAGTCATAAGTGAAAACTTTTAAGTCTTGAACCTTCCTACAACATTACGCTTTTGAATGTACTCATGGCTTAATCAAAGTAAATGAATTTTAATCTGCGACATTGAATCGTCTTTTTAAAGTTACATTCTTTATGAGTTTCTCTCTTTCAACCTGAGATAATTGAACTTTGCGATAAGCACGATTATGAAAGGCTAAAAGAGAAACCTGATTAATACTGTTCTAAATTCCCTTTCAAGTATTAGATAGTGAGTATCGCTTTCTACCTTAAATAGTCCTTAGTTGTTATCATTTTCATTTCAGATTTAAAATAAATAGCAAAAAGAAAAGTGATAATTTGGATTTGCAGCCAGTGAAGTCAAGTGCCAAAAACGGTAACGGATCTAACATACTTCTACTTCCTTGACTTAACACATACGATCTTCAAGACCATGCTAAGACGAAATCTGACCTTTAACCGACTTCATATCATACTTCAGATAAATGAAATTAGTACTAAAAAGAAATCATTATTTTCTCTTTCACGAAGTTGTAGTAATTTGGGCCATCTTTTCTCCCTTCGGAGTAAGCATTAATGTTTCATGACACAAAATAAAAAACCCTTTCCCGATTTGTGGAGTCTTAAGAGCAAGTCATGTTTAATCAAGTGAACACTATTCGTAACTGCAGTACCAGGGCAATATAATTAACACTAGTGTGGAAAATATGGATTGATGTGTTCATCAATAATTCTTTGAAGTTAATTTTAACTGTTAAAATGGTTTTTAATCCATTACTATATTCTTATCGGTATATAGACAATACGAAAACTTCTGCTTCAACTAGAAATCGTGGTTTTGTGTAACCACATTAAGTGAAGTTGGACCTGTGATCACGGAGAAGACCATTTGCACTATAGCTCCGTTTATTCCTTAATATGTCTAGCAATTCCCACTAAAGAAATTTTAATCCTAATTGTTAGCACGTCTCATGTCTTCAATTAACTGTCTAAACTATCATAAGTGTATGTGACGGGGGAGCAGGGGGCAATGTTACATGCCCTTCCCACAAAAATTAGATAACTGAGTGTATGTCTTAAACTCGGATGTTTTATTATCAGTATTATTATTGTTGTTCTGCTGTATTGCAATGCGGAGGGGGAGTTTTTAGGGACAAACCACTTATTGGTCGGGAAGTATATACTTAATAAGTTTTGCTATAATATTTTCTTTTTATGTATTGCGCTTAAACGGAACTAGGGCTGGAAAAATATTTTACAGACTTGTCCCAATTTTCCGCCACTTTCATTTATCAATCTGCTTTTGTAATGTAAATGAAAATTTTCATTAGTTATAAATGTTTTCTGTATTCTGATTCGTGCTCTGTTATCGTATTAATGAGTGGATTAGATCAATATTTTAGATGAACACAGTCTTTACTGAAACATTAAAGTGATGTAATTAAGGCGTAAAAAGTAGTTTACCAATGTTTGACGTAGGTATTGTTCGTATGTTAATTGCAACATAAAATGCATTTAATCTGCTGTTCGTTTCTTATTATATAGAAATACGGTTAATAAGATTCTGCTGCAATGATGTTCGAAATTTCTTTCACAGGCCACAGAAACGGGTCAGATGAAAATCGGGAAGTGGTTGACCGTCGTCAAGTTTCAGTAAACTCCCGGATAGAAATACGAATAGAGGAACTTGCCAATTACGTCATGGACAAAAAGAAGAATGAGAACAATTCCTTTGCTCAGGAGTACAAGGTATTCATATATAAGTAATATATCGCATTTTGTGATTTATCATTTTGATCTGAGAGTGAGATTAAGAATAATTTTATGTTTTACAGTTATCTGACCATTCTGAATTGTTCATAGAGAAACATTTTTTACTTCAGTTCACGGTGAAGGTTAACTCAACCAACACTCATATGTTGTTGACCCGATCCATACCCGTACCACTTTTTCATAAATATTGTTGTCAAGGTCAATTGGACGCGCTATTTTTGGCCGTTCACTGTTTGACACTAATTTCTTTTACTTCTTCCAAGCTACGCCATTACATATGCTAATGTACTTACGGAGTATATCAGGTTTTCTGTATAAATCTTAAAAGAAGAAATACGATAAGACAATCAACATTTTGCAAAACTAGCATATGTTGTTTCTTTTGTTCTTATTCACTTGGTTAGAAATGTGAATTGAGGTCATCAAACCGCATAACAACCGCGCGCATTCACCCCGCATTGGAGTGAAAACAAAGCGATCAGCTGTGTTTGTTTACATGCCATACTTACCACACACAGTAAACGCATTCGAACTTGCCCACGTGTATTGCGCAAAGGTTTGTTTTCACTCCAGAAAATGCCGTCATCTCCCGAATGTGACGTGGCACCAGCAACCAAGTTAATAGTGAGATGCTTTAAAACGGTTGCATTCCTGCTTTATTTTCAGACGATATCGGATGGCCAAAGGTATCCATGGGTTGTTGCCTTAAAGCCTGAATATAAAAAGAAAAATCGCTACCTTGACATAGTGCCATGTGCGTAGTAATATATACATTTTCATTTCTCTTATTATCTTTAAGACTATACAAGGACGTAATTATCATCAGATTCCGCTTGGCATTACATTATTAGCAGATTGAATTGCTAGAGTGAGGTTTGCAGGATAGGTTTAGTATTGCTAGTTTGTAGGTCAGCATTGTGTCATATGTGCAGATAAATTCAGATAATGCATACATTTGTTACGTCTCAGCAATATCCTGACTAACACATACCACCAATTTTGTTTTCTTTTATATTTATCAATTTACCTACCCTATACGATATGGTTATTAGGCTTCTCTTAATCTTTTGCAAACATTAGAATGTATATTAAACAGTGAAAAAAGTAATTTCACTATGTATTTTCTAAAGTTTTTCAGGTGGTTAATTATAAGTACCTATATCAGTTCTGTTCACGTTGTTTCCTGCCATATTGAATGGTTTTTGAATAACAAAATGTCAGGAAAATATAATACCGTACATAAAGACTTAAGAATGTGACAATGTGACATCTCAAATAGCTTGATTTCAATTTTTCCTGCACAAAAACGGCAGTACTCTACGGAATAAGATTTATGAATGCTTTCTCATTTTTCTTACTTCTTTTGAAGTCCTCTTTTATAGTAGATGGACTTACCGAACTAATCCTTCAAAATCTTCATAGTTTTTTAAAGTTTCGTCTGTGTCTTTACATTTATCGATCAGAACTGGTGCTGGTTGCCTTCATCCCTTAAAACCTTTAGGTAAAAGTGACATTTATGTTTATATACATTCAAGTTGGCCCGTCTCATTCACGTTGAGACTTTATTCAAATGTTCTGAAATTATCCTCCCGTAATACTTTGGTTTCGGAAGTTTTCTTTCAATTTATATCATAGATTACGGAGCATATGTAAGTCCAACTTAAACGTCTGTAATTTGATCTCTTGTACTTTACTGGGCATAGTTGAAGGAAAGAGAGACCCTTCGTGTGCGGGTGTTATCAAAATATCACTTCTTGTATTTTGATAACACAGCTTTAAATTTAATTTTCAGATGATAAAGCGCGTGTTGTTCTTGGCTTAAAGGAAGATGATCCTCACTCCGATTATTACAATGCAAGCTACATAGACGTAAGTTACTGATCCTCACTCCGATTATTACAATGCAAGTTACATAGACGTAAGTTACTGATCCTCACTCCGATTATTACAATGCAAGTTACATAGATGTAAGTTACTGATCCTCACTCCGATTATTACAACGCAAGCTACATAGATGTAAGTTACTGATCCTCACTCCGATTATTACAACGCAAGCTACATAGATGTAAGTTACTGGTCCTCACTCCGATTATTACAATGCAAGCTACATAGATGTAAGTTACTGGTCCTCACTCCGATTATTACAATGCAAGCTACATAGATGTAAGTTACTGGTCCTCACTCCGATTATTACAATGCAAGCTACATAGATGTAAGTTACTGATCCTCACTCCGATTATTACAATGCAAGTTACATAGATGTAAGTTACTGATCCTCACTCCGATTATTACAACGCAAGCTACATAGATGTAAGTTACTGATCCTCACTCCGATTATTACAATGCAAGCTACATAGATGTAAGTTACTGGTCCTCACTCCGATTATTACAATGCAAGCTACATAGATGTAAGTTACTGATCCTCACTCCGATTATTACAATGCAAGCTACATAGATGTAAGTTACTGATCCTCACTCCGATTATTACAACGCAAGCTACATAGAGGTAAGTTACTGATCCTCACTCCGATTATTACAATGCAAACTACATAGACATAAGCTCCTAATCCTCACTCCGACTATTACAATGCAAGCTACATAGACGTAAGTTACTGATCATCACTCGAATTATTACAATGCAAGCTACATAGACGTAGGTTACTGATCCTCACTCCGATTATTACAATGCAAGCTACATAGACGTAAGTTACTGATCCTCACTCCGATTATTACAATGCAAGCTACATAGACGTAAGCTACTGATCCTC
>JAIGNY010000476.1:1322500-1500000 GCA_020152595.1 Chiridota heheva
ACCAAAAAAAAAGTGAAACCAAAGATTCTATGTTTGACTACGTGAGTTACTCATAACACAAACAAACGTTGCATATGATTATTTCTTGTAGGATGTCAAAGGTGAAAAAAAGATTGTTTACCATTATCACTTTACTTCCTGGCCTGATATGGGTGTACCTCAACACGCTTCGCCACTTTTGAATTTCCTGCAAATTACAAGAAACCAGCAAGATGTGAGAAGTGAAATAACCATAGTGCATTGCAGGTATATGCTCTCATAAAACGTAGATTGAATAATATGCGAGTTTTACTTAAAACTTTTGAAAGAATATTCCCGTGGATTTTAATTTTCACCTTTAAAAGTGTTTGCATTTTAAAAATTCCATAAATGCGTTAAAAGGTGACCTTGTAATGTAAAGTGCTATGTTAAAGTTGCTGATCCAAGACAGGTGTTTATACCTTTTGCAATAAATTGCCTCTTTCGAAGATATGAGAAACAGGTTTTGTTTAATTATTCAGATGGGGAATAAGACGCACTTTACAACAACAAGCTTTGACCATCTGCTCATGTACATAACACTATAAATGAAAGAAAAATACACTTTTATTTTTAGAAATACATGAAGAATGATCTTGGATCTGCAATTTATGACATCACACTTTGACACTGCAAGGTCACTTTTTAACATACTGATGAGATCTTTTAGATACAATAACTCATAAATGGAATAAGATATCAACATGGTTTTGACACCATTTTGGTTCTTTAATAGTCTTCTATCATATGCATGAAATATGAACATTCACGGGAATATCATAGAAATTGGCTAGTGATTTTCCATTGAAAATTTATCTTGATTCAAAGATTTCGAAAGATTAAAGGTATAGCTTCCAAATGAAACCATCATTTCAATTACGAAACCATCTTTTTAATTTACTTCTTAGCGCTTTTTCTTTGCATTTTGGTAAAATCAGCAGGCTTTTTTGTTGTTGATGAAGTGCTTCACATATATATCTTTATTATCTTTATTTTGCAAGCCGCATTGTCGTTTGTGCTCATTGTGAATCAATTCTAAAGATTGAATTCAGTAATTGCTCCGCATTTGTTAAAGAATACCGCAGATCTGTAGCCAGCTTGGCTAGCACACTCCCTCCCGCTATCGAACATTCCCACATTTCATCATAGACGTCAATTGAGTTGCCGCCACAACTGTTCTTTACACGATGCACACAAGCTTGTGCCTCCAGACCTGAAGACGATGCTTCCTCAGCCTTTTCAAATAAACGAAGAACCCGCTCCATACAGTCTGTCTATCCAGCTCATACATTTACTGAACTTGTCTCAACAACCTATTTCACTGGCAGCACTTCCATCCACACTGCAGTCCAAGCTTGGAACAGGCTACCAGACTGACTTGTTGGAGAGATTCAAGACAAAGGGGCCCAGCCATTCAAGACCCGGGTGCAGCATCATCCTCTCTCAGCACCATAGCGGAGGAATATTTCCTTTCCATCCCTAAGCCGCTGTAAACCATTGATTGGCCCACGAGGACATCTCTTATAGTGTCTTCTTGCTTATACTTGTGTTTGACCTGGTCATACCTCATGTGCTATTGTTCACCTCGCAAAAAAAAAAAAAAAAAAAAAAAAAAAAAAACCTGTCCCCTCCCCTGCGTAAAATCGAACAAAAAATATATAACAAGAGTATAAGAAAAATCTGCCCAAAATGGCCCTTATTAAAGTTTTTGCTCCCCCTTTGAGAAAAGTCCTGGCTACTGACTTGGAATGCTGAATTTTACAATGAAGTTTTAGTAACATTGCCTGAATGAAACAAATAGAAAATATTATTTGAATAAGATATTGCGAGTATGTTGTCTATATTGAATATCAATTATAATTATTGTAATTAATTATATTATCTCTAGTGCTGGCGTTGGTCGAACTGGAACTTTGATCTCTATAGATGTAATGCTGGATCAGGTCGCAGACACAAGAACGGTCGACATATACGGATTTGTTGACAGCATGCGAGAAAACAGAATCAAGATGGTACAACTGCTTGTAAGTAAATAAATACGTACACATCTTATTTTGCTTGTTGATGTTCTAAATATTACGTGTTATATTACATGTGTTTAGTAAAGATTTGAAATGATCTGAAAATGTCTGGGTTCATCTTAAAAAGTTAACAAGTTATTACAATATTTTAAACATAATAAAATAATAATAATACATTTATATAGCGTCCTTTCTATACAAGCATATTCAAAAACGCTTTACAAAAAAATAACATGAATACAATACATACTTACTTACTAAAATAAACCATAAACAAATGTGTTTTGATTGATTTCAGAAACACGTGAAGACAATTGATTTTTCTTATTTGAAGTGGGAGATCATTCCACTAAAGTGGGCCTGAGTCTGCAGAATGCCCTACCCCAGAGTAATACATGAAATATTGGGTACATTAAGCCAGACTGCAGATCTGTTTCTTAGATCATAAGTGGTGTTTGATGAAATTATTAAGTTTTGAAGATATTTTGGGGCCATTTTATGGATACATTTAAAAACAAGAACAAGTATTTTGTATCTTATACGCATTTCAACCGGTAACCAATGTAGTGAATATAACAAGGGAGTAATATGGCAATATTTGTTTGATTTAGTTACAACACGTGCCGCAAAATTCTGTATTTTTGGACATTTTGAATTAAACAATGTGGCATACCAGCCAAGAGAGAGTTGCAGTAGTCAATGTGTGAATGAACCAATGAATGAATTAGGGTCTCTGTTGCACTGTTTGTCAACATATTTCTTATTTTATTAATGTTGTATAAATTTACAAATGCAGACCTGCATTTTTCATAACGTGCTGCTTTAAGTTTAAGTTGCTATCCAGCCACACTCCTAGATCACGAACACAATGGACAGCATTAACTAAACCACCACCCACTTTGACAGATTTTTGGGTTAATTTATTGAGTTGAGGAGTGCCAAACAAAATAACCTCCGTTTTGGCATCATTCATTTTAAGCTTGTTTTGAAGCATCCACCTTCTAACATCCTCTAGGCAGCTTTCCATTTTAGTAATAGCTTCTGATTCAGAAGAAGCGTTTGTGATTTTAAAACTAAGCCACAACCTATGGTCATCAGCATACCCAGAGACATTAGGTGAATGCTTCTTAATTACACTGAAAATGGTTGAGGCATACAATGTAAAAAGTATGGGGCCACAACATGAACCCTGGGGTACTGAAAAATGTATACATTTTTCAGACGAGCATTCTCCATTTACAATAACTTTTGCCTACGATTTGACAGATAGGATTCAAACCACAGAAGTGCAGTATTGTGTACACCGAAATAAGATTTAAGCACCCTAAGCAATATCTCATGATCTACCGTTTCAAAGGCAGCACTAAGATCTAACATGACCACCAATGACACCATTTGCTTATCCATAGCCATTAAGAGATCAGACTTGAACCGTAACAAATCGGTTTCTGTACTGTGGAACACACGATAAGCTGATTGGTACACAGGTAAGAGATTTTGGTCATTCAGGTGCTGATTCAACTGTGTTACAATTGCCTTTTTTGTGATCTTGGAAAGGAATGGAAGGTTGTTGACAGGCCTATAGTTCTTGAAGACCAATGGTAGTCCTTTCTTTTTTAGAAGTGGGGTGATGACTGATGTCTTCCATTCTCTCTTGTAATGAGACATTGACAATCTTGCAGATTAGTGGCATTGAGACATCTGTACACTGCTTCACTATGTGAGTTGGTGCTGGATCTAAGATGCAGGTCTTAGGTTTTGCTTCTGATAAAAGGTTTTTTAATATTGTCCTCATTCATTGGTAAAAACGTACAGAGAGGGTTTATGACACTCTCGCAATGAGTGTCTATAGAGTCATACTCTGTAGCTTCCAATTCTTCACGTATTTTGGTGATCTTTTCCACAAAATATGAATTGAAAGAGTTGGCTAATGAATGAGGATTTGCTGAATCTGGTAGTGGATTTGATTTGTTTCTGTTTAGAGGCCATTGATTATTAAATAAAGTTCTTTCTGATTTGTACCAGCTGCTACTATCTTATCATTATAATAATCTCTTTCAGCTTTATTCAAAAGAAATATGTATTTGTTGCGCATCTGCTTCAACAACATCAGATTTTGTTCCGAAGATTCTTTTCTGTATGATCTCTCAGCTTTCCGCACCTGACGTTTGTGATCTTTCAGTTTTTCTGTAAACCAAGGAGAGTTGGTCTCACTGTGATTTGTCTTTCCTTTACAGGTGCCACTTCATCAAGTGTTGATCGTAGGGCTGTATTGTAAATATTCACCAATTCATTTACATCATTTGTATCACTCACAATTGATAATTGTCCTACTAATCTGTCACGAAAATCATCTATGTTTATGTTGGCAATACTCCTGTTTTTCTGCATTTTAATTGTGACTGGAGTCTTCTCCATATCCAGTCTACATAATATGGCAAAGTGATCTGAAAACAAAAGATGGACCATTGCGGATTGAAGAGAAATGGCATCTGTGTCTCTAGAAAGAAACAAGTCCAGAGTATTTCCTGAAATATGTGTGGCAGAAACGATGTGTTGCGTAAATCCGTACAACTCAATAATATCCAGAAACTTTTTAGTTTCTGGACAGTGTAGTTTGTTCACATGAATGTTAAAATCCCCTGTAATAATCAGTGTGGTCGTGCTGATAATCAACGACTCCAGAAAACAACTGAATTCATTTACAAAATCAGATATTGTATGTCTATTTTGGGATGAATATGGTGGGTGATATACTACCACCAATTTGACAAGTTGATTTATTGCTTTTATGTCATATTCGGTATATTCAAAGGTTCTTTTCTCTTCACATTGATGTAGTTTAACATTGATATTTTCACGAAAAAGAAGGCCTGTACCCCCTCCCTTACGATTTGAAAGCCTTGGTTTGTCCAAAAATAAGAAGCCCCTCTGTTGTAACTGACTTCTTACAGAGTCATCCATGTCTGAGAGCCATGTTTCAGTCACTGCACAAAGATCAACTTTATTTTCTAAAACATAGTCCACAAGCATAAGGGCTTTATTTCTGACAGATTGTGTGTTAATGTGTCCCAGAGTAACAAAGCTCTTATTACACGCAAATGTTTGTGTCCTCTTAATAGGGATTACATTTCTTGTGATGTTTTGTGACAAATGAGATTGTTCGTTCCTTTGACTTTTGGTTTTCACATAGTTTCCAGAACGAACTCCTCTCCGAGTTTTTTTCTTTTTTTGACAATTTTGAAAGTCCATCAGTCCACATATTCTCTCAGCAGTCTGTGTAGAGATATTGCAACTTGGGCTATTTCTTAAAAGCTGTAGCTCATCAATGGAGTAAATCCTCTTGCAGCTTTCTTTTGTAATAATCATCTTGAAAAGTCCTGCTTTTCCTCCTAGCACAAGTTGCAAAACAATGCTTATGCTGCAGAGAAGGAAGACTTGATTCCACACTTGAATGATCATCTCAACAAACAATAGATCTTCAACACAGCTGAGGCTTAAGTCCAGTCCAGCATTCCAGTACTGATAAATCAATATGTGCAAGCAATGGAGCCTACATGTAGATATCCTATGAAAAAAGTATCAGAGTCTGATACAAACTTTAATATGATATATTTCCACTAAGAAATTGAAAATATTTTAGATTGAATGATATATCCAAAGTCTCTAAACATATATCAGAACAAATCTTCAAAAATTTCAGTCAAAACTGTTCTTGAAGATATAAAAATCAGGATGTTTTCTGAGAGCTTGAAAGGAGAGCTGCCAACACCTGGCGCATCAGTATCCAAAATACCAATTAAAATGATTCAATTAAACACAGGTCAATGAAGGCCAATCAGAAATGTACAAAAGAGGTAGTCCCGATACAACATTTATACAAGCTTGTTAATTTTTAAAGATGAAGCCCAGACATTTTCAAATCATTACAAATCTTTACTAAACGCGTATGATTTATGAATTTAACACATATAACACATACCATGTGTTTAACTTTGAAAACAAACAAAGCATTTTCTTCTACGTGAATAGTAGAATAAGTTGTAACAAGTTCAACAACATGGCCTGCTAGAGTGTATGAGGTCCCGTATAGATTTCAGTAGTGGGCTTCTTTAGTATAGGCCTCAAAATGGTTTTCTCTCCCATAAGCTATGATGAGATATAGGATATTTGAATCAATTCCTGTATCATTGTATTTATATTGTAAAGGAAAATGTTGAAAATTTACGATAAAGTCCCCACGTGTCAATGAATGGTGTGCCTCCTGAGCCGGGTTGGTATCCTTTTGTATGGCATTGCTTGCAAATAAAGTCGATCAGAAGGCATTCGGTGCTTTCAAAATAAATGCACCTCCCAGCTTGTAAAAGTGTTTTTGCCTCTCTTAATAGAAACGAATTACTTAATCGCGTAAACCCATGGGGGTGTGTCCACCAAAAGTGTGTGTGTGTGTTCGTGAAAGAGAGTGAGAGAGAGGGGTGTGCATTTATAAAATCCTCCCAAAAAAATTAGAAATATAAAATATGATTTTTTTTTGGAGCAAATGCACCCTCAAATCCCGCCTATGCGTAAACCGATGATTCAACGATGGTATTTTTACTACAGGAACAATACGTGTTCATCTTCGATACGATAGTTAAGCATTTCATCGTGGGAAAAACGTGCATCAAAACAAATGATCTGCGTCTGCAGCTAAAGGAACTCAAAACGCATAATCATGAGAAGATGAAAACCCGCATGCAGGAGCAGTTTGAAGTAAGTTACTCTCAACTGAATTTACAAAGAAGCATTCTACACCTTAAAGCTTAATTATTATTAATTCTGTAAAACCTTTTTGATTATTCTTGAAAGTATTACTAACTTTTAGAATGAAAAATTGATTCTTTACAGTTATAGGTCAGCCTGTCAAAATTTAAAATGTATGTACCATCGTATTTGCAGACTTGGATCTTTACTTAAATGTTATTAATAAATTGTTAAAGTATTAAATTGTTGCAATTCTGGTTGAAGAAACGTTATGTTGACGAAACGCGTCTTATAATTCGAAAACTGATAATACAACCCTTTAACGTGTTTAATATCTTAAATGTGACGTTTTCAGTTTGGTAACTAATAACTGGGAGAGTTCCAGCTCGGAAAAGGGGTCGTACCAATGTTTTAATGTTTGCAAGCAAACACATGTCTTACAAACCTGCAAACAGTCGAGCTGTAGTGGTAGTGTGATCATTTGTTGTTGTAAGGTGCTATATGGCAACCTTTTTGATTAAGGTATCTACCTTTGTCTCTCTCTCTCTCTTTCTTTTCTTATCTTCATTCAACATTTTCTGTATCATTCAACACGAGTTTTTTACTAATGTTTTATTTGAGATATTATTAATTAAAAATAATTTATATGTCTGAAAGATGCTGGACATTGTAGGCGTTGTTCATCCTGAAAAAGCAAGCAAAGACGGAGAGAGTCCTTCTAATAAAGATAAAAACCGCTATCCAAATCTCACCCCAGGTCAGTATAAATGTATATTGCATTAATTTCATTCTTGTTCCCCATTGCACCATAAGAAATTAAGATTTCATATTGTTTTTCAATCTAGATAATCCAATAAATATTTATGTCACGAATTGAGTCGAGTTCTTCGTAGACCCTGCGTTGAAGAGAGCACTCTGCTAAAATGAGATGTATTTTTCTTAAGTCTCTAAAATATCCGAATGCACGTGAGGGCACTGAAAACCTTTGATTGGAATATTTTTCCTTTAACACTAAATAGCCCTGAGGATGAAAGAAATTGTATTAAGGCACTTGGAGACTGCGAAAACAATCTCAAAATGGATGAATGAAAATAGACTTAAGTTGAAGAATAGTAAAACTGAATATATCAAATTTGCCAGTAAATCTCAAATTAAGAAATGTGTTACTGAGGATATTAATGTCAATGATGTACACATACACAAAAGCAATTGTATTAAGTATTTGGGAGATTGGTTGGATACAGAATTATCCTTCCACAAACATATAAGTGCAAGTATTATATACAATTTGTATTGTTTAAGGGTATTACGTAGCTATTTAGATGGAATGTCCCTTAACCAGTTGGTACTTTCTTTGGTCATTAATCAACTGGACTATTGTAGTACATTATTATACGGCCTCCCCAAATCGTCCATAATGAAATTATAACGGGTCTAAAATTTGCTGCCAAACTGATCCTAAATAGAAGTATGTATGATAGTACACACTTTTGCTGCCAAACTTATCCTTAATAGAAGTATATATATGATAGTACAACAGAATGTTTGAAAGAATGCATTCGCTTCCGATCAATTAAAGAATACGTTTTAGATTATTATGTATGTCCTACAAATGTGTAAATGGCTTAGGTCCTCATCATTTAGTAACTTACTTTAATGAAAAGAAAACTAAGTATGCATTGAGGTCTAGAACAACATATCACGTAATATAAACACACAAAAAAACTTTTTGGGATCGCGCTTTTTCTGCGGGAGGGCCTGGGGATTGGAACAAGCTACCAAGTGACATTAAAACCTCTAGTAATTTTGACATTTTCTAAAAGAAAGTGAAAACTGATCTTATTCATAATATTTTCCAGTAATTTGTATCTATAAAGTTCAGTTGCTTTGAAGTAAGTTTTTAAGTAAGTGGTGTATGTAAAGTGCCGCTATTTGTTGTGTAGAAGTGAGCGCTATATAAGAACTAATTGATAATATTAACACTTAATTCATTTTTGAACAACGCGAGTATTGAAAATGAAACCCCCGTCAACATTTTAACGATTTAGCAAACTTAACTGGATACAAAGACTTTCTTTAGCATATGACGTTGTGCTTCTACAGTAGGGAGGTCAGGCTTGCCTGTAGTTCCTTAAATTCCTTTATATAACCCACACTATTTTCACTTTCATTTTTACAGTTGACAGGAAAAGGCCATTTCTTATGACAAAATGTGATGATGATTCATCAGATTACATCAACGCATCCTTCCTCGATGTGAGTACTTCCCATTACAAATAAACTGCATACTGTAATCGTGTTTGGTTGTCTTTTAAATGTTTACGGACACAGAGCAATTTTTATATTCATTAAAAGAGTATGGAAATATGAGCAGATCAGTTTTTAGATTTAAAAAAAAAGTAATTTTAGTTTTGAGTAATGATTGATCAAAGTTTGATCAGTGTGTAATTTTCACCGAATTTGTGATGTATGACTCGGCAAGCATCTCTAAATATTGATATCATTCTTTAAAATTCTTTTATCTTAGTCACCGAAAAGACATTGGAAACTTTTATTGGAGGTAAAGACTCTAAAACTTCCAAGATTTATGACAGACAATTAAAAAAGAGAAGCATTTACAGCAGAAATACGTGGGTTACCCTGTAATATATAACAAAATTTGCATAAAATATGCAAATTAATGAGATTCAAAGGCACTTTTAAAATAGTCACTGTTTACCTTTTTGATATATTTTGCTACTATGATGGTTTCAATCTATTTTGAAGCAATTGTATATCTAATGTTGCCTCTACACGTCCATATTACTTAAAAGGATGCAAACTTTCTATGCTAGAGGCAACACTGGCCAAAGTGTTTTCGCGTGTATTTGTATGCTTGTCTTTGGATGCCAATTTCTTATGTTACGGTTAAAGGTCTATGTGGAAGTGTAGAGGCAACATTAGCAAAACTGTTTTAAAATCTATTAAAAATCATCCAAGCGAGAAAAAACAAAACAAATCAGTTTTACAGTTTTAGAATGCAAATATTCATTCAAATGTTTGACGTATGATTGGAATTCCTTGGTGTTGGTATTTTGCTATCCAATTCCTTTGTATATTTCATTATATATTGTAATTCTTTGAGGTGCTGAACAAATGTTGGCAACTTGTGTTTCTGTCTTCACCATATTCCCAATCAAATTTAAGCAGGAATATCCTTTTTCCAGAATTGGTAGGGATTAAGATTCGATATTGAGATTACTGTTATCTTCTGAGCTATCTGTTTAAATATCAAATATTTAGTGGGTATTGAAAATTTCTCAAAGTTCAAGTTTGATCACTCATAACTAAAAGAGGTATATCCGAAATGAAAAGGCTGTTTTATGCAGCATTGGGCAATGAGTTGCAGTGTGCCATAACTTTTTCAACTGGATTTTAATATAATTCCAAATTTATTTTAAGCAAATGTGATATGACGGTAGAGCGGTATAAGAATCGACGAATTTTTAATAAAGGTAAAGCAAAACTAATTTTGATATCAATTTATAGTCAAGGAAACAAAATTTATATGATGATGTCTTTTACTTGAGTGTAAGATACTTGAGGAAACAGACAAAACATGTTTTTACAAAGTGTGTGTTAAAAGATCTGAATAATTAAACTAACTTTATTCCAAAAATGTAGAAAGAGAAATACATATATTGTCTTCGATCTGGTATTGGGTGATGTGAAGTTGTACCTTCTGCGTGAAAGGCTCTGTATCTTTTAAGTTCAAAGGATATTGGCAAAAGTATGATTTCATTTCTGTTTTTTTGTTTCATTCGTGTGTATAACAGTATGACATTATTACAAAAGATACAAGAACTGGTAATTTGATTTGATAAGATCAGCAACTCCATGGATGGTCTTCTTGTTGGTATATTATTCCATTTGTAGGAAATGGTCTACGTAATTGCTGTATAAATATATAAATATAGCTCCGTTTCACCATGCGGCAAAAGGTCGTAATGTTTGGGAAGGACTAATTTCATGATGGCAATAGCCAAACTCGTCCAAAATTATGTTTTATTGTATGATTTGTAAGTTGTCTCACTTTCAAAGATAAAAATTGAATGACAAGATAAGCAAGTTTTTATATATATATATATATATATATATATATATATATATATATATATTTATATATCTATATATATATATATATTTATATAACATAAAATAATAATTATGAAATAATAATATATAATATATATATGATATATATATATATATATATTTATATATATATATATATATATATATATATATATATATATATATATATATATATATGATATTGACAAGATAAGTTATAATATATATATATATATATATATATATATATATATATAAATATATATATATATATATGTATATGTATATATATATATATATATATATATATATATATATATATATATATATATATATATATATATATATATATATATATATATATATATATATATATATATATATATATATATATATATATATATATATATATATATATATATATATATATATATATATATATATATATATATATATATATATATATATATATATATATATATATATATATATATATATATATATATATATATATATATATATATATATATATATATATATATATATAGGTATATATATATATATATATATATATATATATATATATATATATATATATATATATATATATATATATATATATATATATATATATATATATATATATATATATATATATATATATATATATATATATATATATATATATATATATATATATATATATATATATATATATATATATATATATATATATATATATATATATATATATATATATATATATATATATATATATATATATATATATATATATATATATATATATATATATATATATATATATATATATATATATATATATATATATATATATATATATATATATATATATGTTTATTTATATATTATATGTGTGTAAAGGTAGTGCTTTCAAAACTAGATCATTCAAGAAAAACGCCTTAACCCCCCAAAAAATGTGCATGGGGTAAAATCATAACCTCATTTTTCAATCTTCAGTGTTTCTTCATTCGAGTTATGTAAAGATAAGCGTACTGGTATAAGGATTAGTGAATGTATCAAATTTTTATACGCGGAGTACATTATGCGATATATTTTTGTATCTTCTATGTCAATTAGGGAATATTTAAGAAGGGGATGTTTCTTGGTACTCAAATGCCGTTGCCATCAACAGTGGTTGACTTTTGGCGGATGATTTGGGACTACAAGAGCAGCATCATTCTCATGGTAAATGAAGTAAAGGAATACGATGAGGTAAATAATTTGCTTTCTCCCTGATAATCTTAAGACGCATAATCCAGTTCTGAATGTTTATAAGATATTTAACTTGCTGATTGTAAATTTGCACAATACGCCTATATAAAAGATGGATATGAGCCTTTATAAACAGGGCAGAAACCCACAAAATCACTTCCAGCTGGAGGATGTTAAATGCATGCGGTCTTATCAGAAACCATACATACTCAGTCAGATTTATCTCTTTACAAAAGCCCTTCCCAAATGCCAATTTCTTGCTAAGTAAAAACACAAAATATGTCAGCTGCCGTAAAAATCGTGAAATGAGATTAACATTGTTAAGATGGCAGTGAAATGATGTCTTAATCAGTGAAAGTAATTCAGAACGATGCCTGTGAGATTTCTGCCCGAAAAGGATATTTGAATTGCTTCTAATTCAGGAGCAATATATCAATGGGCAATATATCAGTGGCTCAATGACAAAAGTAGTGATCAGCAAAATTGTGACAAAAGCTGAAAAGTGGGCGATGTTTGCGACAAAAGTGATAACCTCGTTTGCGACAAACGTGGTTGATGTTGTGACAAAAAAAGTGGTGACCTATGGTAGTTGTGACAAAGGTGGGCGTTGTAAGAATAGTGGGCGTTGTGACAAAAGTGGTTGCTACAGCAGTATGTAATGGCTTGCAAATGGCAGCACTAAATATGAAAGACTCGCAATAGCCGGTAGAATAACATTTAGATAATTGAACATGAAATTGTTTAATTACAATTTAACGTTCAAGGTGTTTTTTAACGGAAATAATCTGGGTTGGGCTGTCACGGATTAAATATTGAAGCTGCTGGGACACCGAGATGCATGCCCGAGGTAATGTAGAGTGCGAACCACAATTAAATACATTTAATATTATTTACGATAGCTTGTAAACGGTTTTTGCTTCCATTATTCTCTACAGAGCATCGGTCAGTACTGGTCAGATAATGATCCTCTCTCTGTCGATCCCTTCCTTATAACGCTACTTGAGATGGAAGAAAATGGGAACATCGTTATCCGCAAGTTTGAGCTTAGCTGCACCCTACAAAGTGTAAGATTTTGTAAATAATACAAATAATGGTATCTTTTGTTCTGCAAAATATAATTGATCAAATCTCTTTAAGGAACTTATTATTCAATGACGGGACGATATTTGTTAAAAGGAGGAGTGGAGAACTAGAAGTGATTGAACAAGGAGAGGTTCCATTGCGAATTTTTGTTGTTGTATTTTTCATATGATAACATGCATTCAGCGACACTGAAGCTAAACAGATGTTGTATGGATATGTATTAACAATATGACTTAGTATCATTCTATTTCCATATCAAATTTGGTATCTAGGAACCACCACGAGTTATTAAACAACTGCAATATAAGAACTGGCCAAATGATGCATCCGTTCCAGATTCTGCCCAATCCATTGTTACCATGATGGAATATATGGAAGAATGGATGACGAGCAGTGACGAATTGGGGCCAATCACTGTTCACTGCATGTGAGTATGTCGAGATTAGTATTTCTATTATCTGCCGGCCATTTTGAAAATACAAAATTGTTAAACTTATTGCTGACAAATGTGAAACGCTTGTATATTTATCAACTATGATAGCTGCATGTTTTACTGGCATATAAGATAAGCATGGTTATAGGTATATACATCTGATTAATCGAAGTTAATCATCCTTTTCTGTGTATTATTATATTTCATGTATCAGGGATGGGGTTAGCAGGACTGGCATGGTGTGTGCGATCATTTGCGCTTTAGAACAAACCAAATCGGAGCAACAAATTGATGTCTTTGAAATTGTCAGCACGCTTCGCACATGCAGACCTAATATGGTGAAAAATGTGGTAAGTACAGAACAGATACAATAACTCATTACAAGCTGCTTCCATTATCATGAAACAAACCAGACGTTTCTTTAGCATTCTTGAATTAGCTACATGACAACACATGTTCAAGGAAGTGCCATGTCAGCCACAGGATTTCCACCAAGCGTCATCGACTACGAAGTATTAGTATACAGCTCGGCATCAACTGCCAAAAACTCGAGATTTTAATACTGTGGCCATTAAGATCCACACAAAAAATGCAGTTGGGCTGTTAGGCATGTTTTCCATGTACATGAATAGACAAGACAAATAAGTTAAAGCAGTATCACCACATGTATATAATACATGTTTATGCATGCTACATGTTTGTCAAAACTATCTTGGCCACCTAACTGCACAACAGTTAATCACTTCATAATTATATTCACGGCGTGCAGGCATGGTCGTGAAAATTTGGTCGCAGAGTTTCAGTGCTAAAAATGCACTGCTATATGATGATATTCTGTCTTACTTCTTACTTTTTGTACATTAACTTGATCACAATTTATGACCAATTCAAACCAATACATGGTAAGACTGCCATAAAATTCAAATACTTCTGAGTTAAGATACAGTAGTTCCAACCAGGAAGTTGTTGTTCCAACAAAGATTCAAAGAAAGCATACATAAAAACTTTTCCTTAATTTTCTTTGTATTACGTAAGAACTAATGTACCAACTTGCAACTAACATGGACATATTTCCAATAACAGTTTTACACAGAATTTAATTTAGGTTTTGTTAGTTAATTAAGCAGAAAACTTTTGTAGCTGTTCATATGCATTTTGAAGTGCAGTAAAAAGGTAAAAATAGATTACTCTTATTAGATTGTCTGCCATGGCCTATCTTTTATACAACAATAGGCCTATATTCCATACAATGCATACAGTGCATATGTGCCTGTATATGCGCTTATGGCGTGTCAGTGTCCGAAAACTGGGTGTACATGGTGTATGGTGTGTATTGGAGGGGATGGTTCAAGGGACTTTGATAACGTCGTTTCTGAAAAAGTTGGAAGAGAAAGTCCCTATTCTGCCGTTGGTCTAAAGGTAAGAAAACAGATCACGATCTCTGACGGGGCAACATAGTATATGCCGTTGGTCTAAAGGTAAGAAAACAGATCACGATCCCTGACGGGGTAACATAGTATATGCCGTTGGTCTAAAGGTAGGAGAACAGATCACGATCCCTGACGGGGTAACATAGTATATGCCGTTGATCTAAAGGTTAGAAAACAGATCACGATCCCTGACGGGGTAACATAGTATATGCCGTTGGTCTAAAGGTAAGAGAACAGATCACGATCCCTGACGGGGTAACATAGTATATGCCATTGGTCTAAAGGTAAGAAAACAGATCACGATCTCTGACGGGGTAACATAGTACATGCCGTTGGTCTAAAGGTAAGAGAACAGATCACGATCCCTGACGGGGTAACATAGTATATGCCGTTGGTCTAAAGGTAAGAAAACAGATCACGATCCCTGACGGGGTAACATAGTATATGCCGTTGGTCTAAAGGTAAAAGAACAGATCATGATCCCTGACGGGGTAACATAGTATATGCCGTTGGTCTAAAGGTAAGAAAACAGATCACGATCCCTGACGGGGTAACATAGTATATGCCGTTGGTCTAAAGGTAAGAGAACAGATCACGATCCCTGACGGGGTAACATAGTATATGCCGTTGGTCTAAATGTAAGAGAACAGATCACAATCCCTGACGGGTAACATAGTATATGCCGTTGGTCTAAAGGTAAGAGAACAGATCACGATCCTGACGGGTAACATAGTATATGCCATTGGTCTAAAGGTAAGAGAACAGATCATGATCCCTGGCGGGGTAACATAGTATATGCCGTTGGTCTAAAGGTAAGAAAACAGATCACGATCCCTGACGGGGTAACATAGTATATGCCATTGGTCTAAAGGTAAGAGAACAGATCACGATCCCTGACGGGGTAACATAGTATATGCCGTTGGTCTAAAGGTAAGAAAACAGATCACGATCCCTGACGGGGTAACATAGTATATGCCATTGGTCTAAAGGTAAGAAAACAGATCACGATCTCTGACGGGGTAACATAGTACATGCCGTTGGTCTAAAGGTAAGAGAACAGATCACGATCCCTGACAGGGTAACATAGTATATGCCGTTGGTCTAAAGGTAAGAAAACAGATCACGATCCCTGACGGGGTAACATAGTATATGCCGTTGGTCTAAAGGTAAGAGAACAGATCATGATCCCTGACGGGGTAACATAGTATATGCCGTTGGTCTAAAGGTAAGAAAACAGATCACGATCCCTGACGGGGTAACATAGTATATGCCGTTGGTCTAAAGGTAAGAAAACAGATCACGATCCCTGACGGGGTAACATAGTATATGCCGTTGGTCTAAAGGTAAGAGAACAGACCACGATCCCTGACGGGGTAACATAGTATATGCCGTTGGTCTAAAGGTAAGAAAACAGATCACGATCCCTGACGGGGTAACATAGTATATGCCGTTGGTCTAAAGGTAAGAGAACAGATCACGATCCCTGACGGGGTAACATAGTATATGCCATTGGTCTAAAGGTAAGAGAACAGATCATGATCCCTGGCGGGGTAACATAGTATATGCCGTTGGTCTAAAGGTAAGAAAACAGATCACGATCCCTGACGGGGTAACATAGTATAT
This sequence comes from Chiridota heheva, assembly GCA_020152595.1. Classification (NCBI taxonomy): domain Eukaryota; kingdom Metazoa; phylum Echinodermata; class Holothuroidea; order Apodida; family Chiridotidae; genus Chiridota; species Chiridota heheva. The sequence goes on from JAIGNY010000476.1 coordinate 1,339,219, forward strand.
GCCGTTGGTCTAAAGGTAAGAGAACAGATCACGATCCCTGACGGGGTAACATAGTATATGCCGTTGGTCTAAAGGTAAGAGAACAGATCATGATCCCTGGCGGGGTAACATAGTATATACAGACATATACGAGGAACACATACTCATTCAGATGAGCGTCATTGATATAACTGCATGATATCCTTTGGTTTTACTTGGTTTTGTTTCACTTTGCTCACTATCTCCTTATATCCTTTTTCCAACAGGAGCAATACACATTTATCTTCGGAGCGATTCTACACCATATGTCGTGCACTGTTTATCAGAACGTGGGAATTTAGACTATTTCTGATGTTTATGAAACAATTTTGTTCAATTTTGAATCTTTTTAATTCTTTATCAACATAATTCTATTCGTATTATTTCCAACCATCCATTTTTCTAATCATCATGCAATTTCCAATCATCATGCAATTTCCAATCATCACCTAATTTTCCAATCATCACCTAATTTTCCAATCATCATGCAATTTCCAATCATCATGCAATTTTCCAATCATCACCCAATTTTCCAATCATGATGCAATTTTCCAATCATCATGCAATTTCCAATCATTATGCAATTTCCAATCATCGTGCAATTTTCAATCATCATGCAATTTTCCAATCATCATGCAATTTTCCAATCATCATGCAATTTTCCAATCATCACCTAACTTTCCAGTCATCATGCGATTTCCAATCATCATGCAATTTCCAATCATCATGCAATTTTCCAATCATCACCCAATTTTCCAATCATCACCCAATTTTCCAATCATCATGCAATTTTCCAATCATCATGCAATTTCCAATCATCATGCAATTTCCAATCATCATGCAATGTCCAATCATTATCCAATTTTCCAATCATCATGCAATTTCCAATCATCATGCAATTTAAAACCATCATGCAATTTCTAATAATCATGCAATTTCCAATCATCATCCAATTTTCCAATCATCATGCAATTTCCAATCATCATGCAATTTCCAATCATCATGCAATTTCCAATCATCATGCAATTTCCAATCATTATCCAATTTTCCAATCATCATGCAATTTCCAATCATCATGCAATTTCCAATCATCAAGCAATTTCCTATCATCATGCAATTTCCAATCATCATGCAATTTCCAATCATCATGTGATTTAAATTCATTATGCAATTTAAAATCATCATGCAATTTAAAATCATCATGCAATTTAAAATCATCATCTAATTTTCCAATCATCATCCAATTTCCAATCATCATGCAATTTTCAATCATCATGCAATTTCCAATCACAAATAGCAATGTAAACATTTTCATATCGAGTTTAATCTTCATCTATTATGCTTGCCTTATTAGGTAACCAGGATGTTTTTAAAGCACTTAGTTGTACAAAGTTACACGATACTTCTTTATATATTATACCCCTTCAAATGATACAAAAGTTAACCTTTATTTAGTAATCCCTTCCGATACAGTAGTGATGATAATAGTAATACGACACAAAGAACAGCATCTTCATCTGTTCATATACCAGTATAAGGAGATAAGGGCATGGCAATAATGTTACTAATCTTTGTTCGTGTGTAAACTTATATGTGTGAGAATAACAAAATTAAAGGAAATCTTTTTTGAAAAGCCTGAGGTCTGAAGGTATATTACTACATTTGCAAAACTGCAGTACACTGAGATTCACTGGACACATTGGTCTTCATTCAACCCGCAGCGACGTCTACGAAATCAAATGATTAGTTGTATGTCTTTTTACAGCATAAATTTAATGATCAAACATTTCAAGAACAGATCCTACTGGTTAATTGATATCATTATCATGAAATCATCATCATGCCTCTTCCATGCCAAACATTGTGCTTGAAGATCTTGAAGAATGACAATACTTCATGGGTGTAATTTACAGCCATGAAATGGGAGGGAGATATAGGAAGAGGGTCCCAAGGGTTATGGTGTAGGGCCCCCAACCAAGCTGCGTAACTCGAAACTAGCTTGTGTATAATCCAAAACATCGATTTGCATCTATGTGCTGATATGTGAGATGTTGACCACACATGATGACGGAGGACATCACTGAGTTCTGAGTGGTTCGTATGGACGTGTAAAGAAGATCATTGAGCTGTAGCCCACCTTCGCATTCTAGCAACAACGCAAAAACAGAACGCGTTAAAAGGACTTCACTCAATATAGGATATTGAAAAAGCTGAACCCAATTGATGAACTTTCGTTCCTCAGAATGGGTCTTCATTCAAAATACTATTATTACTTAGTTTTTATATAGCGCTCACTTCAACACAACAAATATGCAATCAGCGGCACTTTACATACACCATATACTTACTTAAAAACAACTGAACTTAATAGAAAAATTACTGAAAAACATTATGAAAAACATGAGTTTTTAGTTTCTTTTTGAAAATGTTACAATTACTAGAGGTTTTAATGTCAGTTGGTAGCTTGTTCCATTCGCTAGGCCCTCCCACAGAAAAATAAAAAGTTTTCCTTTGTGTTTATATTACGTGATATGTAGTTTTAGACCTCAATGTCTACTTAGTTTTCTTTTTTATTAAAGTAAGTTACCAAATAATAAGGACCTAAGTTATTTACACATTTGTAGGACATACATAATAATCTAAAACGTATTCTATAATTGATCGAAAGCCAATGCAATTCTTTCAAACATTATGTTGTACTATCATATATACTTCTATTTAGGAAAAGTTTGGCAGCAAGATTTTAAACCCGTTATAATTTCATTATGGACGATTTGGGGAGGACGTATAATAATGTACTACAATAGTCCAGTTGAGAGATGAGCAAAGAAAGTACCAACTGTTCAACGGACAGTAGCTATTTAAATAGCTACGTAATACCCTTCAGCCCTTAAACAATACAAATTGTACATAGCACGTTTACTTATATGTTTGTGGAAGGATAATTCTGTATCCAGCCACACTCCCAAATACTTAATACAATTGCTTTCGTGTATGTGTACATCATTGATATTAATACCCCTACTAACACATTTCTTAATTTAGGATTTACTGGCAAATATGATATATTCAGTTTTACTATTGTTCAATCTAAGTCTATTTTCATTCATCCATTTTGAGATTGTTTTTGCAGTCTTCAAGAGCAAATTTGGCAATATTTCCGGATAACTGAAAGAAGTTGATAAAAATTGCCCCAGCTAGAATTGAAAATTGCGCGAGAATGAAGTAAACTTTCCCAAAATTGAAAAGATTTCCCCAAAATTGTCCCAAAATGAGGAAAATCGAAGAATAATTGACCAAATATTTCCTAAAAAAGAAGGACATTTTTAAGAAACATTTTAAGAAACTTGCATGAGAGTGAAGTAAATTTCACCAAAATTGAAAGAGATTTCCGAAAATTGAAGAAATTTTCGTAAAATTGCCCCAATATGAAAGAAATTTTCCGAAAATATAAAAAAAATTGACCAAATATTTTCGGAACATTAAAAGGAAACTTGCCGAATATTAAGGAAAAGTCACCGAAAAAATATTGCCCCCAAAATTGTATGAGAAGGAAGAACATTTCCCAAACATTGAAGGGATTTCCCTAGTAGCAACATTTTTTTCGTTTGAAACCAGAGGGTTTTTGTCGCTCTGAGGTATGACCTTCCTACACCCCTAATTTCAAAGGGCAGTGGCTTATCCAGTTTTAACGGGCCAGATTGCCAGATGGGTACAACTTCAATTTGGTTTATGCAAAAAAGCGCCGCAAAATCAATTGGTTAAACTAATCGTACACATAGACAGGGGGTATACAATAAGCAATAAGGTGTGTGTCAAATTTCTCGGAAGAGATTGGATTACAAATTAAAAAAATTAAGATATGTGTGATCGAAATTTAAAGCTTTAAAAAAAATTGTTGATTGCGATATGACGCTAGTCTCCAAACGATTAATACAAAGTGAAATCAAATACCGATAGAACTAAAATCAGTACTGAAAGCACTGGTGATGGGTTCGATTCATAGTTGTCATTTGTGTAATTGATATAGGCCTAATGTATAACTGTTAGTCTTCTTATACATCATTCGATTTTACAGGCCATTTTTGTGTTAACATGAAGAATAAAACAATTTAGCAATATAATTTAAAATTTCTGGTCAAAACAGTGACTCAAATCATGACAAGACAATCAGTAATTGGTTAGGAATGCCAGACACCACTGGGATTAATAGCTTCCCACTTCACGTGTGTGACTTCCAGGTACAGTGCACCTCAGAATGTCTCTTCATATACTCATCATAATGGTCCACCCAATATCACACAAAGTGATCCATCTATTATCACCTAAGCACACACACACTTGTAGTATTTGATTCACAATTGCTCATGCAGTGTATTTCACATCGTGGAAATTTTCCGATCGTTTCGCTACAGAGGCTTTTTCCCAAAAAATCCACCATAACACATCGAAAAACTTCCTCAGATCATCTTAGTTTGTGCGGTTTCGAGGCAAGTAAGAATAATTTTGGCAATATTTTAATGCAAAACGTCCCTCGATAAGAACTTCTCCAAAAAAGTTTGCTCGCTGCAAGTTTGTGTAAAAATACCATATACACCACGATGTTTATTTCTTTCTCAGTTTTAGTCCATTTTAAGAACTTATTGGTATTTTTGATGTCATACTGTCATACCTTGCAGGTCATAATTGATATTATTCTAATCAAACTTCTCTTTTGTTCTATTTTACGTTCTATGCTGTTCGTGTACACATTACAAAGTATAAAATTTGTTAGAGTTTTGACAAGTAAACAATGATCACTCACCATACAACTGAGAGTAATAATACATAGAAATAATCTCCGTAAATATATCTCATAATTTGTGCATTTCCGAACATTTCCTTTGTATCACACTTTACATGGGTTTCTTCTTTTTTAATAAAACGAAAAAAAAAATGGAAATACATCAAGCACTGTAGAAAATTCTTCAAAAGAGAAAAAAAAAAAAAAGTAAAGTAGACTACTTTGTTATTGCGAAACACGATCAAAGAAAGGAGTTATTTAAAGTTTTGCAAAGTTTCGAATCCATCAATGAAATCATTTAAAAGTTAAGATGACAGGCTTAATAGTGTCCGTTTGTAAGATGCGACTTTGGAGTCTGAACCTTGCATCTGGACGTTTCTTTTCAATTTGTTGATCTTTTCTTAATATCTTCTTATTTTATATGAAATAAACCAAAAAGTATAGCATTCTTCCCTGATTTGTTGTGCTTCCCCGAGCAGTTGAGGCAAAATTTGTAACTATGCAGTGCATATCAGGAGATATATATGTTAGATGATTCTCTGTAGGCGAAAAAGGGAGCATGAGATTATTATGACCATTAGTCAATACCTGATCTGTTCATTGAGTAAGCAATTTCTAAAACACTGACTAAAGCACTTTGTCAATATATGAAGAATTGTAATGATTGATTAGCTTATCACGTTGCCATAATATTTCATCAACCGTAACTAAGAATTATCTCATGGTAAAAAAAGTATTATCAACAAACAAAAAATTCAGGGGTCACGGAACCTCTCCCATCCCCCTCTGAATCCGCCCCCTGGCTAGTACACATAATGTATTTCTTTAGAATTCTCTTTGAAATTTTCTATTCAACTGTCCAAAATACTCTGGCATGAAGTTCTAAGGGCTTGAACCATTAATATCATAAAGGCTACAAATAAAAATCCATAGACCCATGCAAAGGAACAATTTCTTTAAAAGTTAGAAAATTTGAAATAGATTATAAACTGAGAAATACAGTAATAGTCTAATCTGTACTGAGTGTATGAAATACCATTTTTGGAGCTTCCATGTAATATTGACAGAATTAAAGTTTTAAGATTGTTTTGTACGATGTTAAATTTTCTTCAGATGATTTATAATTATTATTTACATCACATTAAATGAAGAAAAGGCCAGACTATCGGTCCCCTTTAATCTGTATTCTAATTGACAAGAAAACGAGAAACAAATGAAACAACAGCAAAGATATACCTTTATTGTAGAAGGTATGATAAGCGCAACTTTATACTATTATCTGTACAAAGCATTTTGATGATTCCAGCAGCATATACCGAAGTTAATTACGGTTGATTGAAGTCTTCATGTCAAACTTTATCAGTACCACCACGTACATTTCAAAGAAAACTTCATTCCTTTTCAACAACACCTCTTTAAAAAAAAAGAGACTTAGTGAGTTATTAAAAAAATGTAGCAAGACAGACACTTCCTACCGAGTGCTGCTTTAGTGCATTTATTCTGATATTCTATATAGACTGAGTATATAACACCCATAACATTTCGGCCGAATGCGGCTTTAACAGATTAACTTATAAAAACTCCATAACAAAAAGTTTATTCTATTTTAAAGATCTAGATTCCTTATTAGAAATTACGCTGTCCATTATGTTGTTAATATATATCAGCTCTTAAATTTACTGCCAGTTCCCAGGTGGAAAAAGAGCATGCAAGGCTGTGAAGGTATAATCAATTCCGCCGACGAGGGGTGTGGTGAGGGTGTTTACCCCTGGCTTGGTATTCTAGGGGGCCAGGGTCGTAGGATACTTGTAAAAATGAAGTAAACGGATGTGTCCCTATTTTTTGGAAATCCTGGATCTGTGAATGCATTGAACAGCCGAATAATCAATGGGGCCCATGTGCAAGAAATCCCTGCCTCGCATCCCTCTACCCCATACGCCTCTGAATTTAAAGGACCAATGTAACATTATTATACTAAATATGTGGATAATCTTCCAATCTCCCTTTTACGAAGCGCAGTGCTCAGACCAGACCAACAGACAAAAGCGAATCTACTAAACAGGTAAAGTGGTAAGAAAGTCATACTATTAAAACAAGAAAGCAATCCACGGAGTTGCTGATCTCATTATTTCAATAATAACTGGTGCAATAACTATGTTGTAAAAGAGAAATATTGTTGTGAGGACATAGACTTACTGACCGTCGGATTGCGGCCTTTTGATCTTCCCCGGGAATTCGGTCAGTTGTTTATAACTGTTTATATTCACCTAACGGCGAACATTAGTAAAGCTATTGATACCCTATCAGACAGGATCCAGAATATTAATGCATTAAATCCTGACGATGTACAACTTATTATGGGAGATTTCAATCAATGTGACTTTCGATATCCTTATTTTGTGCAATATATTGACAAGTGTACGAGAGGGAATGCTGTTTTAGACAAATGTTTTGGAAACGTTGAATGTAAATTCATGGTCAAGCTGTGCTCATCCCTTGGATATTCCGATCATAATACTGTGTGCTTACTACCTCTTTACAAACAGACGGTCAAACAAAAGAAACCGACAAAAGTTACATAACATGACTGTCAGATGCAGTCACGGATGAATTGCACGGGTGTTTTGAAAGCACCGACTGGAGTGTGTTTCATGATGACGACATCAATAAGAAGGTTACAGCTGTCAATACTAACTTTTGTGGGTCTATTGTACCCACTACAACACGAAGGGTATACCCACTACAACACGAAGGGTATACCCACTGCAACACGAAGGGTATACCCACTACAACACAAAGGGTATACCCACTACAACACGAAGGGTATACCACTACAACACTAAGGATATACCCACTACAACACGAAGGGTATACCCACTACAACACGAAGGGTATACCCACTACAACACGAAGGGTATACCCACTACAACACGAAGGGTATACCCACTACAACACGAGGGGTATATCCACTACAACACGAAGGGTATACCCACAACAACACAAAGGGTATTCTCGAACAGCAAGCCATGGATATTAAAAGAATGGAAGATGTTGATTAAGCAGAATTATGAGGTATAATATAACAAAGATTACGCAACAGCAAAAGCCAAACAAACGGCAATTGAGGGGGAAACTAAACGTTGTAAATATAATTACGGAAAGAAACTTGAAAGTAAATTTTAGTGCAACGATATTAGAGCAGCGTGTAAAGTTTTGTCTAATATCACTGGTCACAAATTGAAAAAGTCAACAAAAAAATGCTACCACGGACTTTGTTAATGAACTCAATCAGTTTTACTCTAAATTTGGCATGATTAATTTTAATGATGAACAGCTTTCTCTCAGTGCAATGTTAACTGATATGTGCAATAATATTGACAGGATTATTTTATCGGTAGATGACGTTCAAATGCTTTTTCGAGGTTTAATGTACAGTAAAGCCATTGGGCCAGATCGTATAAATAATTAAGTTATGTTCTGCTCAGATAGCACAAATTTTTACTGAAATATTTCAGGATACAATTGATACTGGTGAGATTCCTGTTATTTTAAAAACATCCGCAATCTCTCCAGTGATAAAATCAAATACAGTTACCACCCTAAATAACTATCGTCCAGTGGCACTTACTTCGATCATAATGAAATGTCTTGAAAAACTTATTCTCAGGTTTTTACTAAACTGCTAAATGAGAATGGTGTTATTTTAGATCCCAATGCAATTTGCCTACAGAGACAAAAGACTTGATGATTCTTGAACACTTGGAAACACCAAATTCCTTTGTTCGGGCTACATTTGTCGACTTCTCAAGTGCTTTTAAGTCCATGCAGCCGCACTTGCTGATAAACAAACTGTTAGGTATGTTTGTCAATTGTAGGTTATTATTATGGGTCTTAGATTATTTAAGAGACAGACCACAGTTTTTTTAAGATGAATGGCTTATGCTCTGATGTTTGGTCCATTAGTACAGGTGCGCCCCAGGGTTGTTGTCTGACTCCTATCCTATTTTGCTTCTACACTAATGATTGCAGAAATAAACATGTCTGCTCAATTATCAAATATGCTGACGATACCGTGATAACCGGTTACCTTCATAATAACACTACTGCTCCGTATGAGGATGAAATTGGTGATTTTGTTACTTGGTGCAATCAGGGAGTTGGAATAGAACTCCCTGGTGCAATCAAAACTATCTGATATTGAATTGTACAAACAAAAAAAAAAACCCAAGGAGATGGTGTTTGATTTTAGGAAACGGTCATGTGATCGTGCTCCAATCAGGGTTAATAATGAGGTTGTTGAACAGGTGGACTATTACAATTACCTAGGCATTATCATTGACCGTAAACTTTAAAGGCAGGCTGATGCAACTAGAATCAAGGCGTACCAAAGGTTGTATTTTTTACGAAAACTGAAATACTTCAAAGTTGACAATATTATTCTTAAGCTCCTTAACCAGTCAGTAATACAAAGCGTATTGACTTTCAGTATTATCTGTATGATTCGGGCTGCTCACAAAAGATTTAACTAGTAAATTGGAGAAGATCGTAAGGGCAGCAAGCCGTGCTGTTGGTGATGACATATGTCTGAAGTCCGTCTCTGATCTCTACAATGATGCACCAAAAAATAACTAAAATATTGAATGACAACACACATTCGCTCTTCCCACTATATATTTTCTGCCGTTCACGGAAAAGACTTCGTAGGCCACGGTCCCAGCATAACAGATTCAGATTTTCATTTGTACCCAACTCTATTTCCCAATTCAAGTTGAAAGCGGTCCGATAGTTTTGCAATTTGTAAAGATACCAAGAAATTCCTGCAAAAGATTGCAGCCGTCACCAAAAACTTGCCCCATATGACCTTTGTACCAACACCTTGGATTTAAAATTTCCGGGGCAGGGGTACCACCAAATCACCGTCCACCAATTTTGGTTTATGTGTGTATTATGGTTTTTGAGTTATAAGCGACACAAAATTAAAAACCTGAGTCTGTTATGCTTAGACCGTGGTCAACCCTATGCGTGTACCATGATACTGTGGTACATGAACTTGTGTCGTCTTGCACTAACGGAATTTAAAGTGGCACGAATATGCACAAATTAGTACACAATTCATGATACAAAATAGGTCATGTACTTTTTGAGTTTCAAATGGCGCAACGTTTTGCATAAAAAGCACTAAATTGACCTTTAACCCATGGCCTTTGACCTCCAACTATTTAAAATTTTTGTTAGAATGTTAAACCTTACCCACCTATGCAATTTGTAAAGATACCAAGAAATTCCTGCAACAGATTGCAGCCATCACCAAAAACTTGTCCCATATGACCTTGGTACCCCAAAACCTTGGATTCAAAAGTTTCAGGGCAGGGGTACCGCCAATCCACCGTCCACCAATTTTGGTTCATGTGTGTATTATAGTTTTTGAGTTATTGCATATGTACACAGCCAGACGGACAGACGCAAAAATAAACAAATTTTGTCCTGTTCCAAAATATTATGACCCCTAACCCCTAATATGGTCATCATATGAGACCCCCTGGTGGGCCCACCATCCCCTTAATATCAAGGCGGTGGTCATGTAGTGTAGGAGGTATAGGTAGTTATTTGCCTATGCACCAACCATGCCAACGTGACTACAAATCTCATCGCCACGTATATGTGAGTGATGAGATCAATATCTAGGCCTATATATCTATGAAACATGTTATGTGGCTTTGAAAGGTAGTCTTTATATTCCTATTCCACTAATTTCCTTTTAATTCATGGTGATTAATTCAAAATTCTCAAATGTATCAATAGCATCTTATTAATGCAATGAAAATGGTTGTCACAATTGTTTGCAATCAGCAACGGAAATTAATTCCCGGGGTTGAATTGTATTTTTTTCTAAATCCATATCAGCTTATTTCTGAATACTGTATGTGCATATAACGATAAATGCAACTTCTGCTTAAACAGTATAAGCAGTATTTAGAATTTTGATTGAGGCAGATATAAAGCATTGAGTCGTTGTGGTGATACGCACATCTACCAGGCAAAATGAAGAAATCATTATCTTTAAGAGGAAAATCAAAAACGTTTTTCAAATGGGCGGTGATATCGATGCCCACAATCTCATCAATTGTAATTCTAGGAGTTATTTTGAAGCCAATTGAACAGGACTCCACCGATTCAGTCATGATAGACAGAACAAGAGAATTCGTGTACGAAAGAATTACGAATATGACCATCATACTACAGCACCATCCGTATGTGTAAGTAAACTTAAAAGTTTTATACCCTAGCCATCCGTATGTGTAAGTAAACTTAAAAGTTTTATACCCTAGCCATAACTGGTCGTGCAAACAATCGGGTATATTAAAGGTGTATAAACGTGAAGAGGCAACACCCATTAACGTGTCTTAAAATCAATTAAAAACCATGACATAACATAACAGTTTAGAGGCTTTTTGAATTTTACAGACATCAATATACGATATTTGAAAACTGAATAACATAACATAACACAACATAACAAGATGACGGGCTAAGAAGGGTGAGTCACCCCATAAAAAGCCCAAACTAACAACACCACCACCACCAACACAAAAATAAAAAATAATACAAAATCAAATAGTTAGTAAAGAACTGATCAATGTTGACTTTAAAACTGTAAACAGAATTGGCGCTAACTACCCACTCAGGCAAAAAATTCAACTCATTAATAAGTCTTTGCGAAAAGCTGAAACACCAATTAGCTATCCGTGAGAACTCTTTGGTCAACTTCAAAGTGTTACCATGTGTCATATGAGGATTAGCTGAAACATGCAAGAAATTAAGGGAAGTCAAAGCATCACTACCAGATAGAAATTTAAAAACCTTAATCTTATCGCCACGTACTCTTCTCAACTCACGTGGTCAAACCAAGAATTTGCAACATAGATTCATACGAGAAATTCCTTACTTCGGGAATAAGTCTAGTGGCTCTTCGCTGAACCTGCTCCAAAATGAACTTATCCTTCTCATAAAAGGAACTCCAAGCCTGAATAGCATACTCAAGTGAGACCTGACTAACGCTTATACAAATTTAGGACAACCGCTCTACCAAAAAAAAAACACAAATTTCTTCTAATCAAACCAGAGAAAAGCCATTGCAGCTGCTTAGCACACCGTTTAGAAGACTTCAGATTAATAGTAATGACAACTTACTTATTCAGATCAGTTTGCAACAGTGAATAATCCCTAGCATCATCAACAAACCTGTACAGCTTAGTGTCATCAGCAAATTTACAAATCCTGGAGACAAGGGAAACATCAATACCATTAATGAAGATTAAGAAAAGAAGCGGACCAATACAGAACCCTGAGGAACACCACATGTAACCTTCTTTCATGGAGATACTTCATCATTAACAACAACTCTTTGTGACCTGTCAATTAACCAAGAATCTATCCAAGTGGCACACTTTCCCTCCACACCAAGCGCTCTTGTTTTCATGATGAGCCTGCCTAACGGAACCTTATCAAATGCTTTTTGGAAGTCTAAATAGATAACTTCCACATTATGACTAAAATCAAGTAGTTTAGTAACATCATCAAGAAATTCAAATAAATTAGAAACACAAAACCTCTTGGGTAAGAACCCGTGCTGGGACAAATTCAGCAAACCATTGACCAGTAAATGATCTAGTACAACATCCGTAACAATTGACTTTACGTCCTTGCACACTACACTAGTAAGACTCACTGGCCTATAGGGCAAACTGTTGTTACTCTTTTTAAAAATAAGAGTGACTTGAGCAATTCTCCAATCACTAGGAACAACACAAACATCAAAGCACTTCGAAAAGATAATACTAGGGGTAACAGAAAGAACATCAGAACACTCACGTAAAACAGCAGGATGTATACCATCTGGACTGGGTGCTTTATTTGAAATCAAATCCTTCAACTTGTTAATATTCAACTTCTCAATTCTGAATTGTGCTGTATCACACGTAGGGAGACCTTGATTATTTCTTATGTTTATTCTTTGTTTAAGTTGTCTGTTATTATTCTTCGAAGAGGTGCAGTAAGTTTGAATCATTACCATACACCCAATGAATTTCAACAATTTTGGTGACTAAAATCGAGGAAAGTTATTAAAAGCATTACACCAGTTATACACCATACATTCGTATAATTCGCGTAAAAATTCCCTAAACGCAAATTAGTCATATTTCGAAATCGCTAAGACTATTTCCAAAGTTCAAAGACTTGTTTTTTTTTTACAATTGTTACCCTCTACGATATAGCCTGCCTAGATTAGCCATTGTCTTAAGAAAAAAGAAGAAAACGAGTTAGCTATTCAATTTGTCCTTGAAGAGTGGTACGCATGGATCATAACTACAGTATATGCCATGACCATACACAGGTAGCCTCACGGGTAGCCGAAGAAGCCACAGGTTCTCCCTTTCTTTTTGAGGCAGGGGGTTAATGAAAGGATTGGAAAAAGTAATTCCATATACTGGCCTATGTAGGCATACCTTAACATAATTAGACTCGCGTCCAAAACTGGTTGAGATATTTTGACTTACTACACTTTGTTATATCTTGTGGATTTTGGCACCCTCTTTAATATTTCTGGCTACATCTTTGATCATAAATGAAGCTATAAATCAGGTCCGGATGTTTTTTGTGGTACATGAGCATCATGCATGAGGAATAGGCAAAGGTGTTTTGGCTCTTAATATCCCACCGAACCCAGTATTATATCGACTGAAATTCGACTAGTTTACTCTTTTTCGTGATCTTTGCACAACTCACTCACTATATCAAGATTCCTTTCGACTGCAAATTTTAAATCAGTGACTTACAATTCAGTGTAATTGTTTTTTGTTTTGTTTTTAGGCCTGTTGATATTAGACACATTTTCAGTAAGACAAGCATATTCTCTCCGACTCCTTAATAAAACCCAAAACATAATAATTTCTCAGCTTTTTAATTAATGTTTTCTTGTAGGCGAAATATAAAGCTGAGAGAGATTCGTAAAGCAAAGAAAGGTGCCATCAATAAAGTATGGGATGTCACAGCATCGTTACCAGTCTTCAGTTTCTGGACAATACCGGTCAAATTTAACATTTTTGTGCAGCACACAAAGTAAGTAGTGCAGACGTTTCGTTGAAGGTGTGGGAAGGGTGACCTCTCAGGGGGACAAGATCTCCAAACAAATATTTCCCGGTTACAAGCAGAAAAACATTGCACTGGTAAAATTTAAGTTTATATTTTTGGGAAATGATTCTTAATTTTCGGGATATGCTCTTCAAGTTTTGGGAAATTTTGTTTAAGTTGTGGGAAATTTTGTTTTAAGTTGTGGGGAATTTTGTTCAACTTTTAGGAATTTTGTTCTCTACTTTGGGAAATGTTGCTAAATATCACCAAAAGTTCCAATGATTTAGCCTAAGTATTGTTTAATTCTATATTAATATTTTCCAAATTTTACCTCCCAACAAGGCAGAAAGCATGTAACCAGGAAGATTGCCACCATGCCCCGCACACGCACCCTACGCCTCTGGCCATATGACTCCCGGGGTATAAATGGGAAGTGTCAAATCCCCAATATTTAGAAAAAATATTGTCATAATAAATCATAAGTGTTTTCTTGCTATTCACAAATATCTATTGCACACAGTTCTGATGTGAGTAGCTGGCTACCTCTTAGTGGAAACAGGGGCGTTAGAAGAGTCACCTCCCAGGGCAAGAATCTAAAATTTCCTGGATACGAACAGAAAATGTGCAACATTGCTCGTTGGAAAACCTTATGTTAACAGATCACCCTTCAGAGATTTTTCTTTTACGTTTACTTTTTATTCAAAAAATTATCTTTCATTCAAATCATATATGTGAGGCAAATACTAACAAGTGAAAGAAAAGTCATTATTATTCAGTTTTAATTCTAAAACAAATTGGTTTAAAATCTGCTCTCATATGAAGTTGATCAGTGTGAACCATTCAAATTCTGAGCTCCCCTAACTTTTGCACTCCCCACCTTGAAACATCTTCCACTGCCCCTGCAGAGCTGCAGGTACTGAGATCTACTTTTAAACTTACAAGCAGTGTATATCATACCATAACCATTCTGGGTAATTTTTTTAACTTGATGGGAAGTGGCATAGCTAGGTACTGGCATTTAGAAAAAGGGGATGGGGGGGAGGGGGCGAGGGAACATGAGTGGGCAGGGCTACATTTTGCAGGGCAAGATTAATGATGCAAATTAATAACACTATTTTCTGTCATTTCATTTGGGGGCAACAGGGAGAAGGGCTTCTGAAAGGGGGAACATGCCCCTCTGGCTGGCTACGCCTCGGACTGTTGATGGGGGAACTTATAATTGTGAAAAAAGAAATCTCAACATTTTGAATGTGTGCTTTCATTAACTTAAAAGTATCTTCGATAAAATTAGAGGATGGAGATCACCCCTAATGTCCGAGGTCTAAGGTTCATCCTTCAAGCTCCCATCCACAACTACAAAATTAGAAAAATATTATTAAAATAAGATGTAGTTTGTTTAAAAAAAATGTTAAGTCTCTTTTTTAAAGAACTTGTTTGACAATTAATCCTTATATGCGACTTTCAACTACTGCACCTCATATATACTTGTATTCATTGCTTGTAGACGAGATCAAGAGTATGTGACCAGTCTCAGCTGTTGTATGGGGATGCATTATGGTGTCGCAGTGCGCAATTTCCAGGAGGGCCTTAATACAAAGGGAAGACTAACATTCATCGAGGAATCAGTTTATCTAACGTCACCGTGGATTTTATCAGGTGGAAAGTTTGAACAATTTTCAAAATTAGTTCTAGCCAAAAAGTTAGAAGATGTTAAGACTATGTTTGAAAATAGAAAATTCAAATAACCTTCACTATTGTTAAGCCTCAAATTTTTTGTTTCTTATGTTTCAAATTCCACATCTAAATGTTTGGGTATAATTTCTTATTGCACAAGCATAACCAGGTGAGTGACCAACCTTTTGGATTGGAGACAAAATTGTGTCAAATTATCTGTCTTTAAACTGTAGAGGGGCTAAATTTGACTGAAAACCAGTAATGAGTCGAACAACCTGGTTAGCAAATTCAAATAACCTTCACTATTGTTGAGCCTCAATTTTTTGTTTTGTTTTTTGTGTGTTGCTACAGCAACTTAGTGACATTTTTGAAAAGGTAAAAATCTTCTAATGATGCACATTTACCAATCCCTGAATTCTTAAAACATAAACACTGGGTAATGCATACCACAGTTTTGACAGACTTAGCAAATATTGCAAACAATCACTTAATACAAAATGAAATAACATTACTCTGTATGGATTATTATGTCATAAATATTTATTCTTTAACAAATATCATATCACATATATACAACTAAAAGCTCCTAACAAACAATACCTGACATTTGGTTTATAAATAAATTATGTTGGTATTGCTAATCCTTTAGGCAGGAATGTGAAGTTTGTAGGATACACACAACCACAAAGACAATGTCTTATATTGGATCAATATGAAAAAATGCATGTATATCAATATGAATTTGTACAGGCATTTACATCAAGATAATTACTAGTGACTGACAAAATAAAATACTTAAATAAGAACTTCAAACTTAAAAAGCATGAAGCTTATCCATCTTCCAGTAAGGTTAAATTATTGTTATTAAAATTATCATTATTATTATTGTAAATTAAAGTTATTGCCCATTCCTTTAATATTTGAAGGAATATTTGAATTGAGTCACAGATGAACAGAAATAAATATATCACAGAAATCAATACCCAGAACGTCTTACCCAGGATGTTTTAGTATGGTTCTGTTGATAATATAGCATGATGCCAATGAAGTATGCTTTGAGATTGTTATCAGTGTTGTGAACATTTTAATCATTATTATCAAGATGGGGCATTGCTGTAGAATAAAATATAATCTTAAAAAAAGCTGTGTGTAGTTAACATTGATAAATTATGTAGTAACAGTCAACTTAGAGCAAGGTTATTTAAGTAATAGCAGCAAGAAAATTGTATGTAATTACAGAGTATCAGCAATTATACAGTCATAGAATGTTTGTAATTATGTGTTTGTCAACGGAAATGTTGTTTGTAGACTCCTTAAGTTCATAAAACATGAATATACATGTTGTGATTTAACCCATTTTTATGTGTGAGGAATTTAGAATTATGTAGTAATTTATATAATAATATATAATAATACCAACCAGACAAATATGCCTGTTTTTTGCTAACTCTACTACGAATAGTATCTACCTATAATTAGTTCAATTCAATTCACAATAAACTTTCCACTGTACCCAGTGGGGTATCACCCTCATACTATCACAAGGTTAATTATGTTCACATTCAAATCTAGAAAGGTCAAGAAAGTTAATCTTATTCCATTATGGATTCAGTTTTCTCATTTGTGCATAATGGTCACGTATTCGTGCATAAATGGTCACGTATTCGTGCATAAATGGTCACGTATTCGTGCATAAATGGTCACGTATTCGTGCATAAATGGTCACGTATTCGTGCATAAATGGTCACGTATTCGTGCATGAATGGCCACGTATTCGTGCATGAATGGCCACGTATTCGTGCATGAATGGCCACGTATTCGTGCATGAATGGCCACGTATTCGTGCATAAATGGTCACGTATTCGTGCATGAATGGCCACGTATTCGTGCATAAATGGCCACGTATTCGTGCATAAATGGCCACGTATTCGTGCATAAATGGTCACGTATTCGTGCATAAATGGTCACTTATTCGTCCATAAATGGTCATGTATTCGTGCATAAATAGTCACGTATTTGTGCATAAATGGTCACGTATTCGTGCATAAATGGTCACGTATTCGTGCATAAATGGTCACGTATTCGTGCATAAATGGTCACCTATTCGTGCATAAATGGTCACGTATTCGTGCATAAATGGTCACGTATTCGTGCATAAATGGTCACCTATTCGTGCATAAATGGTCATGTACTCTTGATCTTGTTGCGACATCACATCCTCAGATTCCTCAATGTAAAGTCTATATTTATTTTATCAGATTTTGTCCTGCGATTTTGTGGCTTAAAAACCATTACATATGTTAGGAAAGGGTAATTATATCTTACCACCTGAAGAAAGTTTGGGGAAAATCAACTTCCTTTAAAATACATTAAGAATTGTTAAGAAAGTGACATGAGGGCACCAACCTTCCACAGCAGACTTGCTACAATAGTCATTTCTACACAGATAAGATATCATTTTAAACTTGAATATTTCCTTAATGAAATAAGATATTGAAGTGGTTTCTTCACCATTTTGTTTCTAATAAAGCTCTCTTTCATATAAGATAGGCTTGGTTGACCATTGAACTGGTCATTTAACAACTCAGTGTTACTGATAAAACTTTCAATACATGGGTTTACATTTCCCATATACATTGTTGTAAACACCTCTAGATTAATAACTATTCAGATATAAATTCTCAATTTAATGATAGAGGAAATCGAATACCTGTTCAATTGAATATTCTTTACTTAAACAATAGGACTTCTATTAAAACTCTGTTATAATCTCATATTGCACATCTTATTACTGAGCTAAAGTTTGACCCTAGTCTGCCTGATATCACAAACTGATACCTTGCTAATTATACATAATATTGAAGTAATGAAATATGACAAAAGTATTAATAATCTTTTAATTGACACACAAAACATACTTGGAAAAAGTACATGAATACAAAATAATAATTCTATGACTATTTGGAAAAAAAATATACAAAAAAGAGTGCGTCAGAAGTCTTCCTGTTCAGCATATACCAAAAAATATTCTTCAAAACTGAATCTCTTCATACCAAATTTGTACTTTGCGCTTGTGTTGTGACGCTTGCAATCTGAATGAATATCAAAAAGACTCTCTGCCTCTTCTGCTTACTCTGTAAATGTTGGGCCCTTTCTTTGCACCATTCACTTTTCCTTACTAACAGGGCTGTAATTCTGGGGAAAGGGGAAAGGGCCAGGGGATATGTCTCCCCACTTTTCAGGAGTTTTACAAATTCAGTACATTTTGGGCAAAATCTGCCTCGCCACCCACACTTTTTGAATAAAAAGCCACACCCCCCACCCCCTCCCTCCACACACACACACACTAACTCGCACACATGTTTTGGATGATAATTATGGCCCTGCTTACTAATTATTTTCTTCAAACATTCCGAGAACTTCCAAGCACTTCCTTACATGGGAGATAAAATGTCAGATACCAGCCAGAAGGTACAAACACAGAGATTTATCTGTTAGTAAATTTAATGAGATATGTCTTTTTATTGAATCAATAAACACTCAGAACTTTTCATGAAACAAGTATTTTTAAAGAAACACTCCTAGTACAAAGTGACAACTTTTAGGATCATAATCAATATTACAACTGAAGAAACCGTTTTTAAGCACATACACCTTATTGACTTTGTTGTATCTGAGGAAAACCCAAGAGACCTATTATTTTGTGATGATGCCAAGTAAAAAAAAACTGGGACTTCTGTTGCCTTACTACATCTGCAAACTGCTCAGAAAACAATAACTCTTTGAAGCCATAAACAAAAGATTTAGATCTGTACATATAAATAAATATTCATTTGTTTACTTTGGACAAAGGTAAGCATCTTAATATCTTATGGTATTTCTACCATCAAGTGTTTTGAGTTGTTGATTGCATATATACACTAACCCGGAAGTACAATACTATTACCTAAAAATTGATCAGTCACATTTAATATGTTGGAAGTTTCTTTGCTAGTTATCCACTTCTATATCTAAGCATGTGATAAAGAGATTATTGGGATGCTTTGCTGTATACCACCTCACTAGTTTAGTGAGCCAAGAAAAATATTTCTTATTCATTTCAGATTGCACGTAACATTTAAAAACATCCTTTCTCTTACAACTGTCACTGCCTGACAGTTTCAGTATGTCTTTATTTATATATGTCATCTTTACTGCTTATAACGTTTATCTTGATGAAATTCTGGGCAGTAGAAACTTGAGGTCGATGAATATTAACTAAAAAAAACCTCTGAAAATGAGTGGAATACAATATACCTATATGGGCTACTGTGAAAAGTCAGGGTCAACACACAATCGACAAGGAAAAATATCAAACTTAACAATGAGGACAAGAGTAGATCAATACAAAAATAAATCTACAATGCAACATTTAAAGCCTAACTAGAACAGTAAATACCATCATGGTTTGCATACCCATGCAAATTGACACCCACATCATGACCCGGCCAATTATGAAAATGGCATCTCACACTAAGTCCCACATGGCATCCCATGTCCCACATGGCATCCCATGTCCCACATGGCATCCCATGTCCCACATGGCATCCCATGTCCCACATGGCATCCCATGTCCCACATGGCATCCCATGTCCCACATGGCATCCCATGTCCCACATGGCATCCCATGTCCCACATGGCATCCCATGACCCACATGGCATCCATGTCCCACATGGCATCCCATGTCCCACATGGCATCCCATGTCCCACATGGCATCCCATGTCCCACATGGCATCCCATGTCCCACATGGCATCCCATGTCCCACATGGCATCCCATGTCCCACATGGCATCCCATGTCCCACATGGCATCCCATGTCCCACATGGCATCCCATGTCCCACATGGCATCCCATGTCCCACATGGCATCCCATGTCCCACATGGCATCCATGTCCCACATGGCATCCCATGTCCCACAGGGCATCCCATGTCCCACATGGCATCCCATGTCCCACATGGCATCCCATGTCCCACATGGCATCCCATGTCCCACATGGCATCCCATGTCCCCATGGCATCCCATGTCCCACATGGCATCCCATGTCCCACATGGCATCCCATGTCCCACATGGCATCCCATGTCCCACATGGCATCCCATGTCCCACATGGCATCCCATGTCCCACATGGCATCCCATGTCCCACATGGCATCCCATGTCCCACATGGCATCCCATGTCCCACATGGCATCACATGTCCCACATGGCATCCCATGTCCCACATGGCATCCCATGTCCCACATGGCATCCCATGTCCCACATGGCATCCCAAGTCCCACATGGCATCCCGTGTCCCACATGGCATCCCAAGTCCCACATGGCATCCCGTGTCCCACATGGCATCCCGTGTCCCACATGGAATCCCATGTCCCACATGGCATCCCATGTCCCACATGGCATCCCATGTCCCACATGGCATCCCATGTCCCACATGGCATCCCATGTCCCACATGGCATCCCATGTCCCACATGGCATCCCATGTCCCACATGGCATCCCATGTCCCACATGGCATCCCATGTCCCATGGCATCACATGTCCCACATGGCATCCCATGTCCCACATGGCATCCCATGTCCCACATGGCATCCCATGTCCCACATGGCATCCCAAGTCCCACATGGCATCCCGTGTCCCACATGGCATCCCAAGTCCCCCATGGCATCCCGTGTCCCACATGGCATCCCGTGTCCACATGGAATCCCATGTCCCCATGGCATCCATGTCCCACATGGCATCCATGTTCCACATGGCATCCCATGTTCCACATGGCATCCCATGTCCCACATGGCATCCCATGTCCCACATGGCATCCCATGTCCCACATGGCATCCCATGTCCCACATAGCATCCCATGTCCCACATGGCATCCCATGTCCCACATGGCATCCCATGTCCCACATGGCATCCCATGTCCCACATGGCATCCCATGTCCCACATGGCATCCCACCCCTTATCCCACATGACATCCCATCCTATCCATATCTCCTACATGGCATTCCACTATAAGTCCTATATGGCATTCCACCATATATCCCACATGGCATTCCACCATGTCCCACAAGGCATTCCACCATATGTCCCATCCCATCCTATGACCCACATGAAACCCATCCTATGACCCACATGAAACCCATCCTATGACCCACATGGCATCCCACCCCATCCCATGTCCCACATGGCATTCCACCATATCTCCCACATGGCATTTCACCATACAGTATGTCCCACATGGCATTCCACCATACAGTATGTCCAACATGGCATTCCACCATGTGTCCCACATGGCATTCCACCATATGTCCTACATGGCATCCCTCCCTATGTACCACATGGCATCTCTCCCTGTGTCCCCATGTCATCCCACCATATATTCCTACATCAGTGGCTTCCCACCTGATATCCTACCTTATGTCCCACATTGGATCCCACTGTATGTCCCACATGTTCCTATCCTACTTTATGTCCCACATGGCATCACATTTCATGTCCCCATGGCCTCCTACCTTATGTCCCACATAACTTCCTACACTATGTCACACATGGCATCTCAACCTATGTTACACTCTTGTGTTATTCGTGGCATCCCATCCCATGTCCCACATGGCATCCTACCCCATGTCCCACATGACATCCCATCCCATAGCATTCCACCCAATGTCCCTCATGACATTCCACCATATATCCCACATGGCATCCCACCCTGTTCCACATGGCATCCCACCCCATGTCCCACATGGCATAAGCTACATGAGAAGTCTTGTTCTAGTTATTGTATCACAGTCCCTGATCGAACGCACTATGTATGAAAGTCTGTCAGTCTATATGATAACTTATATGCAAATGACCTGTTGAATAAGAACAAAAAAAAAGCAAGAGTCAAATAATCATGCCTTGGTGCATACCACATAGTATATATTCTATCCTATGGCCCCCCCATCCATGTCCCATATAACATCCCTCCCTATGTCGATATGCAGTCACATCCTGTCACACTCCCTGACTGAGCATACTTAGTAAAGTCTTGTTAGTTCATATACTGTAGCAACTTTATGCAAATGAACACAATAATAAAGGCGGAGTTTAATAATCATGCCTGATACAGCTGTTGATGCCCAAATATTTTGAAAAAGTTTAAGGGTTTTAAACCTCCAGTGTTAAAAGAGACACTTGAAGATCTCTGAAGAATTTTGGGAAATTATATCATCTTACAGTTATCTTCGAAGGAAATATCAAATGTTTTGTAGACTTTTTAAGGAAACTGTTCTTCAACCTGTCGTAACAGATAGGTCTCTCATGCTCTCTTATTTCATGACAAAAACATCCATTTGATGGTAGAAATAATCATTTTTACGGAAATTTTGAGATGTACTGTAAGTAGTGAAATTCACACTAAGAGTACTTCTTCACTGAAACATAGTGCAAATCATCAAGTTTTCATACTTTTTATGGCCCAAAGAGAAAAACTAATTTGATAAAAACTTATTTCTGACAAAAATAAAGAAGATAAAATATGTATGTATATGGAATGCAACAAAGTACACACACAACCATAATATACAGGGCATATATCAGAGCTAAGAACTTATCCAATCAAAAACTGTTTACAAATTTTAAGAATTTTTACAATCATAAAATGTTTTAAAGAATATTGAATGAATATTTTATCTTTCTAGCTAGACATTATCAATTGATTTGTCTCACGAGCAATGAAGGTAGTCTAATATAACTGGACCATGCTTTTCCTCTGTACATTTAGTACTGTATGAGCATTTGTAGTCGACAAAATATAATCAGGATTTCTCTCAGGTCTTAAAGGATGTGCATAGAAAGTGTCCTCAAGTAAATCTTAAAACATGTTCTTCATTCTCATAGGTGATGATGATAAGTAATGGAAGATATATTCTATTATAAGTACCAGGCAAATACTTGCATACTGTCCTCAATTATCATTCCACTCCCATAATATCAGGGATGGCGGAGCATTCAAAATATTGGGAACGCATATGAGGTTAGGTGACATGTGGTAACAATATTGGGGGCTAATTAGGTTGGGTAACGTGATAGCACATGCTCACCTAAAATTATTGGAAAGCTGAAGCCCCCCAGCTCCGCCGCTCCTGCATAATATTGATGAAAATGTTCAATCAAAGATAGACCGGAAGTAGCCTTAACCAATCAAATTCATTCTTGATCTAAAACTTATGAGTTGCCTAAACATTTTTTCTTCAATTGCACTTTGTAAATTGAATATTTGGCAAAAGTATACAGGATATAAATTCTGCACTTAATATAAGAAATGCTCCATTGTTTTACAAATGCTTCACTGTCTCAGTATGCAGGAAGGAGTCAACAGACAGACTGTTGGTTGCATCACGTAACTGAATTCGATGGATGACAGAAGCTATGTGGAAAATTTGGTCTTTTGCTTTCCTCTTGTAGTTTTAGTCCTTTCAATGGCCTCCTGCAGTCTGTAGAAACATCAAGAATCAACACAATAAAAATGCACCTCAACATACTTAAAAATATTATCATAAAGACCGATTTGTAGTAGCAAGTTTAGTTTGAGAACATATACCTAGATGAGTGTTCAGAAGCGACCAACTAAACATGTTCCTAAAAAGAAATGTGACTAAATGTACTATGAAAGGCAGTGAAGGTCTCAGCACAACAAATGGGGTAGAGGTAAGATTTTTGCAAAGTATGATGATATAGTACAAGTCCGGCTTGTGACAGTCGGATATCTAAGGAATGGGAACAAATAAACATGTGTCGCAGAGACAATACAAGGATATCACTCATACAAAAATGGCCTCAAGATTTGATTGAATTGGAAAATTGATCATTGGGAGGAGTGAGCCACCCACTCACACACACCCTTTACCACTGAAATTTATGAAGGATGTCTTGAGCACTCTTCAAACCCAGAGGATGTTACTTTCAATTCAAACATGGTAAAATTTCAAATGTCAGTTGACAAAAGCACTTTCATACTTAATCATATTACTCCACAATCTAGCATTTAGCAACACAGCCCTTCCACCAAAGAGATAAATCACACAACAACAAATTAATGACCAAAGCAAATACATACCATCATGGCTCTTCCTTTTGTTTCAATTGGTAGCAAAAGACAAGCCACCGCTGCTAGCAATGCCACCCCCCCATAGATGCCCAATGCAAGGTGAGGAGAATAAGCTAACATCACCTATGAAAAGAAAGTCATACATTGATTGATTACTTCATCAGAATACTACAAATGTTAAATGCCACAAACTAGCCATTTAAAACAAGAAAATGACTAAAAGACTAAACAATCAAGATTGTTTAAACTAGAACTGTTGGAAGGACAGTATGCTCGACTATTCAAAGCTAGTATAAAGAATGGGCTTACAGTGGGAAATATATAGAACTACAGTAGCAGGGCAGATGATTTTAAATTACTTGAGCTTTGAAAGATGCACTTACATTTTCATTTGCACTGCAAGTTTTAAAATATCTTTTGAGTTTTCCCAGACATTTTAAGACAAAAAAAAGCTCAAGGTTACCTCACGTAGTAACTCAGAAAACATGTAAAACCTAGTAGTCTTTATAACTACAACGCCTTTTAGTTCTATCAATTTATTAACAAAAAAAGGAGAGGCCCTGACTTGCCTATGTCAATGACAAACTAGACATTGAAAACGATACAAATCCCCTAACCGCTAATAATGCATATTCCAGACTGTCCCACATTCCATCCCAACCTGTCCTGAATGTCATCCCACATCTATACTCCATGCAATCACACCTGAAAACCAGATACTGTATGTCATTCCACCACTTGCATGACCCACATACCATCACAACTAAAATCCAGATGACATCCCATTCCCCATCCCACATGTTGACCCACCTTGTTCCACATGCCAACCCACCCTGTTGCACATGCCAACCCATCCTGTTCCACATGCCAACCCATCCTGTTCCACATGCCAACCCATCCTGTTCCACATGCCAACCCACCCTGTTCTACATGCCAATAAAGTCTGATCTTACATGCCAATACATCCTGATTAACATGCCACTGCACTCTGTCCTACATACAATTCCACCCTGTCCCACATGACCTCATTCTAATTCCTTTAGCTACTTTATCATCATGTCATCTTTTACCCCACATTCTGCTTATTGTTTATATTTCCCAAACCCTAATTTAACATTCTTTAGAAGCTAGGATACTTTTGTTTGCTTCTTTATTTATGGCAAGACGAACACTTTGATTGCTATTCATGTCAGGAATGTCAATATCATAACAAAACTAGAAATGTGAAGTAAGTCATAAGCCATATACTTTTGACCTCAGGTCAAACATATTGCAGCAAGTCACACTATAACTCACCATTAAGTGTGAACAATGCTCTTCACATATACTGTATGATCATTTGTGTAAAACAAAAACCTTATTCCCACTTTAATTGAAGAGATATCATAGATACAAATATTTTCATTGTTATGCAAATAAGCTAATTAGTGGGCACACACAACCTCAAATCATGCTTATCTAAACAGTACCTATAACCTCTACCCATGTAACAAGTAACAAGTTATTATCTAAGGTTAAATATTTTATGCAAAATGCTATTGTTATGCAAATAACCTAATTAATGTGCACATTACACCTCACCATTAAGTGTAGATAATGGTCTTCACATATATGATCATTTGTGTAAACAAAATCCCCACTCCCACTTTGATTTTGGAGATATCATAGATACAAATATTTTCATTGTTATGCAAATAACCTAATTATCATGCACACACAACCCCCCAATCATGCTTATTTGAACAGTACCCATGTCCTCTACCCCAATGCCAAGTTACATGAATGTACACTATTCATAATTTAAGTTATGAAAACTTTAACCAAACCTTTAACCTGACAAATATTTTCATTGTTTTGCAAATAAGCTACTTAGTATGCACACACAACCACCTAATAATGCTCATTTGAACAGTACCCATGTCCTGTACCCCTATGCCAAGTCACACGAATGTAAACCATTCATAAGTTATGAAAACTTTAACCAAACTTTCTTTACTGGACGCCGACACTGATGTCAAGGCGGTAGTAGAATGGCGGTAGTAGAATGGCTCTACTATTGAATAAACACAATTTGTATCAATACATGCATAGGAGTTGTGTAGTACACCAATTAAACAGGGTATGATCAAGGAAAGTTGGCAAGTACCTGTGCAACGAAAGGAGTGATGATAGCCCCAACCCTGGCCATACCGCTACAACATCCTAGACCCAATGCACGATTGGCTGTGGGATAAACCTATAAATATAAGGGAGAATAGTAGAAGACAAATTTCCGGTTACACTGTTCCAATACTTTTCTTGGTATTACATTTCATAACGTCTTAGCTAAGATACTAAGAAAATAAAAATAAAACAGATGAACCTTTTGTTTCATTAATAGATCATGTTTATCAAAGCATGTTGTGAAAAATGCTTTATATTTTAAGTTAAAACAGTGAAGTATTGAAACTCAAAACTGACGCAAAGAATATCAGATTTCTGAGACACTTTATAATTTCAGACACAGCTTTCATGCGTTCTCTGTTTCAGCAATGCGGAGTAACAATTGACCAAAAGCTTAAGATATAGGGGTCACACGAAAACTCCACAAAGAAAACCTGAAAAAGGGTTATAGATATCAAATTCTTATATAAATTCCAAAGAGACCAATTGAAGGGGAATCAATGACGTTAAAGTCAGTGGGGTTTAACAGCACATTTACAGTATTGGTCAATTTGTGCTGCCAGAATCAATGTCGCCCAAATCATGAGATAAAGCATGAAGATATAAATCAAGTTGTAAAATCTCAGTATGTTACAGAAAATTCTGGTAGCTTAATTTGAAGCAAGGTAAATCTCCACGCGTTTATTCTTTACTCACTTTACAGCTTGTATAAGATGGGTACATTTCTTTCTTGACAAGTTAGGATTCCAAAGTCCTAATATTCACTTTGTGCATTGAAATTAACAGTGAATTGATTGCAGATTTCAATGTGAACTTTTGAAAATAAGCTGAATGCCTTAATTATTTGTGAACACCATGTGATAGATTTGATGTATGTACAGGTAGATTGGGTGTACAGGTAAATTGGGTGTGCATCCCTTTGTACAGGTAGATTGGGTGTGTATCCCTTTATCAACAGCTAAGGTTAAACAGAGATGTCAACGGCCATTTGTAAATCGCAAAGATGAAATCTTAAAAGTGGAGCTTTGGGTAAGACTTGTTTTTCTCCTTCCTGAAAGACCACTGCTCAATC
The DNA here is from genome assembly GCA_020152595.1 of Chiridota heheva. Lineage (NCBI taxonomy): Eukaryota > Metazoa > Echinodermata > Holothuroidea > Apodida > Chiridotidae > Chiridota > Chiridota heheva. Next base: position 1,367,185 of record JAIGNY010000476.1, read on the forward strand.
TTTTTTAATTGTGGCTGAGTTTTATTTACATCTAAAGAAATTCTCTTACCTCTGGTGTATATACATATGCAGCTTGGAATGCTCCTGAAATAAAACCTCGTGCAGCAAATAGAAATATAGTAACAACGGTCCTGTGGCGAGAATTAAGGGCAAAATACTATCAAAGTATGGGCAACATCACATACATGGAAACCTGAACAACTGTGCTGAAAACCTATGAAAGTGTTGTTTTACTTTTTTTCATGTGTATGTTATGTTTTGCAAACAAAAATATGAACTTACAGTGTAGGCGATACATACCATTACAAACAGATGAATGGCAGAATAACTGTAAACACAAGGGACTTTTTTTTAATTTTATTTGTTTCCATGATCATATTGTTTTCTTTTGAAAAACAATTGAAATATACCACCACAACCATTGAAGATTTGTCTATCATACAAGTAAGCAGTGAAAAATTGTTTATTTTAGAAGTATTCATAGGAACACACTACAAACTACAGGCAAACAACTACAATTGTATCCACTGAAACAGATATGATAAAACACCAGTAAATTTCCAATACAAAAATCTTCACCAGAAATCTGTCTAAGTTTGCAAGTCTCATGAAAACCTACTGGAGGATGATTATTGCTCTAAAAATATCAGCTCAGTAACATAGTAATACATCTTTTGAATTTAATCCATTACAATTATTGTTTTGGCTAAGAGCAATTTACATATTTGTTTGCTTGTTAATAATGACAAGCACCCTCCTCTCAGCAGAAATTACATGTCATATATTCAACTTATACAAACAGTATAAATTGTTCCCAAGAATTAATTACTGAGACAGTCTGAATTCAATTTAAATATATGCAAAATAGAGGTGAAAAGTCAAAGATCTTGATCCTACTTACCAGTCTGGGAGATTTGCTAAAAGTAGGACTTCTGCTTTTAGGAGATCACATTTTTGTGTTCTATTTACTTGAACCCATCATCAAAGTAATTTCATTTCAATCTTTATGTGAAGATATCTAGAGGTCTAGTAAGTGGTCTTTTATCTTTTAGTCACTTGAGCAAGTAATCAAAGAAATCAGGTCAAGGTCAGGATTTTCTGAGCTGAATTTCTCAAAATCTTAACAGTGAAATTTCGTAATGAACACATTTTTTGTTTATTTACTCTTAAAGCAACCGAATACTCATATCCCATGTGGTACAGAAGCCTAGAACAAATTAGACCAAAACTGTTTCAAGTTTGACCCACACACTAAGTATATGGAAGAGCATAGGGGAATTATGGGTATCATCGCGCAAAGGCGGCCTCCATAGCTTTCCTATCTCCTACTTTTTGGAAATATGTCATCCCCTACTTTTAGGGGATCTCTCGGACTGCTTACCTTGTTGTGCAAATAAAAAGAAGAAAACAGAAAACTGCAAAAAAGAAAAACTCGATTGACATGGTCAGCTTCCTGCCCAGGACCTCTATGATGATAATGGTAAAAAAAAGACCTAGAAAAGATGAAGAAGTAAATACTATGAATTAAGTGATGTGTAAAAGGAGACGAAAGCAATAGTTGTTTGGTTGTTAAATTGACGGCACTTTGATAGTCTTGAGTCATCTGCACCACAGATTAGCAAGGGAGATAGGGCATTATTAGAAACAGTCTGGTTAATTTGTAAAACAGTTCAAAAGTGTTGTCTTGGTTTGGTGGCGGTCGGCCGGGTTAGTCGATGTAATTTCAGAGGTGGAGTACAGTGTACGAGATATGAAGGAAATATTAAACTTAATGTTGTTTTGAATGAGAAGCTTTTGGATCAGTCTTTGCACACTCAATTAAATTTCATGCTCTATTTATTTGGAAATAAAACATAATTGTATGCTTAATGCAAAGGGAAATAAAACAAGTGCATGCTCTATTCAATGGGAAATAAAATAACTATGCTCTATTCAATAAGAAATGTATATAAATTTATGCTCTATTGGGAAATAAAATAACTATGCTCTCTCTATTCAATAAGAAATGATATATAAATTTATGATCTATTCATTGGAAAATAAAATAACTATGCTCTATTCAATAAGAAATGATATATAAATTCATGCTCTACACATTGGGAAATTAAAATTTATTTTACGCTCTATTCAATAGGAAATAAAACATAATTGTATGCTATATTGAAAGGAAAATGAAATATGTTTTGCTGTAATCAATGGGAAATAAAATATAACTGTATACTCAATTTAATGGGAAATATAATATAATTTTAAGCTTGATTAAATGGGAGATCGTAACAGTTGCCTTCAGCTATCCATATACATTTAATAACCTTTTAAAGTCACTACTATTATGTCACTACCTTATTCAAACAACAAAATTTCAAATGCCCATTTCTATTGTTCATTCATACTGATCATATAACCCAACGTTACATTCAGTTCATTCATTCAGTTCATTCATTTATTGTTCTTCTGTTGTTGAGAGTAGCAATTTCTTTGGGATTATTTTTACATTTGATAATATTAGCTCGGTTCTTCATAGTTCACTTTTAGGAGGATTTAATAGGAAATCCTTTGAATTTTGTTTGTTTGCATATGTCTGCTAAATATGCAGGGAGATGCATTCTAGTGGAGTTTTTTCTTTCTTTTTCCATCTGCTTCACAAAAACATATACAGTAGGATATAATTTGCAATTTAAAACTTTTCCCTCCCTTTTCCTTAAAAAACACATGCTTTGCTGCAATTTGAGCCAATCCCAATGGCAAACCTTTTCTTTATGTGCCATTTACAATCTAAATACCTAAGAAAGGACACCAAATATTTTACAATGTGCAATTTTTGAAGGCATCATAAAGACATGCAACATGAATTAAGCAGCATGTGAATACCAATGCAAGTTTGTTGCTTGAATTTCAACGTCTGTCTTAATCTTTAAATACTCAACATACCACTACATATACAAGAAACATTTTCAAGGCCACTTCTTGTGTCAATGTGGATAAATCTATGCAATACAATCCAATGTTTTTGATTGGCTGATCATATTTTCACAAATGCTGACAAGCCAATCAAAAACTGCAGAGGAAATGACATCACTGATATATAGCAGATTTACAGGTGCTGTGTCAAGCAATTTCTTGTGACGAGAGTCCTCTTTAATATAATCTGTATTCACAATTTCACACCTTAAATACTATGTCTTTCAATACTGCCTTTACCCACCTGGAAATTCTGCTAATGTTGTCCACAATAGTGATACATAGTCTTCTGTTGTTAGTGTTTTGCAGGAATCTTGACACTCAAAAGTATCCGACTGATTGACATCACCTGGAAGCACAATTTGATTTAAATATCACTTTTAAACACATCTTTTATCACTATAGACCTTTTCAAACCGAGCTTAGCTGAACATGAAACGTCAGGGTACCAATAAAACACCGGGGAATTTCGTTTTTACTAACCAACCAATCAGCGGCAGGGAACATTGTAAACAACAAAAATACGCGCGCGTATTACCTTCATAAGCTTGTACGCACGTACATAATAATAGTATAACAACAGTACAGTACACGTATGACGCACCTACCTAAACGTTATGTGAAATGTTTAAGCTTTGTGTTGTAATGCACACGTAAAGAATCTAAATTTGCATCAAAGTTTTAACTGCTCTGCCTGGATAATTCTTTTTTTATGGGGATGTTTTTGTTGTTGTCATATTCCAAAAGAATCCGTACTGTCTTCCATTCGACTGTTGCAATTAAGGAATACGCAATAACCAGGTAAGATTTCAAGTTAAAACTTGGCCTCAGATACGTTTATAACACTATGTTCAATGCATGTAGTTGTAGGCCCTAGGCCTAGTGTGCACATTAAAATGTTGTTTTTGTGAACGGAACATTGTATGTTCATTGGGCATCACATTCCCTCAATATTTACAAAACATTAAAAATATTTGTGCACATCTGAATGAAACACAAAAATAGGACAGAAATTGGCAAAAATCGTTCAAATTTGAAAACGTTGATGTTCAGTGCAGATAGCCTATTGGTATGAAAATGTGCGGTTGACCTCACTGCACAAAATGATACCTTTCGGCAGCAAATCCCTGGTTATCTGAGAATGAGACAACTAGTTTTGCATATCGGAAAAATTGTGTGAATGGAGAGGATACAGTTTTTATACGAAGTTTTCTGTTTGGTATGGAATTTCCTACCCAAATTATGCTACCATTTAGGTCTCAGTGAAGTGCTTACTTGTGTATGTATGTAGGCCCCTATATACTGTTGATTATTGTGTGAAATTGTATTTCTAATGGGCTCGACCCCATACGCTAGTAAATTGTGCAGACCATCAGGATTCCCCGCAATTTAATTGGTCCATTATGGTCACATGAATTTCAGCCATGTGACATTATTTAAATGAAATTTCCAGAAATTACCGATTCTGATATGAAAAGGTCTATACTACAATATTCACTATCATAGAATTTACAATTAGAATATACACTACTACTGTCATCATGCTCACATAAGAAAAAAAAAAACTTGAGTTATCCGAGTAGAAATAACTTGTAATGAGAGTGTGATCACACTTGGGCAAATTTATTAGTTTGGAGGTACACTATGTTTAATGAAAACTACTGACAGCTCAGTCAAATTTTCAATTGGTATTATTGCCCTGTTGGGGACTTATGTTTATTATCAATATTCTAAAGAAACCAGAATGAACCAATGTAAGCTTTCTGAGATTTCAGAGCTTGTCAATATATGTAACTTAAGTTTTACTCTCGATGTACACCATAAGCAAAATAAGGAGAAACTATAAGAAAATAATTGTGTCTGTGCTTTGTAGTGCATTTAACTTGATTTACAATCCCTGGCTCAAGCTGTTACCCACAACTATTTCACATGTTTTTAGGCAATCAAAATACAGATATACTTCCCCATTCCTCAATCATCACAAATATTCCTGTTCACTTTGCTAGCATCAGCCTACTTTTTTTCTGAGCTTTTCAGAAATTGAAAATTTCAAATACATATCTTCTCATTTTGGCTCCGATGCATAAAAAGTACCCGACAATGTATTGATTCTCAGCTCAATATCTATGTTTGGAAAATTGTTTGACGTAGAGTTCTAAAGCTATGGCAAACAGAAACATCATGTAAAACATAACAACCCCATACAAATTAGATTGATTAACTAAAATCTTTCCACGTCGACAGTAACATTTTACAACTTTTTTATCGTTCTGTTTTTACCTCTGTTTTTAGGTATTGCATCGTTTGCTGGGGTGGTTGTGCCTCTAAGCATGACACCTATAGAATCAATTCTGTCATCAGAAGAGCGAGTCGACTTTTCAATGAAAGCAATTTACCAAATATAGACTCATTCTACCACTCCAGTCTCGATCGCAAACTTAAGTCCCTTCTCGCGGACACCAACCATCCATTACACAATGAATTTATGAATAGGTTGATTGCCAGGAGTGGTAGAATGAGGCTTCCAGCTATCGCCACAAATCGTTTTAGAAATTCCTTTGTGCCAAAAGCCATTTCCTTTCATAATGCCAACCACTCCAGATAGTCCATGTGCAATATTTCATATGCAATTTTCTATTTTATTATTATCATCATTGTGTATATTTACTCTTTTATCTTTTAAATGTTTTCAGCTTTTTACTCATTTCATTTTATGTATCATGATTGTATCTTGCGAGCTGAAATTTCCCAGTTTCTGGTGCTTAATAAAGTTGATTGTATTGTATTGTATTGATTACATAGACAGGGATAATAACATTAGTTTACAATGCATCCTCTGCATGTATTGTTTTCATCCGCAATGTAGTTATACAAATTTGTTAAAATAAAAAATAAAATAATAATCAATCACAAATTCATCATTGAGAGTGAGTGTATTTTTGAGAGTGATGATATCTACTTAATTTATGTACTGAAGATTATCTCTTACCTGTGCATACATCCCCACTTGCAAACAGTTCTGTGCTAAGAAGTACTATACCATAATATGAGAAGGCATTAGCAAACCTAGGGGAGAAACACATAAACCATATGAACTAAACACTTTTATTTTCCATATCTTCAAATGGATACTATTTTTTCATCTAGATATGTGTAGAAAACTTGATATAAATAGCTTAATTTACACTCAGATAATTACCTGAAATAAACATTAAGATATTGCTATCATCATATGTAAGAGTGCTATATGCACGTACTGATGACCATGTAAGTTTAGAATGAAGCTAGGCCTCATGAGATTTGAAGTCCTTAGCCAGGAATTTAAAAGGGGATTGGTTTGTGACATGAAAGTGCACATTGCAACTTCATTTCTATATTTCTACCCTCTCCAAGATTCTTCAAAAGTTTCTTTCTTTGAATAGGCGATAAAAAAGTCTCTTAGGTTTGTCAAATTAGTTAGTATATTTTAACAAATTTTGAAATTGAAATCACAGCAGGGTGTCAAATATTGTGAGATTAAATGGGCATTTTTTCAGTGAATAGGGCTTGTTTGCTTTGGTGAAACTACAGAAATGAAAGGTGACTTTTCAAACAACTAGCCTTACCATACTTACCAAATAAATAGCAGAAGAGAGGTGACTATTGACATCTCTCTTGTGTTGAATAAATCTTTGTATGATCCTCTGGACTGGAGAGAAATAAAATGTCATATACTATATACATATACAGAGAGCTTAAAACTGATGCAAATATCAACAAAACAATCCATCCTGCATTGAGGACTGGCTTTTCGCAATGGAAAATAGATTCACATTTGTGATGACTCCACTTGCCTACATTCCCTATCTGGCCACATTCTCTTGGGGTCGCCTCGGGTCATGCTTAGGTTATCACACTGTTCTGTAGTTCAGGCATTGTGAGTTCACAGCCTGCAATTTGATAATCCGAATACATCTTGGAATTAAATGTTACATCCTTGTGTCTAGATTCTTGTTTCATATAGTGGAGTCATCTTAACATTGAACAAAGTCTTTACGAAACAACAAAGCCTTTTCTGCACTGTGCGAATGCAACATTGGATCAAGGTTTGTAAACATGTAGCATTCTTTATATTGTTTGAAAGAATATCAAAATATGAGCAGAGCAGCTTTTGAGTTTTGAAATATAGTGGTTGAGTTATTACTGATCAAAGTTTTTAATTCATGTGAAATTTGTGAGTGAGCAGAAAGCTCAAAATCTTTATGTAATTCTTTAAATTTCTCTTCTTAATCTTGGTCACTGAAAATAAAGGGAAAGTCTATTCATGCTAGAATATTATTGGGGACATGGCAAACACCTAAAACTTTAGTCAGAATTTGCAAATTGATGCCTGAGATTTCAAAAATAAAACAAATTTCTAAAATGGTCAATGTTTAACTGACTTTTATTTATTTTTTGCTACTATGATATGATTTGTAATAAATTTTAATAAAATTTACTTAATGTTTTCTCTACATATCGATATACTTTTAAGAACAAAAAAATAACATATAGGAAGGCTGCCTCCATAAGAAAATGTTATTGCTTGCAATGACATTCAACATGATTTTTGTAAATCAAAAACAAGCAGTAAATATCAGTTGTTGTCTTACCTGATTGACAGGCTCTATTTTGAGATTACCCAAAGGCATCGGTTTACCATTTGTTAAAGCCACTTGTTTCAGCGTATCATGAGCCTTCTGTTGCTGCCCTGATGCCACGTAATACCTTGCACTTTCTGGAAGCCACTAAAAGCCACAAATAGAACAAAATGCAGTATATGTCAATATAACCATCAGCTCCATGTCTATAAAAATGCTTTCTAAAATTAAACTAAATACAGGTAAAAAGAATACCACAAATCATTTTAAAGATAACATTTTAAAAATAACTAATCACTTTAAAGATAACTAATAGCAAAAGTTTCAACACAATTGGTTAATTAGAAAAAAAAGGTTTTGTGGTTCTGATGCTTTTTTTCTTCATAAGCTGATTGATTTGCAAAATTTGTATAAACTGTCATGTCATTGCATAGGCCTATAATGAATTCTATCACCACTATTGCCTGGTTATTTTTTTTTAAGTTTCTGATTGGCTGACAAGGCTCATTTGCATATGCAAGTGCCCATTTATTACTCAACGAACGGGCTAATTGCATATGTAAATATTTAAATTTTAAATTTTACAAATTGCATATTCATTGCAAAAAGTATACACAATTTATTTTCCAGAAAAGTTTATATTTACCTTAATAACATTCCTTAGTAACTGTGTTCTTTTGATCAAATTTTACCATTACCTGTCAGAATTGTGAACTAGCTAAGATCGAAATGAGCAATTTTTCCAACTAATAACCTACAAATTGACAAACTCCTTGGTCATGAAGACCAAAGAGTTTTTTCACTAGAGTGACTTACAAGGAATTGAGGATGCAAAAAATGAAGCGGCTACATGCAAGCAAACCAAGTGTGGTATCAAGATCTTCAGAGGCGAGTTTAAGAAATAAGCCTAAACTGCAATTTTGAGCCCCTTGTTGATTAATAACCCGACAAGCCCCAAAAATTGACAGAATAATGGGCAAGGCTTAGCAAAGCTGAGCCCATTATTCTTTAAATTTTGGGAGTGAGCTGGGTTATCTAAGAAAGAGTGGGCAAGGAAGGGTACTTTGTCTCTATATATTTGTTACACTTCCACTAAACTTTTTGGGAAAATAGCAATTAATGATGTTATGTAAACATCATTACTGGCCATAAGAATGAGGCAAGAGTGAGGAGTTATACCAACAAACTCAATAAAAACCAAAAACAATTCCTAACTGACTCACTGACAGCGAGCAAACGCACGCCATTCTCAATGATCAACAACTCAATCTCAATCTTGAAAATTGAAAATGCTGAGGATATAGCCATTGTGAGGGCCCACCGTACCCCGGGAATTCTTACTGCCAGGAGGACTGCCTACAACCATAAAAAACCACGCCCTATTCACGTCATGTTCAGAGATTACAAGGATCGTGAAATGGTTTTAAGACTCGCACCAAAGATGCTGAAAGATAAACTCCTCCAAGATAATAAATTGTTTATAAGTGATGACGTCTCAGCCGGGATGAGAGGAAACGCCTAAAATTGTTACTTCCCGAGATAAGATGACGGCCAGGGGTAAATTACGCCTATGTCCCACTCAGAATTCCCCCTTGCATCATGGCTGTTCGTGACGACGGTAGACGAGAAAAAATTGATCTCCCACGATAATTGATGAATCAGTGAAACAGGAATCCTCGTTCGCATTCATAAAGTTTGACTAGATTTGTCTATAAGTCCTTTACCATTTTTTTTTTTTTCTTTTCTTTTTACTCATACTGACATAAAAAGTCCATACACAAATGGTTTTTTTTTTGTTCAACTTGTTGAAAGTTGATGCAGTTCGGACGACGCACCATTCATACAGTGTATAGTACCTTACCATGATTGGTTGCGCTATCAAGTGTTTGCAACTATTTGTAAAAACAGTACTTCCATTTTTAAAATACATTTTTTTTTATGCAACAGTTCAAAAAAACAAAAACATTGTATTTATATCATCTATGAAGTTTTTTATTACGAAAATTCAAAGCTTACCAAATGTTCGTGTATAAAGCTTTATACAGTTGTAGTAAAGTTTTTTATATATTCATACTATTTTTTGCATGGGTTTGATGAATAATGATATCAAGATCTGTACCCTAAATGTTAGGGGTATCCAGAACAAAATCAAGAGAAGACAATGCTTTGCCTGGCTCCATAATAATAAATTTGATTTTATATTTCTACAAGAAACTCACAGCTCTGTAAGCTGTGAGAAATATTGGCGAAGTGAATGGGGAGGACCTGTCTTTTTTTCGCATGGTACCACCTCAAGTCGTGGTGTTTGCATTTTGTGCAACCCCAAGCGTGCATTTGATTTGCACAACCAGTACACAGGTATTGATGGTAGAGTTCCTATTCTCGACATTGAGTTTGATGAACTACGTTTCACTTTTTTAAACATCTATGCCCCCAAAAATGACGATCCGAATTTTTTTCACAATGTTCATATAACTTTGAATAAGTATCACAATGATTATATGATTGTTGGTGGTGATTTTAATTTGGTTTTTGATTTAGAACTTGACAAATCAGGGGGTAATACTGCTACTCATTTTAATGCTCGTTTAGTACTGTTAGATATAATGTTTGATCCTGACCTTGTTGACATTTTTAGGGAATGTTCTCCTTATAAGAAGTCTTTTACTTGGTTTTCAAACAGCAGTAGTAATATACATTGTCGTTTAGATTTTTTCCTTACCAGTCGCAATATCCTTTGCACGACTAACGATAGTTTTACCCTTCCTAGCCTCAATTCTGATCATTCAGCTGTCATCTTCTGCTTCAGTCCGAATAATGAGTCTCGTGGAAGGGGGTATTGGAAATTTAATGTTTCGCTTCTAACTGACGCAAGCTATGTGACGATGATCAAAAATGTCATTCAGCATACTTTGCATACTTACAGACACCTTAATCCCAATGCTGTTTTTGAGTTAATCAAATATCGAGTAAGGTCTGAGACAATGAGTTATTCAAGCGTGAAAGCCTGTCAACATAAAATTGATGAAAAAAATGTAATGAATAATATTGTTCTTTTAGAGGAAAATTATATCCAAAATTCTATCCCTGATACTAAAGCTAATCTTGATAAAGCAAAACAGGAACTCAAAGATATATATGACAGGAAAATCAAGGGTATCATAATCCGTTCTCGAGCAAGGTGGTCGGAAGATGGTGAACGGAATACTAGCTATTTCTTAAACCTAGAAAATCGTAATCGTAAGTATAATGTTATTCGTAAATTAGATCGTGGTGATGGCCAATTCATTACCAGTAATAAGGATATATTAAAACTAGAGAAAGATTATTTCAGTAATATTTACAAGTCTTCTTTTGTGGACAATTCGAAATATGTGTTTTTATCTTCTTATTTTGATGATTTACTGGCTTCCATAAAACTAAGTGATAACGAGCGTGACTCTTGTGAAGGCTTTCTTACATATGAGGAATGTAAAAAAGCAGTTTTTTCTATGAAACTAAATAAATCTCCTGGTACCGATGGGCTACCAATTGGATTTTATAAAACCTTTTGGGATGATATTGGTATAATGGTAGTACAGTCGCTAAATTTTGCTTTTTTTTGTGGTCATTTAACTCATGAGCAAGGTAGAAGTGTTATTTCATTAATTCCCAAACCCGATAAAGATTCAACGAAATGAGAGAATTGGAGACCTATCTCACTGCTTAATGTATATTACAAAATCGCAGCCAAGTGCATCGCTGAGCGTATGAAAAATGTTTTAGATGTTATAGTGAATCATGATCAAACCGGTTTTTCTTAAAAACCGGTATATAGGGAAAAACGTTTGTATCATTCTTGACATTATAGATTTTACCAATGAAAATAATATTCCAGGCTTTCTTCTTTTTTTAGACTTTCGTAAAGCTTTTGATACCCTTGAATGGCCTCCATTCTTTTTTAAAACTCTGGATTATTTTCACTTTGGTAATGACATTAAACGCTGGATCAAAACCCTTTATTCTATTCCTACTTCTTGTGCTTTGAACAATGGACATTCCTCAGGTTTCTTTAAAATAACTCGTGGTGTAAGGCAAGGGTGTCCATTGAGTCCATACTTGTTTATTCTTTGTACAGAGATTATGTCTATTGTATTACGTCATAACGATGATTTTATTGGTATACATGTTTACAATACTGAACTTAAGTTAACTCAATATGCGGATGATACAACTTTGATTTTAAATGACAACATATCTTCTTTAAAAGCTGTTTTAGAAATGCTTCATGATTTCGCCCAGGTTTCTAGGCTCACTATCAATTTATCAAAATCTAATTTATTTCCATTAGGACCGTTTGTTAAGAATGTCCCACCTCATTTTCAAAATTACGGTTTTAAGATAACACATGGGCCATTAAGATAACACATGGGCCATTAAGATACCTAGGTATTAATATAACCCACCAGAAAGCTGATCTTTATAGTCTCAATCATCTACCCAAGTTGTCTGGTCTCAAAACTCAGCTCAACCTTTGGTCTCAACGAGATCTCACCCCTTTGGGGAAGATTACATTAATTAAATCTTTTGGGATATCCCAACTTGTTTATCTTATTTCTGTTCTACCTAACCCAAATATCAGTTTTGTTAAAGAAGTAAATACTTTTCTTTTCAAGTTTATATGGTCGGGAAAACCAGACAAAGTACGTCGTGTGACTATGTGCCTCCCTTATAATTAAAGAGGTTTGAATATGATTGATCTGTCTAATTTTATTCATGCCATTAAATTATCGTGGGTGAAGAGGTATATTGATACTATGTTTAAGCCATGGGAATTATTTTTTGACTTATATCTCAGTAAATCTGGCAAAGATTTTATATTCAGATGCAATTTCAGTGAATTTGATGTTGTTAAGATTCCTAATCAATTTGTGAGAGATGTGTGTATCTCATGGAGTAAATTAAGTCATGTCAAACCTACCTGTAATTTTAACTCCGAAATTATTTGGAACAATCATTCTATTCGTATTGGCAATTCTACACTTTTTAGTAATAATTATGTTTCAAAGGGTGTTAAATATATTTCAGATCTATACTCCGGCGCTGGTCATATCTATAATTTTGAATCTTTTAATAATGTTTATGATATAAATTCTAAGAATTTTACATTTTTCTATGGGTTGATCTCTGCCATTCCTAAGCAATGGAAATCTGATATTTGTACCTTTCAGAGGAAAATACCTTCTTATCAAGAAAACGTTTTAAGTAACATTGTACGGGTTAATAAAGTCACAAAGTGGAGTTATAATCATTTATGTCATTCAAACAGGGCGACACATATTACTAAATATTACTGGGATCGTTTTTTTGATATAAATGACAAAGAATGGCAGGTTATTTTTTCTAATTATTTTATAGCAGTCCGCGAAACAAAAATCCATTATTTCCAATTTAAATTCATTCACAAAATACTTTCTGTAAATAGCTACCTCCACAAGTTAAAAATACTAGATAATGACCTTTGCTCCTTTTGTGGTAATGACAGTGAAACCCTCAAGCATCTTTTTTGGTCATGTAATATTTCATCTAAGTTTTGGAATGACGTTTTTGTTGATACTGTAAGTGATGTAACTTCAAGTTTAAATTATAAAGTTATTGCTTTTGGTTATACTGATGAAAACTATTTCAAATACAATTACATTATTTTTCACGCTAAGTATTTTATTTTCACATGTAAATATACCAATACCATACCTACTCTTTATAGATTTAAAACAGCTATGAAGATGATGCTCGAGACGGAAAGAAACTTTTATGATAAAAAAGAAATTATGATTATTTTTCATTGTTTAAAGATACATTTTTTGAAAGTAACAGTAATTCATAATTTCCCTTTTTTTTCTATATTTTCTTTGAAATTGTTTGCTTTGTTAAAAACCGTCACTTTTTTGTATATTTCTTGAGCTGTTGATTGTTATTAATTTTGGAAGTTGAATAAATATGTTTAAAAAAACAAAACAAAAACTCAATCTCGTTAGAAACCCAAACAACCAACGTGACACAGCTGACAAGCAATGTAGGCCTATGAGCTAACACTATAACAGCACTGGAAGTGGAACAGATAAAACAACCTTCCGAGACAAGTCTTCCATCTTTAAGAACTGTAATTTCTACAGAAATGTCACATCAATATGCACTAAAACAATTCCTTAATTTATTTAGGCCTACTTACAAACTTTATAATGTTTTCTTCCTCCATTCCACATCGTTAAATTGAAACTTAAGTTGAACTTCTGCACTGCCAACGCTCGGAATTTGGACAGTACGTGACCTCTATTGAGTTACGAGTATTATGATGGACTGTTGACTTTTTTCTTTGTATTTTTTGATTAGGAATTTGTTGTTGTTTTCTTTCTTTGCCAAGTTAATGGGTTTTATTCTTTCAAAAATGGATATTACACAGTTGCTTTACAAAAATCTTTAAGTTTCATCATAACAAGTTTGTTACAATATATTTAAAAACAACAACATTTGTGAGGCACTGTCTATCATTTTGAGAAGAATTATTGTCATTTTATTTATTTTTTATTAGAGACAGTGAAGCAACTGGCCAGCCCAGAGCATATGGAGGATATGAAACCGTCATTGTTTTGTGATTGGTTTAAAAGACAATGATATTGAATATGCATAATATTGTATAGGTTTGTTCTTCCAAAACTTGGAATTTTCTTTTAAATTTATAACTTCATAAAATGCTATTTTTTGCCACTATTTTTTGTCTACCTACTGTGGTGTAGCGGTTATCATACATGTCTACAGACCACGAGGCCCTGGGTTCAAGCCTGGGTTGGGTAGACACGCCAGTGCACCACAACTGGTTATCAAAGGCTGTGGACATTGACTTGGTTGTCGATGTTGTGTCTGTCTGTACGTCGTACCTGTGTTTTCGTCCAGGTCGTATTAAGCGTTTCGTGATAGCATTGTTACTATCATAACCGAATACGCAGGAGACGATCCCGTCATTGTAATTGTGTGTTCACTCGTCGTCGTCGACAAAAAATCAGTTAGAAATATACAAAAAGGTGATAGAATTAAAAAAAAACTACTCCTCCTCGCCCATTGTTGGGTAATATCCCAGCTTGCCCCCAAAATTTGAAGAATAATGGACTCGGTTTCGCCTCGTCCATGAGATTGAAATTGCAGTTTATTTCTTAAATATTTGTTCCATAATATTCATTCATAAGCCACACCCACCATGCAGGTCAATAAAAATGTTAGCAACATTAGCATTTGCACAATAACTAACAACATTATCATAGCAAGTATGATGCAAAAACGGTTGCTTGTTTATTCTATTTCAATAATTTGTCAGTAAGCCCCGCCTACTCATTAATATTCAGGACATCACTTTCACATATTAGAACATATGTAGACCATGACCCCTGATATAGCATAAATCTGATATATCGTTCATGAGATGCAGTATATCTACTTTATATTTACGACATTCACATTGGGCCAAGCCCACCATTCATGACATCTGCTGATAACAAAAGCAAGTACAACCAACAAAATTATCATGTCCAATATGATACAAAATGGACATACAGTTGCTCATTTATCACTTTAAGCCCCGCCCACTTATTAATATGTATGATATCACTACCAAAGACAATTGGGCACAACTACAGACCATGGGCTATCTTGTGTACCAAATATGACTTGAAATGACAGAAGTGCATGTAGACTGTCTTGTCTTTGGAAAATTTAAAACTGTTTATTGTTGCACCAGACTTGCAGCTAGTTGAGGTTGTATTAGAGTCTATTATCGACTAGAGGAAAGCTAGGTACGTTTGATGTTGGGGCCAAGGTTGTCCGCTATGTCATTAATGCTTATGTTGAAGAGAGTGGGAGAGAGGATGCTGCGTTGGGGGACGCCCGCTTCTTGGGGGTAGGGGTTGGAGAGGGTGTGGCCAATACAAACTTAGAACTGCCTGGGAGAGAGGAAGTTTTGAATAAAGATGGGGAGATCGCCTCTGAGGCCGATGGTGTAAAGTTTGCGGATAATGCCGGATTTTCAAGTAGTGTCGAAAGCTTTCTCGAGGTCAAAATAAAATGGCAATGAGGTGTTCCTTTTTTGCAAAGAATTCACGGATAGCAGTGTTGAGCATAATTAACTGGTCTAGGGTATTGCTACGTTTCCGGAAACCGCTTTGGTATGGGGAGAGGATTCTGTTGGTCTCAAGGAACCACTTCATTCTCTGGTTAATGATCCTTTCCATATTTTTACAGACACAGCAGGTGAGGGCGATGGGGCGGTAGCTAAAGGGGTCGGTACTGTCCCTCCCCAGTTTAAGGACGGGGGTGACAATAGCTGTCCTCCAGATAGATGGAAAGGAGTGTGAGGACCAAATGTGGTTGAGGATGGTGAGTAAGATAGTGGTGGCCTTGTTGGAAAGGTGTTTCAGGAACTGGTAGGGAATGTTATCTGGGCCCTCTGAGGTGCAGCCAGCGTCGTGGATGACTTGGTATAATTCAGAAAGGGTGAGAGGGGTGTTGTAGCTCTCAGAGTTGTCGGAGGGAAAGGTGATACTCTGGGCTTCATCATGAGCTTTATTGGTTTTGAAAACATTGGAGTAGTTGGCCGAGGACGAGATGTTGCTGAAAGAGGCGGCGAGGTGATTACGTTGTCTTTTTTCGCGGTGAGAAGGTCACCATTGCAGGAGAGATGGGAGACTTGCCCACCCTGCCATGGAAGCTGTTAACCATTCTCCAAATCTTCTTAGTGGGGGTGTTGGTGGTGGGAGAAGAGATGAAGTTGTTCCAAGTGTTGGTTTTACTGTCTTTGATACCGCACGGCTGATGCGAAAGAGGTTGAGGTTGTAGGTGGTTGGCTTAGTTGTGAAGTTCCTGAGGGCCTTTTTCCTGTTCTTGATGACGGTTTTGCAGTCATCAGAGAACTGGGGTTGGGGAAGGGGTGATTAGGGGTTTGGAGGTTTTGGGAATTGAGCAGGTGGCGATGTTGATAAGGATGCTACTGAAGTTTGACATGGGATCCCCATGAGGAGATGGGGGGAGGTGTGAGTCACAGAGGGTTTCGAAAAGGGGCCAGTCAGCCTTCTCGAGGTTCCAATTGGGGGTGTGGTCAGTGGGGGTTTGAAGCTTGGAGTGAAAAAGAAGAGGGTAATGGTCACTACCACAGAGATCAGCAGTGACTCTCCAGCTAAAATCAAGAAGGAGGTTGGGGGAACAGATAGACAGGTCAATACAGGTCAGGGAGCCTGCACATGTGGCAGGGTGAAGGTAGGTCGGGGAGTTAGTGTTGAGCAAGGAGAGGCTGTGCTACTGAAGAGTGTTTTCGATGGGCTTTCCTCCAAGGGTGGTGGTATTAGAGCCCCACAGAGGGTTATGGGCATTGAAGTCACCAAGAAGGATGAAGGGGGAGGGGAGCTGAGAAATGAGGTTGTTAAGGCTGGTTGGCTGAATGTTGGCATTGGGAGGGGAGGGGGGGGGGAAGATATATATTGCATAGAGTGAAGGTTTTATGGAGGGAGATAGACATGCAGATGGCCTGAAGGTCAGTGTGCACATGAACAGGGCTGTGTGGGATATCGTATCTAACGAGAATGAAGACGCCCCCACAGGCCCTGTCAGCGTCCACTTGATGTTTTGTGATAGCAAGCGAAGTTGTTGAGGAAATAATGGTCAGTGGTTTTCAAGAGGGTTTCTTGTAGGCAGAAGACAACCGGGTTGAAGGTGGTGGCCAGAAGGTCAATTTCTTCAAAATTGGCCTTAAGGCTCCTTATGTTCCATTGTATAATGTTGTGAATGTTATTGTAATTGTTTATGTTGCACGCCATAAGGAGGCAGGGATTATCTTGAGGAAGATCTGTTGGGTCTGAGTTGGCTTATTTTTTGTTGTTGATCTGTCCTTGTTTCTTTGGGAACAGTTGTTTTTAAAAGTTGGATGAGAAGTATGTTCATTAATCGAACAATCCATGTTCTCTTCCATGTCATACGGGTGGGTTTGGATGGTGGGCTGTTTGTTGATTGGTTGTTTCTTGGTTTGTTGTTTGTTGATTGGATAATTGTTAGCCAGGTTGGCTTGAGTTTGATGGCATTAGAGGTGTTGGGGTAGGGGATGGCGGGAGCCTTAGAGGAGGAAGGAAGGTTGAGGAGAGAAGTGGTGGTGGTGAAGGTGGTTTGGGTAATGGGTGTGGTTGGGTTGTTGGCAATGATGATGGGCTTAGGACTGGGTAAGAAGAGCCAGGTGAGGTCTATTTGGAGGATATGTGAGTCAGTTTTAGTTGTGTTAAGGGAGGCGATATTGGTGTTACAGGAAACTGCGCTCAAGTCGGATGGTTTAGTGTGGAGAGAAGCGAGAAATTGCTTCCTGACCTCGGGTAAGTAATGTTGGGATTAAGGGTTTTTAGTTTGGTTATTTGTTTTTCTTGAAGCCATTCTTTTGAGAAGGAGGGATGGTTAGCTGGATGAGTACCATCACAATTGGTGCAGTGTGGGGTGCAGGTGCAAGAGGTGCTGTCATGGTCCAGGGGTCCACAGTTGCCACAGCACGCTTGGCTGCGGCAGGAATTTTTACCATGGCCATACCTCTGGCACTTATAACAATGGAGGGGGTTAGGATCATAAGGTGTGACTGGGATTCTCAGGTAGCCATCAGTGATGTGAGAGGGGAAAGTTGGTGTGGAAAACATCAGGAAGATGGTATTGGCAGGTGTTTTCGCACTGTCTCTCTTGAGGACAAGACGACAGGCTTCAGTAATGTGTTGATTGGCAAGTTCCTCTACAAGGTCTTCATCGGTCAGGTAGGCTAGGTCTCTGGTTCTGACCACACCTTTGCTGGAGTTTAGGGATAGGTGGGGGTGACTGTAATGTCAATACCGGTATTGGCTAGGGTTTTGGTGGTGAGGAAGGTAATGGCTTGAGTGTCTCTGGTGCAGCGCACCAGGAGATCGCCGGATCTGAAGGTGGAAACCTTGGGGAGGGTACCGGCAAGGCTTTGGAGCACTTTTTGAATTAGAAAAGGGGAAACTTTTTTAAAACTATCTTGTTTATTGGTGGCCTGTATTAGTATAATTTTGGGGATTGGGGCTGAATAATGGTCAATAAAGGTAGCATGTGGGTCACTGGGAAGGGAGGGGGGTCAAGGCAGAAGCGTTTCGTCATGATGAAAAAAAAAAACTAAGGGCCGAGAGACCCGAGGCAACTAGAAAAAAAATATCGCGGAACTACTATAGGAGAACCGCTGTACAGGTAACGATAAGGCGCGAAAGTCTGGTCAGAACAGAAGGGAAAAAAACAAAAGAAACAATTTCACCGAAAACAGATGCCCATCCACAGAGAGAGAATTCCGGAAAATAAAGATATAAATAAAGATATAAAATAAAATTTAGGTGGTAAAGTGCAAGGTGAAATGAAAGGGAATAAATAGTTGGAGAGAATAGAACAGAAGTCACGTCGCTCTCAACACGCTTTTTGTTTGTTTGTTTGTTTGATGAGGTCTTAACGGCACCACGACAACGAAGGTCAAATTGTGCCTGAGAGGTCAGATCATTTTAGAGGTAGTAAGGAAAGAGACCAGGGGAAGAATGAGAGAAATTCAAGAACAAAAGCCAGAAAGCTGTGATCGAGAGAGGAGGTGCATGGGTAAAACTAAAAACAGAGTAGAGAGGGGGTGGAAGAGGAGGATTAAATATGGTTGTAGAGGGATGCATGCTGAAGGAAGGAGACTATTCTATCTGGAGGATTTTTTTGGAAGAACTCAGCAATTGAGTTGTGGGGAGCGAGAGAAGCTCTGGGAAGGTTGTACAGGGGGCAAGCAAGGAGAACGTGTTGGATTGTAAGGATGCAGTGGCAATTGTTACAGAGGGGTTGGGGGGAACCAATAAGGAGGTGGGAGGAGTGAGGTGGGTGTGACCAATTCTAAGACGGGTAATATGAACGTTGTCGATACGAGAAAGGTTGTTGATGGTGGATTTGATCGGGATTGTGGGCTGGATAACATGGAGTTTGTTATCAATTTGGAAGTTCCATAAGGTTTGCCAGCGGTCACGAACAAGAGAAGCGATAAGCAGTTTGATGTCAGAGAGGGTTTTGGGAAAAGGGGAAGGGAGGAGGTTAAGGGCAAGCTTAGCGGCTGTATCAGCCCTGTCATTGCCAGGGATGCCAACATGGCTGGGTATCCAGAAGAAAAGAACACTTTTCCTGCAGAGGGTGGGAGAAAAGAGTTTCGGAGGAGGAGGTGGCAGGTGAGGTCATCCCATTTAAGATTGAGTAATGAAGTAAGAACAGCCTTTGAGTCAGAGAAAATGGCAAAGTGACTAAGAGGAGAGTACTCAATAAAGTTGAGGACGAGGAGAATGGCCTTAGCCTCGGCTGAAAAGATGGATGAGTGGTCAGGAAGTCTGCTACTGAGGGTGATGTCTTGGATGATGGCAGCAGCAGCTGTCTTGTTGCCTTCCTTGGAGCCATCAGTATAGATAGAGGTGTAATTTGAGAGTTGGTCTTTGATTTGGTTGTGAGATTGATGAAGAGATTAGGGTGAGTTTGAGTTTTGTTATAAGTGGAGAGGTCTAGGTGGACAGAAGGAAGGGGGTGGCCCAAGGCGGAAAAGTGGGCCAGGAATAGGTGCCGAGAGTGGCGGGGTTGATGCCAAGTTGAAAGAGGTCTGATTTAATGCGTAAGCTGAAGGGGGCGATAGGGTTTTAGTCCTATCAAAGAGGGAGGAGAAATTGGGGTACCTAATGAGGTTGTAAACAGGGTTCTGAGTGTTGGTGAGGACTCTAAAAGCATAGGAGAGGCTAAGCTTTTTACATCTAAGTAGAAAGGGGGTTCGTTGGCTTCAACATGAAGGCTAGTGATTGGGGAGGTCCTGTAGGCTCCTAGACAAAGCCTGAGGGCTTCATTTTGGATGGTGTTAATGTGGTTGAGGTATGAGTTGTGAGCGACACAGTAAACAATATTGCCATAGTCAAGCTTGGCACGAATGGTGAGCCTGAAAATTTTGAGGAGAGCATGGCGGTTCGCTCCCAAGTAGTGTTGGAGAGCAGTCGGAGGAGGTTGAGGGAGCTATTGCATTTTAGTTTCAGGTTGGTGATGTGTGGCTTGTAGGTGAGCTTGGGGTCTAGAGTTAGACCAAGGAACTTTGTGTTTTCAACTTTAGGGATGCGATTCCCATTGAGCACAAAGTTCGGGTTGGGGTGGAGGTTGTTGAAATGACAAAAGTGCATGCAGACTGTCTTGTCTTTGGAGAATCTAAAACTGTTATTGTTGCTCCAGACTTGCAGCTGATTGAGGCTGGTTTGAAGCCTATTTTCAACAATAGGAAAGCTAGGGAGGAGTAGAAGATGGTGAAGTCATCCACGAGAGGGTACGTTTGATGCTGGGGCCAAGGTCATTCCCGATGTCATTAATGCTCAGGTTGAAGAGAGTGGGGAGAGGATGCTGCCTTGGGGACGCCCTCTTCTTGGGGTACGGCTTGGAGAGGGTGTGGCCAATACGAACTTGGAACTGCCTGGGTGAGAGGAAGTTTTGAATAAAGATGGGGAGGTGGCCTCTGAGGCCAATGGTGTGAAGTTTCCGGTAATGCCGTATTTCCAAGTAGTGTCGAAAGCTTTCTCGAGGTCAAAAAATATGGCAATGAGGTGTTCCTTTTTGCAAAGGATTCCCGGATAGCGGTGTCGAGCGTAATTAACTGGTCTAGGTATTGCGACGTTTCGGAAGCCGCTTTGGTGAGGAGAGAGGATTCTGTTGGTCTCGAGGAACCAGTTTAGTATCTGATTAATGATCTTTTCCATAATTTTACAGAGACAGCAAGTAAGGGCGATGGGTCGGTAGCTGGTGGGGTCGGTGCTATCCTTCCCGGTTTAAGGACGGGGATGACAATAGCTGTCCTCCAGATAGGGGAAAGGAGTGTGAGGACCAAATGTGGTTGAAGATGGTGAGTAGGGTAGTGGTGGCTTTGATGGGGAGGTGTTTCAGAAACTGATAGGGGATGTTATCTGGGCCCTTGAGGTGCAGCCAGCGTCGCTGATGGCTTGGTTTAATTCAGAAAGGGTGAGAGGGGTGTTGTAGCTTTGGAGTTGTCAGAGGGAAAAGTGATTCTCCGGGCTTCATCGCAAGCTTTTTTGATTTTGAAAGCATTGGAGTAGTTGGTCGAGGCCGAGATGTTGCTGAAAGAGGCGGCGAGGTGGTCAACGATGTCTTTTTTGCGGTGAGAAGGTCTCCATTCCAAGAGAGATGGGAGATGGAAGATTTGCCTACTCTGCCGTGGGAAGCTGTTAACCATTCTCCAAATCTTCTTAGTGGGGTGTTGGTGGTGAGAGAAGAGATAAAGTTGTTTCAAGTGTTGGTTTTACTGTCCTTGATAGTGCGTCTGGCCTTGGCACGGCTGATGCGAAAGAGGTTAAGGTTATGGGTGGTCGGGTTAGTTTTAAAGTTCCTGAGGGCTCTTTTCCTGTTCTTGATGGCGGTTTTGCAGTCATCTGAGAACCAGGGGTTGGGGGGGATGATTTGGGGTTTGGAGGTTTTGGGAATTGAGCAGGTGGCGATGTTGATAAGGATATTACTGAAGTTAGACATGGATCCTCATCCTCGAGAAGATGGGGAGAGGTGTGAGTCACAGAGGGTTTCAAAAAGGGACCAGTCAGCCTTGTCGAGGTTCCAGTTGGGGGTGTGCTCAGTGGGGATTTGAAGATTGGAGTGTATAAGAAGAGGGTAATGATCACTACCACAGAGGTCAGCAGTGACTCTCCAACTAAAGTCAGGGAGGAGGTTAGGGGAACAGATAGACAGGTCAATACAGGTGAGAGAGCCTGTGGCAGGATGAAGGTAGGTCGGGGAGTTAGTGTTCAGTAAGGACAGGCTGTGCTGACGGAGAGCGTTTTCGATGAACTTGCCTCTAGGGGTGGTGGTATTAGAGCCCCACAGAGGGTTGTGAGCGTTGAAGTCACCAAGACCAAATATGAAATAACAAATATGAAATAACAAATATGAAATAAAACAGACATGCAGTTCTTAAAATATGAACATTCAAGATTTTTACATTAAGCTCTGCCTACTCATTAAAATGCATGGTATCACCATCAAAAACAATAGGCCACATCTATGGAATATGGGCTATACATGAGGCAATATCTTTTCTTAGGAGAAATGGTCTGTCAATCATTCACAGTTATTGCATACATCACTTCAGGCACAACAAATTTCTCCCACTATGACACTTAACACAGGTGAGTGATTTTAATCACAAAAGTGCCCTGATTACTCTTCACTGGCTTCTGTGATCTAATACACACAAATAGCCATGGGTTACTTGACTGTGGTTTGCATGGAGTTGGCAGATTAACAATCATTGTTTGGAATGGAAACACAATACACTAAACAGTTAATTCAATTTAATGTTCACTACATAATACCTGGAAACTCCAGAAAATTGGATAAAATATCACACTTATCACTAATCATATCAAAAAAGACAAAAGAAACAAAACCAAAACAAGAAATAAGCATGCAAAGGCTTCCTTGCAGTTTGCTTACCGTGCATGCGAAGACAAACAAGAGCAATGGAATTGCTGAAAAGACCAGGAGATAGTTCCATCCTAGGGTGGGCATGACGAAAAGTGCAAGGACCACTTCAAATACTGCACCTATTGCCCAAAATACCTGCAGGGAAGAAAATTCAAAGAAAAAACTGGTGGAGATTCTTTTAACATAAACACTCTTAATTAAACTGATAGATTAAAAACTAAAATGAAACACTCATTAATGGATCCTCTTAATACCTTTCTCACATGATTTGCAGTCAACAAAAGTATGCTGCGAGAAAACAAAACTTCGCTGCAAGATTGCTGGACCATTTGTGTCCTTCAACATGATATGATAAGCTTTTTACTAAACTTCATGTCATTTCATGACTGTACATAATTTTTGTTTTTCTTCGAAAGAGAAAGTCAACAAATTTAAGGGCTGGGCTTCAAAATCTTATATTTCCATTCCTTTTAAGTGCATCCTACTACTGTACATACTATGTTCATATCTATTATTAAGCAGGATAATTTCTTTTGTTTTGTTTACTATCTGTACACCAAAGCTTAATAAGAAAATTCTGACCTAGGTTTCACCACACTTTATCGATGCTGATATTAACACAGGGTGAATTGAAACTTGACTACATTCAAAGAATCATTGATCTTCATTTTTAATAACAGTGATATTGTCATTGCATTATATTTTGGTTAGTAATGGTTTTTAGAAAGGGTGGACACATTGCAAGAAGTAAACATTTTTATTTCAAAGGCCAGATTATTGAAACTGTAAATAACTATACTTACTTAGGATTCAATTTTATGCAAAAAGGTGTATGGTCAAAATCCCAAGTTCAACAGAGTTCAAAGTCTAAGGCTGCTTTGTTCAATTTTGAGAACATTTTGATCATAAGATAATGCCTATTTTGAGAACATTTTGATCATAAGATAATGCCTATTTTGAGAACATTTTGATCATAAGATAATGCCTATTTTAACATACGGTTCTGAGTTATGGCTTATCACTCCCCATAAGAGTACAATAAGAGTTTACAATTCGTTTCATAAATATGTATTAGTTTTACCACTAAATTACCCCCCAAAACTCAAATGCTTATCTAGCACACAACGCTATAGCAAATTTCTGGTAAATATGAATATTCAAGTAACCGTTGCCCCTACGTAGTCTGTGGGCTATGGAGACATGAAGTTTATCGATCTTTTGTGAATGATATATCAGTAAAATTTGCAAAAACAAGCGCCCTCACCTTTTAGTCTAGTGCTCCTTTAATTCTAGAAGTTCTTTGTATTTCTATGTACAAATTAAAACAGGAAGTTAGGCACAGCCATACCTATTATTTAATGTTTTTAAACTTAAAAAGTTGGTTTCTAAAATCAGATGTGCTTGCCTTAAAAAAGTCAACAAAGGCTGTTATTGTAATATAACTTATGAACAGAGGTTTGTCAGGTTTGCAATTTAAAAGAAGAATTTTCTCTTAAATTGTCCATGTCTTTCTGAAATCCCCTCTTAAATCTATTCCAAAGCATTTCTTTCAACCTACAACTAGATCAAAATGTAATATTTTATTAGCAGTTAGTTCTAAATACTTATTTTTGCAGTTATCACACTTTATTTTACACCCAATGGAAGCAAGACCTTTGTTTTTCTCTTTGATTATTGTTTGTTGTAAGAACCTCAATCATATACCATTTAATTTATCATTTGTTTGTGACAAAGGCTAGATGGCCTAGTGCACTGTAATAAATTGTATTGTATTGTATTTTGGTGTTCCATTCAGCTTAGACTTGGCAGTTCCCAATTTTCATTTGGATTACCTCATATTGCATAAGCTACTATTTCTTCTTCATTATGCCCCAAAATTCTTTAGTCTCCTTCAAAATTGCATCTTACATTGTTTTAAAGTTCTCTAACTGCTTCACCTGTTGTTTCATTTTCTACTGACTGCACAAGGAGCTTAACGAATGTTGTATAATATATATTCTAATCAGACACTTTCCTTTCGAGTATGCTTACCTCAATGAATACAACACATATCCCTCTGACTTTTGATGGAAGAAATTCTGCATACAGGGTGACGCTGTCAAGAAAAAACAGCACAAAATATGATCTGTTATTTTAAAATCATTTACATTTCCATGATTTAAAACTCAAATACCTGAAAACTCTACTACTGCAGGTTTTTACATCTGTGTGCTTAAAAGTTGATTATAAAATTTGGTTCATGGTTCTAAATAAAGGTGTCCAAAATTTAAATTCCACGACAAATTGTGACAGAAATAATATTAATGTAGTAACTACAACTTGTTATACTTACATCAAAAACCATTTGCCAAACATGCTATCTCATTCACAATTTGGTATATTCATTGCACAATTGCATGAGGGTGGGGAGGGGGATGATCTTAGAGCTATGAACTCGAAACATCATGCCCGAAACATTAATTTTTATCACATATACTGTTGCTTACTCAGAAATACAAAATTTCTTCTTCTTTTTTAATTCAATTAAAAAAAAAAACAATTTATGAAAAAAATATTGTTTCGCAAAAATTCTTTTTTTCAGGTCTGTGTGTGCTATACACTCTCAGTGTAATGTCAAACACACAGACACAGATTATTCTCACTTATTTTACCTCTGCAATAATCTCAATATACCCATGAAATAACCTTTGTTTTTTATCATTTGTATGTCACACAGCTTACACGTTCAGCAGTACTGTTGGTACACTCATCCATGTCATCTCTTATTGATCATTGCACCTCTGAGCTTACATGGCATTGTGACCCACATTGAATCGTCAACACTATAGCTACTGAATCAACGCTGGTTGTGTTAAACTGTGCAAAGGTGACATTGAGAGAAGCGCCATGTCCAATGGTCCATCAAGGGTAATTACAAACATCTCAAAAGCACACACCAGCTTATACCTGGTATCATTAAATTCCAGAAATGTTGAAAAAGCTGAAGGCTACAGCCTGCTGTACACGTGTGACAAAATGAAACAGAATTCAAGCTGTACACACTTGAGCAAAATACTCACGATTGTGGTGCACCCCCTATTCCAACACCTACAAGGCCTCTAAGTATGAGCAACCAGACGTACGTTTGTGATAAGCCGCTCAGAATACCAAAGTAGAAGACAAATAATGAGCACAGGATCAGGCCCTGAAAAGGAAGAGAAACGACATGTTTATTTGTGGGTAACATAAATGCTAGAAGAATTTACAGTATAACAATTATGTATAATAATTCAACATGGTTTCATTGTGAACATGATTGTTTATCCTTATCTTAACATATTTTAAAAGAAGGCACATTTCTATTTACCTTTATCAGTGACAGTATTTATGTTTGTCAAAAAGAGAAAACTTGAAGCAGAACTTCATGTCACTTGAGAACAAACAAATTAGCCAATTCTACTCAGGGTTGACCACAAAATATAGAAATAAAATTCTTAACCCTTTGAGAATTGAATAACAATTTCGGAATTTTCTTCTTGGGGACTTGACACTTTTAGAGAAAAAAAATAAAAAATTGGAAACTATACTTTTAAATTAAAATTATAGCAAACCAGAAGTACCAATTCTGTTCAGAACAAACAGCTCTTTCAAATAATACATGAATCAAATCAATAATACATATTCATAGTAAGGATAATTTAATTACACATGCAAATTTATGCAAATTTAACCAATATTTTATCATTTTTGTTGAACCATTTGTAAAAACCTGAGTTGTTTGTATAACTTTCTATATACAAATTATGCAGAAATAAATTCTCTTTACAATGCCATAACATTTGAGTGGGCCTTTATTCTCATATGTTGATGTTATTATCCAATTATTATACATTTCATGACACCCACTAGCACTCAATTACACAAATAGACATAGTACTCAGCAGCCGCAGAGCAGTTTTTGAAGTAGGGGGGCTGAAAAAGTTTAAATGGTGAAAATAAAAGGCACCATCACATTCATATTAAACCCTGTACTAACTCCCAACCGTATTGGTACATATAGTGTTAGGCAGAGGCGTAGGGAGGGTCACCTCTCAGGGGATGGGAGGGTGGTTAAGTTTCATCACTGACTTTGCTGCTAATCAAAAATTTGGTTCATTTTCCGGCACTTTCCTTACAATTTCGGTGAATTGTTTGACAATTTTCGGAAACTTTTCTTACAATTTCAGTGAATTGTTTGACAATTTTCGGGAAATTTTGTTCATTTTGGGGTAATTTTCTGAAAGATTCGTTCATTTTTCGGTACTTTCCTTACATTTTCGGTGCATGGACTCTTTGACAATTTTGGGAAATCTTTTTCATTTTTGGGTTCTTTCTTTACAATTTTGGTTAATTATTTAACAATTTTGAAAAAATTTGTTCCATTTTTGGGCACTTTTCTTAAAATTTCGATGAATTGCTTGATAATTTTAGGGAAATTTGACCAATTTTCGAGAAATTTGACTAGATTTTAAATTATTTTACCCACTTTTCCTTCAATTTTATTTACATTTTGAGGAAATTTTCTTCCATTTTAAGAAAGATCCCTTCATTTTTGGCAATTTTCGGGTAATTTCTTTCAATTTTAGGCAATTTTAAGGAACTTTTTGTCACTCTTTAGGTAATTTGTTGACAAATTTGTCATCAAATTTGAGGAAATTGCCTTCATTTTTGGCAATTTTCTTCAATTTCCTTAACTACCCCCGCACTTTCTACAAACATGTAAACAAGATGAATCATTTAATGAACTGATTCTGTGAAAATTGACACCAAATTGCAAGGGAGGTTACATTTAATTATTATGAAAATTTTTGGAATGCAAAAATGAAAATGTGTACTGCTGAGGAAGCATTAGCATCAATTTTTGCAGATCGAGATGGTGATAATGAGGATTTTGGGGAGGTATCAAAATCATCTGAAAGTGATGATCCAGTAAGTGAAACTAATGCTAACGTAATAAATGAAGGAATGTAAGTCAACTTTCTATCAGTCAAAGTAACCTATTAAAATGTCATAGCCATTAGTTTTCTTATATACCACTGTGGCTTTCGGTGCCAGGGGGAATAACGGTAAAATTGGAAAATGGCTATACCCAGAGGCATTATAGGAAGTGGGGGTGGGGAGGACGATACCACCTTCTTGGTTGAAAGAAAACTTTGTCATAGAAGTATTGGAAATTTCTTGTAACATTTTGGATATTTGTGTAAAAATTATTAGAAATTTGTGTACATTTAAAAAAAGTTTTAGCAAACTTTCCTAGAAATGAAAAACAATTCCAGAAAATGGAAAGTCTAAAATGAAAGCAAATTGCCCGAAATGAAAGAAATTAATGAAATCGAAGAAAAGTCCCCGAAAATCAAAAGAAAAAAAAGTCCCTGAAAATCGAAGAAAAGTCCCCGGAAATCGAAAGAAAAAAAAGTCCCTGAAAATCAAAGAAAAGTCCCCGAAAATCAAAGAAAATTTCCCAAATGAAGGAAATTGAAGAAAATTGCTAAACTCGAAAAAAATTTACCAAAAAACAAAGATTATTGCCTAAAAATCAAAGAAAAATGCCCCAAAATTAAAGAAAATTTATTTTGATAGGAACAAAGCCATCACAAAAATTTGGCCGATATTCATTTTATTTCCCTAATACGTTTAGCATATTGTATACTGGTATATACCGCTACAAATATTTTACATACAGAGTTTCACCCCCTGAACCCCCACTGAATATGCCACTGATACCACTGTTTAGTCAAAGATGGCAAAATTACAATATTGAAATGAATTTGAATTCAAACAATGAGTTAGTTCAAAATGGCTGATATTTTAACAATAATGATGTAAATTAATTTTGATATATGTAGAAAAGAAAAATTGTGAAAAATAAACCACAAAACTTAGCCTCAGAAGAGACTACATTATGTAAGTTTCAGACATAAATTTACAATAAAAGGCATTTACATCAAGAATTTTAAGTAAGTACTGAAATAAAGGTACCCACTATATTTTACAACATCTACTGCAAAATACATTGAAAATGTAAAATAATTATTAAAGAATCCAGCTAAAACTGTTTAAACAGTGACCATTTTATATTTTCTGAGGCCATTTTACATTAATACATAAATGGGAATTTTTGAGCTGAACACTCCTCAAATTTCTACTGCAAAACCAGGGTTTTTATGCTTTTAATCAACAATTTCAGGTTGATGAAAAAACAATGTTACAGAAGTCATCAAAAGTTGAACCTGAAGAGCAACATTTACTTAAGATCTTGGGAATGCACTCAACATTATCTTGGAAATGCACTCAACATTATCTTAGAAATACACTCAACATTACTACTAAGTTGGATTATATCTTGAAACTCAATGGCCATCATACTCAAAACAAACCTTTTTTAATTAGTAAAAGACTGTTCTGCCCAGAATTAAAAGACTTGTTCTGCCCAGAATTTAAACTGTGTTCTACCCATATAGATATGGTGCTCTTTTGCATAAAAGGAGACCTTTAAAAATGCAATGGAGAAGTTGCACACTACTGCACATTTTAGATTGACTAAAATTCGATAGCTGAACCTAACTAAAGAAGAGTATTTACAGATTTTCTTACAATTCTTGGGCATGCCTTCATTATAACTCCTCATTTTGATATCTTGAAGCTTGATGGCTATCATACTCAAAACAAGCATTTCAAAAAATCCAGAATTAAAACACTGTTCTACTCATATGGTGCTCTTTCACACACAAGACCTTTAAAAATGCAACGAAGGAACTGCGCACTATACAACACATTTTATTCACAAGCAGAAACAAATACATGCTTGAACTGTTTTTTTCTTGGCTTTGCTGGCTGTTCCAATGAATGCAAAGCTGATACAGCTGATGTAATGTATAAATATATAAAATTTACATAACACAATTAGAAATTGAAGTTGACACATTTGAACTTATAGCATTATTGTAAGAGGTTAAGTACAGTGTAAGATATCAGCACTGTATTTGGCACTTGACCCATAATGACCCTCCAGCTACTATAAGGCATACAACTGTATGGAACAAGACTATATAAATAGTGAACGCATGATTACAAATTTGGCTAATACTGGTAATTTTCAGGTATGATATTGATTAAAATTACTATATTGGGTGTGCATGGCAGTTTCTTCACAGGAAAAACAAAAAAAACCCAACAAAATTAACTTTTTCTGTTAAGGAGTTATTGCATTTCAAAGGTTGCATGAGTGTGTTGAAAAGAGACCTCGCAGTGTAAAATGTGATGTCATAAAGGCAGATCCAAGACAATTCTTATGTATTTTTATCAAACACAAAAGAAAGATTTTCTTTTACTTAGAGTGGAAGGTTTATGAGCAAATGGGCAATGCACGATCTTATAAAGTGCATGTTATACCTCATCTCAATAAATAAACAAAATATGCTTCCAGTAACTTAGGAACAGGCAATTAATTTTCCAAGAAATACACAAAAATAAATTTGCCTTTATGACATCGCACCACTTTACACTGTAAGGTCACTTTTCTACCCTTGGCACTACAACAAAATTGGATTATGATTTATCTCTTACAAATACAAAACAACGTCATTGCAGTATTAAAGCAAAATCACTACACAATGCTACTGTTTGTTCGGATAGTGCTTACAAGTGCAGATTAAAATCAGAACAAATGACAAAGCAAAAGTAATCGCCACAGTATTTGATTATCAACATAATTGCATAAAACCTACAGTATCTCATATTATTGAACCTCAGATGAGAAATGTTATGACATGTGAATTATTTGATATTTTGTTGTGGTAATGCAAACATGTAGTAAATAATAAATAAACCAGAACCAGGAAATGTTTAGCTCACTCTCAGGTAGCATCAATGCACAATACTTTACCAGCACCACTGCAAATTTTTACTACTGTTACAGAAACAGAAGTATTCCAGTCTTTATGGTACTGCAATTAAACAAGTGAAAACAGTTTATAATACTCGTAATTCTTGCAATTACCCACATCATCAGAATGCATGTACCAGCTTAATTTTGCTTTCGCACATTCATAATTTCACTGTTAGATTTGAACAATGAAAATGACAACTGCATGACAGACTACTATATACTGATGTACCAGCAGCCTTAAGTTTACTCTTGAGAGAGTTTCATCAATCATTTTGTTGGAGAGGATGAAAATGCCTATGACCACACCCTCATTAATAGTGAAAGTGAAAAGAAAAAAAATGACTTCCTAACAAACAAGAAAGCAATCTGTGGAGTTGCTGATCTCATCACCTTAAGCGTACAGCATAGTGGGGGAAATAGCTAACAGGGTCACTATAGCTCTGTGACTTTTGATGGATTGCACTGCCCATGGGAGCTGGAGTACAAGCAGATGTTCAGACAGGCTTGGCTATCTTTCTTTAGGCATGTTGATGGTAAAGTTTCACGGTTTTGGCTTTTCTCAAAACCTCAGCGGTTTCTATAACAATGCCCAATTTAATCCGACAAACCAAATATTTTCAAACTATTTGTAAACAAAACTCAGAATGCAGCAAAGTGCATTAACCCTACCCGTAGGCCTACTGTTACTGTTCTATCACTTTATCATTGTATTGCAAGTATGTTCTGTAAATAATGCTGAAAATGAGAACGAAGGCATTGGTGAATAAAATACATTAATAAACTCGTATGTTGTTAGTGTGTAGTGTGATTTTATTAATCCATTTTGCCCTCAAATGATGCCGATTTGAATTCCTACCTCAGTCTATGTCCGAAGGCATAAACCAAGTCCCATTGTACCAGGTCAGTTAATGTAGAAAAATTGAACTGCAGACACACAGTACAATGGATCCCACATTTACATATGCAGCAGGAAAAAAATTCCCTTGCTAATTGCAACACAATAATAATTTGATTTCATAATACAGTAACGTTGAGGCCCTATTTAAAACTGTATTATTTCAAGTAATTAAAGCAAAGAAAGAATGAAATCTTCCAAATGTCTCAGGCTGTTTTTCAAGTAGGCCTACAATCATCTTTATTGCTGTACTTTTAATCTGGATTGACCCGTATGTGCATTTGCCATTACACAATAGCTACAAAATTAAAATTAAAAGCTTTACTTCCAGCAATATTAATATGACTCATGGTTTGATTTTAAACCGAATTACTTTGTATTCCGTAAACCCACTTTGAAGTCTTTGTCTTGGAAGGTTTTTGATCATAGCAGAATTCAGTCGTGCAATACACTTTAAGCTATCAACTCCCAAAATTTGGTTCAACATTGTGTTCCAAACATTTAGTAGTGATAAATAATATTATCAGTCATTTAGTAAATGAAAAATAACATGTGTATCTGAAAAATAACACGTGTATCTGAATATTCTTTTCTACATGCATTTCTCGAACAATGTATAGGAGATAATATTATTCATATATGTTAATAAGCTGTTATCTAGAGCATCCGCAAAGACTGTATATAAACCAGCTACACTTTGAACCAATGAAATCATTTTTAGCTAGTCCCCCATGCAATAAACACATGAAACGTGCAATACACGCAACAGCGACGAAAATTTCCATTGCCTAGTACTAACAGTAATATGCAATGAACGGCAGAGCTTTTCATAAGCTGAAAGTTATAGTAAATGGGGTCGAAATGTGTCTTTCTTTCATATTTTAACAGTTTCATTTTTGCGTTTTTGTATTTGATTTTTTCTTGGTATCAATTAATTTTTATTTGTTACATTGTAAACCTTAACAAAAAGTATTTTGTTTAGAGAAGCGGTGAAATAATATTTTATATTACTGATGCCCCATGTACACGTAATAAATGTTTCAGTCTTCATGTGTACAGTGTATGGTATTTTAATACTCATTCATAAAATCTAAAGAACAGTTCTCATTGGATAAATGTGATGTGTGTTTTAGACCTCATGGCTTGTCCCAGGGTTGAATTTTCTTGGAAGTTGAATCCAACCAGGGATACTTTTATAGACAAACTATCTGCATTATCACATTGATGTTTGGATAAAAACATGTGTAGTGGTTATGTTTTTAAACAATATACACTATACCTTTGCTTTCTGTTTTTATTTCTTTCGCATTCAACAAACATCGACACAATCATACATCAGTCAGTTACAGTAAATAGAATACATATTTAATAACAAAACATGTACATTTTCTAATAAAAATGATCTTAGGTAAGGAAAATATTAACTTTTTCGATTTTCATGGTTTTTGAAAAAACGTGACACTGAGTATATCTATAAACAGTAGTAGCCAATTAAAACTGGAAAACCGATTCACCATAAAACTTTAGTTGAAAGATTGTACTGCCCATGCGAGTACAAACAGACCTTTGACCTTTTGAGCCCAGAGTCTATGGGGACACAAATTCATGTACCGAGATATCATAGTACAACATGGGGTTGGTATAAATCTTGTACTTTTAGAGTAAAGTAGAACGGTAAATACCGTCATGGTTCACATACCCATGCAAATTGACACCCATATCATATGACCCAGCCAATTATAAAAATGGCATCTAACACTAAGTCCCACATGGCATCCCATGTCCCACATGGCATCCCACCCCATGTCCCATATGACATCCTATGACCCACATGGCATTCCACCATATGTCCCACATGATATTCCATCCTATGACCCACATAATAATAATTAATAATAATAATAAAACTACTACTACTACTACTACACTACTCCTACTCCACTACTCCACTACTCCTCCTCCATCTCCTCCTCCATCTCCTCCTCCATCTCCTCCTCCATCTCCTCCTCCATCTCCTCCTCCATCTACTACTACTACTACTACTACTACTACTACTACTACTACTACTAAATGTTACTTAAATACGCCATTCACCAAAGTACCATGGCGCTTACAAAGTAAAATAAAACAAAATGAAAAATATCAAAATAGGTGAGTCTTTTAGAGTTTTTTAAATACTGTGGTGGATGGAGAAGTTCTCATGTGGGTGGGTAAAGTGTTCCAGGATCTGGATGCAAGTATTTCAAATCTTTTGTCACCTATGGCAAAATTGGATATGGGTATATGAAGTCGAGTGGAGTCATTACTCGATCTGAGTTCACGTGTGGGTTTCCCTATCTTGATCGTATTCTTTTAAATACCAAGGCGCCTCACCATTCAGGATTTTGTAGATAAAGAGTAGTTTTGTAGGTGACCCGTTTTGATATTGGTAGCCAGTGTAGCTTGCTGATCAATGGACCTGGATCAGTTTGTCTACCAACACCGAATATCAGATGCGCTGCTCTATTCTGGAGACGCTGCAATCTTGTCAAGTCTCTACGAGACATAACATTTAAGAGTGAGTTGCAGTAGTCCAACCTGGATGTGATTAAAGCATGAACTAGGTGGTGACATGTATTTGTGTCGATCAATCTTCGAATACACTAAGGGTTTCTGATGTGGTAAATTATTGACCGATGTAGAGCGTTAACATGGCTGGATAAGGAAAGCGAAGAACTGAAAGTGACACCAAGGTTATGGATTGATTTGGATGGTTTGATACTGCTTGACCCAACAGTGATCTCCAGCTCAGGTAGTTTTCTAAGAAGATGAGGTGAACCAGTTATGAAAAATTCAGTTTTAGTATCATTTAATTTCAAATAATTGACTTTCATCCATATCCTCATTTCAGCAATACAGGAGGATAACTTTGTCATAGCATTTTCTACGTAGCTGATGTTGCGAGGGTTGCAGGAGACATATAATTGTGAATCGTCAGCATACATATGATAACTCACTCCATGTTGTTTTGCAATGTCACCCAGTGGTGCAGTGTAAACCGGGAACAGCAAGGGTCCCAATATGGAACCTTGAGGGAGTCCATAGTTATGTGTTTTTGGTTTTGATAACTTATTAGAAACACTCACAGAACTCTTCCATCCTGTAAGGTAGGACGAGAACCACCTAAGTGCAACTCCTGTTACTTTGAAGCGTTTTTCAAGACGAATATAGGGTAGCATGGTCTACAGTATCAAATGCAGAGGTAAGGTCCAAAAGGACCAATAAAACAACTCTTTTTGAATCCACTTCTCGTAAAATGTCCTCCTGAATTTCTAAGAGAGCTGTCTCCGTGCTATGTTTAGCACGGTATGCTGATTGTAGAGAATTTATCAGATTATTATCATTGAGGTGGTTGATGAATTAAGTGGCCACACATTTTTCAATTACCTTTGCAATAAACGCCAAATTGCTAACTGGCCGATAATTCTTTAGAACATCCTTATCTAAAGTTGGCTTTTTAAGCAAAGGTTTGATGACAGCAAAATGTGCATCATCAGGAAAGACTCTTGTATTAAGTGAAGCTTTGACAATATTGGTTAAGGTTGGTAGATAATGAGCTATGTGTTTCTTCAATAACCAAGTTGGTTAAGGGTCAAGTGAGCATGATGCATTAGACATGAGTGAAATAAGTTTATGGACGTCCATCTGAGTCATTTGGTTAAATTAAGAAAAAGTTGAACAATCGTAAGGTGGATCATCAAGTGCATGAGGGTCCAGTGTCATGTTGGAATTATTTATATCTAAACGAATATCTTCAACCTTGTCCGAAAAAAAATCAGCAAAGCAGTCACTCAACTTATGAGGCTCAATGTGATTGAGAAGGAATTTAATTTGGTTGTTTAAAAGGGAGTTCGCGATCTGAAGGACAGTTTTGTTGTCGGCATTGTTAAGTTTGCTAGCGTAATGTAACTGCTTTGAATGTATGATTTTGGAAACCAGAAGTTTATTAGCAGAGACAAACGCTTGGCGATCAGCTTCAGAGTGAGTCTTCCTCCATTTACATTCTGCCTGTTGCTTCTCTTGGCGGACTTGATGGATGGTTTTATTGTACCAAGGCATACGCCTCCTAATAAGGCAAGTGCGTGTCACTTTGGGCGCAAATTCATCCAAAACTTTAGTAACAATTGTGTTATGCCAACGAAGAAGTTCATTTGGGCAGTTGGTTTTGGAACTGGGTTCAAACTCCTCTCTTATGCAAGTGAAAAATTATTAATATCTTAATAATTTCTGACTGTGGATGTAGTCCTGCATGAAAGAGCTTTTGGTGTGTTCAGAGAGAAACAAACCATGTGGTGATCAGATATTAAATTCTCAAAAACATCACAATGGCTAATCAAATCACTGTCCTCATTGCTTATAACATGATCCAAAATATGACCATTTTTATGAGTTGATAAAGTCACATGTTGGTATAAATGTGAAGATGAAATAATTTCAGCATATTGTTTAACATCCGACCTAGCTTGGTTATCCCAGTGGAAATAAAAATCACCCACTATCAGTAATTTATCACGCATGATAGCTACATCATCCAAAAAGCTATCCAGTTCAGATAAAAAGTCAGTTGTTTTAAAGCCATTAGCCAGGGAGGGGGGTGGTCTGTAAATTACAACAAGATTTAAGTCCCTAGTATTGTTTGTGATACAAGCAGATTCAAATGAAAGTTGTTTAGTTCTAAAGGATAAGTTGAGTGAATTCTTGGAGATCACAGCTAATCCACCTCCAGACCGACCAGTTGATCATGGCATATTAAGAAATGAGTAACCATGGGGTGTACATTCGCCTATAACAACCCCATCATCATCGCGAAGCCAAGACTCAGTTATTATCGTGGCATCAATGTCATGCTCAATAATACAATCACAGATGTATGTAGCTTTGTTCCTAATCGATTGTCCATTCCACAGGCAGAATTTAAGATATCTATCAGTACTTACAAACTCTGGAATAGGCTTAAGATTAGACAGATTAGCTCCTCTAGATGCACAGGTTAAAGTGGCAGCCTCTGTTCTTTGAGTGACAAAAGAAGGTATGGGAAACCCTTTTTGGTAAAAGCACATTTTCCACGCTTTGTTGGTTTTGCAGTGCAAATTCCCAGGCTTTTGATTGTGTGATACACATCCCTCTCAATCCCCTGGGGAGCATTACTTTTAAGCTGCAAAAGTTGCTCCTTGAATATCTGAGATAAGGCATTGTTAAAATCCCTAACAAAAGTATAAGTGCACTTCTAGAGAAAAGGATTTGCGCCATGAGTGATGACCAAGTTTAATCAACTGTTGCAAGTTCAATATTGATTTTGGGTTTTTAGTCTTAAATTGTGACCAGCATAGACTCAGATAATGCATACAAATCATAAAAAGTGTCCAAATAAATCGAGCTATAACAAATCCTGATCACTAGAAAACCTATTCCACTAAAGTCACTATAGTATCCACTTTCTCCTGTAAAAAACTCCTATCAGTTAGAGACCTCAAAAATGATGTAATTCAGCAATATAGGCAGAGCTCTTGAAGTGTGCAACCGAAGCGCAACACAGCTCAAATGGAGAAAGCCATGGCATCCCACCCTATGTCCCACATGGATCCCATCCCATGTGCCAATGACAGCCCACCCCATGTTCCACATTACATCCCACCCCATGCCTTGTCCCACGTGGCAGTCCACCATATCTCCACATGGCATTCCACCATACAGTATGTCTCACATGGCATTCCACCATGTCTCCACATAGCAGCCCACCCTATGACCCACATGGCATCCCACCATGTCCCGCATGGATCCCATCCTACATGTCCCACATTAATTCAACCATATGTACCACATAACATCCCTCTCTATGTTCCACATGGCATCCCTCCCTGTGTCCCATGTGTTATCTCTCCCTATGTCCCCCATGGCATCCCACTGTATGTCCTGCATCAGTGGCTTCCCACCTGATGTCCCACATGGCATCACACCTTAGATCCCACCATGTTTCACATGGTATCCCTCCCAATGTCCCAATGACATCCTACTTCATGTCCCACATCCCATGTCCCACATGGCATCACATCCCATGTCCCCATGGCCTCCTACCCTATGTCCCACATAGTCGTCTATCCTATGTCACACATGGCATCCCAACCTATGTCACACTCTGTGTTACTCGTGGCATCCCACCCCATGTCCCACATGGCATCCCACCCCATGTCTCACATGATATTCAATACCATCCCATATCCCACTTGACATCCCATCCCATGGCAGTCCACCTTATGTCCCACATGGCATTCCACCATATTTCCTACATAGCAATCAAACCGGTTCCACATATTATCCCACCCCATGTCCTACATGGCATCCCACCTCATGTTCCACATGATATCCCATATCCCACATGCCATCCCATCCCATAGCATTCTACCCTATGTCCCGCATGGCATTCCACCATATATCCTACATGGCATTCCAACCTGTTCCACATGGCATCCCACCCCATGTCCCACATGACATCCCACTCCATGTCCCACATGACATCCCATAGGCTCAATATGAACTCATCCTAGCTAACACAGTCCCTGAATGAGCATACTATGTATGAAAGTGTCAGTTCATATAATAACTTATATGCAATTGAGTTGTTGAATAAGAAAAAAGGCGGGAGTCAAATAATTATGCCTGATATAGGACTTGGTATATACTACCTGGTATATATTATATCATATATCCTGCATGGCCCCCATCCTAGTCCCACATGGCATTCCTTCCTATGTCCATATGCAGTCACATCCTGTCACACTCCCTGACTAAAGCATACTAAAAAAAAAAGTCTGGTTAGTTCATATACTGTAGCAACTTTATGCAAATGGCCACAATAATAAAAGCGGAGTTTAATAATCATGCCTGATAAAACCATTGGTGCCTAAATATTTTGATGAATTTTAAGGATTTTAAATCTCAAGTGCTACAGGAGACACTTGAGGATTTCTAAAGAATAATGGAAAATTATATCATTTTACAGTTATCTTCTAAGAAAATATCAAATGTTTGTAGACTTTTTAAGGAAACTAGTCTTCAATCCTGTCTTAAGTGTCTGAAAAACTAACATTTTGTAAGGAAATTCTAACCTTCCATAAGGTTATCTGAAAAAACTTTCACTTTTTCTGAGGAACTCTGAAGAAACTTTAACATTTTCTGAGGAATTCTCAAAAACCGTTAACATTTCTAAGGGAATCTCAGGATTAATCTGTGGACGGCCGGCCAGACAGCCAGCTGGACGGCCAGCCGGACGGACGTAATCGCCAATACATAGGTTCGCATTATGTTTCGCATGCGGACCAAAAAGGTTAGCAAAACTGTTTTCCAAACTCAAAAGACACAATTCCTTATACGAGACAGAAAAATCTGTGCAATGTTTATTGCAGTGATCGGCAACTTGTTAGGACTTTAAAATAACGAGAAAATATGTACAAAGCGTACTTGCAAAAAGTATGGGAGAATACACAACAAAATTAACAGCATCAACTTACTCGGATCTCAGATATTTATATTCCGAATATTAAGTCCTGGTCCTAAAAAATTGTTTAAAACTTTAACAAAACAAGTTTCCAAGATAAAGAAAATTTTGTTGAAGCTTCTCAATCATAGAAAATAAAAGATAACAAAAATATAAAAGCTGTAAAACTGGAAACAAATGCTATTTCCTTGTTTTGAAAACGTATGTCCTACTTCCACCTTCCAACTTTGCAAATAACAAAGAATGAAAAAACTTCTATAAACCAGTGGTACATTCCTTCCAAGCAGGGAGCTGTCACCCCAGTTAATGACCGCCAAGCTAATGTATAGCAAATTATTACCACATATCACATCGCATCAGTATAAATTTTACTTTTTAATGCAAATCATTAGAACTGTATCAGAAAAACAATACAATATTTTATTCAATGATATGCCGCCCGCGTCCCCCTTCAAGTGTTACTACTTCTGGATGGTTTATAACCTGGCAACAGGTTTCCTCGAACTCCTTGGCCACACGGTGCTAAGTTGTT
Organism: Chiridota heheva; assembly: GCA_020152595.1. Lineage (NCBI taxonomy): Eukaryota > Metazoa > Echinodermata > Holothuroidea > Apodida > Chiridotidae > Chiridota > Chiridota heheva. Next base: position 1,407,160 of record JAIGNY010000476.1, read on the forward strand.
GAATAACATGTTTAACTGCATGCATGACACTTTTATGTAAGCATTCAAAATGGAGGAAAGCCATAAAAAAAGGAAAAAAAGACAACAATACCAAAACCAGGAAAGGGAGTGGACATCTAGCATTTTGTGAAGTGAGAAATATGAGGAAATTCACTGAGCACAGGAGAGGGATGATGGAAGTATCTCCTTATCTTTATTTGGGAAAACAAATCATGACTAGAATGGTAAATACTGTCATGGTTCGCATGCCCATGCAAATTGACACCAATATCATATGACCCGGCCAATTATAAAAATGGCATCTCACAATAAGTCCCACATGGCATCCCATGTCCCACAGCATCCCACCCCATGTCCCACATGGCATCCCACCCAATGTCCCACATGAAATCCAATCCCATGTCCCACATGGCATTCCACCATATCTCCCACATGGAATCCTACCCCATGTCCCACATGACATCCCATGTCCCACGTAGCATTCCATCATATGTCCCACAGGGCATCCCATCCTATGACCCACATGGCATTCCACCCTATGTCCCACATGGATCACAACCCATGTCCCAAATAACACCCCACCTCATGTCCCACATGACATCCCATGCCTTGTCCCACATGGCATTCCACCATATCTCCCACATGGCATTCCACCATATCAATATCATATACCAAGTATGTTTTCACAGTAAAAAGAATTCCCTCACCTCAAATTCAATGTTTGGTGATCAAATTTGCCGTTGGAAACCTGAAAGGTGGAGATCTTAACAAAGAAGATCCGCCCTACCCACACCCTTCTTCCTATTTGTAATACTTCCATTTTTTGTGAATTTTTTTTTAAGAATATGGGGGAGGGGACAATACGATCTACAAAATTATGTTTTCATTAAAAAGAATGCCCCCACCCCAAATTCAATAGTTTAACAATCACAGTTTGTCACTTCAACTTGCAAACGAGCTAGGAGATCACAACAAAGATCCACTCCCCCATCACCTTCCCCGACCCCATCCGCCCCCTTCTTGCTGTCGTAATACTTTTAATTTTTGTGAAGAAATTGAAGAAAATTGGAGAGGGGACGAGATAATCTACCAAATTATGTTTTCATAAAGGAGAATGCCCCCACCCTAAATTTGAAAACCTGATAATATCGAATTAAACATGTAGAAGAAGGAATCACTTTGGAGTACCCCTCCAAATCGCTGTTAACCGCTGTGATCCCCATCCCTTACCCATAACCACCAAATTCAAGTTTACATCTTTAGACTTGAAATATTTGTAAGACAACATGAAATTCGGGAGGGGTCATATACCTTTGTAAGTATTTCCCTTTGAATGTGCCAATCGTACGTATTTCCCTTTAAATGTGCCAATTTTAATTAATTTGACCGTGCTAGGCCAAAGTCCAGTCGCAGCTGGCGTCAATTTGTAAACAAATCTGTCAAAGGTGCTGGGAATGGGGCAGAGGCAATATTTATGATTTTTTTGTGTGGTGTTTTTGTAGTATGTGTTTTATAGAGATTAATGTTATTGGAGTTTAATGTTCCTAAGTTTTGGGTAAGAATTAGAATATTTGTTGAAAGGAAAGACATTTTCCCACGATCTAATTTATAAAGAAATAACTTTGCACCCAGGCTTATAAAATAGTGGGAGCAACATGTATGTTTCTGTTTACTTACATTGCTGATTTGGAACTTTCGGACAGATTTTGATGGTTCTTTTCAACATTGCAGGTCTACACTGAGCAAAGAGTGTTAGTTCAGATTTCTATTTGTTCTCATTTTATTATTTTTTTTATTCTTTTCTTTCGCGTTTTTTTTACTGTATATGGAACTACATATTAAAAAGTTGCTGACAACGTTTCTTAATATTTTGGTGGAAATATTTTAAGACTTAAAATTTTACCACACAATTTGGAATACTATATATTTCAGAATAAAACATGGAAATCTCAGTAAGTTAAACTTGTTTATTCTTATTGCACCGACCCTTTTTATTTCGATTATCATTTTAGTTTAAGTTTATATTAATTTATTCAATTTTAATTTTATGATTTATACAGAAAATGGCAGCGCTCGCCCCGATAGTGCAGACGCAAGTTGCGTTGGGACCACGGTTCCTTACTTTTCAGGTTGTAACTTTTTGCTGAACTTATTGAAAATAAATAATGATTGTAAATCTCCATGGTAAACTCTGCATTGTCGCTACCAATTTAATGTGGGCTGAACTGTGTCCTTTGAAAAGACACAGGAAATGAAATACCTAATTTTGCTTAAAATGGCAATTTGCATCCTAAAGAAATTTGCAGGTTCGATACGTGTGCAGATATTAAATATTACACACAGTAGGCTGAGGACTTTCCTCGAGCTTTCCTCGCTGAAGAAATAAGAGTTGTGATTGAAAAATAACGCTCGTGATAGTATATATAAAGATATATCTTTGTATATAAAACCTAAATTGCAAGTTGCATGAAAACTAATACCACGATTTTGGCTCTGAGAATGGGTTTTTTTTTGGCACTTTTTGGCGGCATTACCGGCGCTTTACCAGCGTTTTACCGGCGCTTCACCGGAGGCTTACCGGAGTTAAAATTACTGGCGCAATTGTGAAACTGCCCACATCGGTACTGTATACTCCAATTGTGAAACTGCCCACATCGGTACTGTATACTCAAACCCATAGAACTTCAGTATTATACCTAAATCCATAGATCTTCAGTATTATACTCAAACCCACAGATCTTCAGTATTATACTCAGACCCATAGATCTTCAGTATTAGAGTCAAGCCCATGGATCTTCAGTATTATACTCAAACCCATAGAACTTCAGTAGTATACTCAAATCCATAGACCTTCAGTATTAAACTCAAACCCATAGATCTTCAGTATTATACTTTAAAGTTCCTATCATTCTTCAAACGCACACAGAATACCAAAATTCACCATGATGTAAATGGATGCAGTAAAATTTCAATAACTCGCATGTTTAACATTGCCAAATAGATACTCAAACCAATTGCACAGCAATTTGATCATGATGTTGTACCATCTCTAAATCAAACAATGATACATTAAAATGCAGTCAACAAAATGCAATCAACTATAAAGAGATGCCATCCAGTGTAATCAAAGCCTCCTCACTGATGTAGAATAGCCAAAGATTAGACAAATTGTAAAAAAACCTTTCATGAGCTAGAGCACTCACAAAATCTTTTATATTAAATAGTAATATTTGAGTTGTTCTGAGGAAGAGTTAAACAATCATCCTCTGGAACAATATGAATGCAACAATTTAGAATAGAATAAAGGAAGGCAAGTGTTGTTATTGGATAGGGGGTAATGTCGAGTTGCAATTTAACATCATATCTCAATGTCCATTACATTCTCCTTAAAAAGTACTTTAAAAAGTCCAGTGAATGATTTTATTACAATATTTCATCATCTCAACAGGACTGCTAAACAAGAAAGGATTGGTTCAAACTGCAGGATGTGAGCAACAAAGCCCATGTAGAATGTTACATTAAAATATTCAAAGCCATGTGCTCATTTCAAATAATGCAAATGATATATAATTTCCAAATTTAATATTTTTCTTCAACAATATATAATTTCCAAAATTAACTTCTCTCTTCGTTAACGATTCTTCCATGTTTGGTTCCCATAAAAATACACAATTTCAAATGGAAAAGTCAAATTAAAAAACTGTGATCATTGTAAGTTTTCTGACATCCACATGACTTTTTAAACAATCATTTCAAAATGTTTGAACTTTTAAAATGTTCAGGAATACAGTGAACTACTGTATTCCTGAAGTAAAGAATCTCTCTTATGAATCTAGCTTGCAAAATCTTGGTTTGACCACGCTAAAGTTGAAAAGAGTCTGTGGTGATATGATTCAGGTTTTTAAATTCCTATCTGGTAGTAATGCTTTTGACTTCCTGTTATTTCTTGCATGTTTCAGCTAATCCTCATGTGGCATGTAGTAACAGTTTGAAGTTGACCAGAGTTTTCACAGATTGATATTTGCATTTTAGTTTTTTGCAAAGAGTTGTTAATGATTAGAATGGTTTGCCTGAGTGGGTGGTTATAGCTCTAAATCTGTTCACAATTTCAATTTAACATTTATAAGCTCTTTACTAACTCTGAGCATCTTTGATTTTGTGTATTTTTCTTTTGTGGTGGTGGTGTTAGTTTGGGCTTTCTATGGGGTGACTAACACTTCTTAGCCAGTCATCTTGTAATGTTATGTTATAAGGAGCAGTATCTATTTCAGTCACTTACTGTTCGCCTTCCATATTTGTCGCATATCTTGCCCCATATTGTTGAGCTGCATAACATTCCTATGAAAACTACTGTTGTGATTAAAGCCTCTTGGATAAGAGTCAGATCCCATCTGCACTTGAGTTCTGGACCAATGATGCTCAAAATCATCATTTCCATAGCATCTGCCATCTGAATAAAACAAATCAAGAAAATACATCTAAGATGTACGATTGCATTATGAACTCAAAAATCATGGAGCCTAACAAAATGCTGAACTATAAACCAAACTACTATACGATTCACTGCTGACAAATTTATGATCCACAATTTTTAAGTGCAGTATGAAGACACTTCGAAGGGTATATCTTAACCTTACATCTCACTTTCATTGTTGTACACTTGCTGTTAAACTAATGTACTATTTCAAAAGTTTCAAATCAGTTTTTAAGAAATATGCTTTTAAGATCTTTTAGCATACATGTGATCATGACCCGGTGAGTCTGCAACCAGTGAGTTCACAACTGGTTATCAAAGGCCGTGGCCATCTTGATATCATGTCCAGTACTGGATGCTTTCGGGACGTTAAATCATGCTATGCTAGGCTATGACTGACAATTTCCTGACTGCATAAAAAAGTATCTTACATTTAAGAAGTATTCCTGACTGCATACTTCTTAAATGTAAGATACTTTTTTATTATTTGATACAGTATGCATGTCATTATGAATTAAAAACTAGAGCGGTAAATACCATTATGGTTTGCATGCCCATGCAAATTGACACCCATATTATATGACCCGGCCAGTTATAAAAATGGCATCTCACACTAAGTCCCATATGGCATCCCATGTACCATATGGCATCCCACCCCATGTCCCACATGGCATCCCACCCCATGTTCCACATGATATCCCATCCCATGTCCCACATGGCATTCCACCATATCTCCCACATGGCATCCCACCCCATGCGCCACATGACATCCCACCCCATGTCCCACATGACATCCCATCATATGTCCAACAAGGCATCCCATATTATGACCCACATGGCATTCCACTCTATGTCCCACATCCCATGTCCCACATGGCATTCCACTCTATGTCCCACATCCCATGCCCCAAATGACATCCCACCTTATGTCCCATATGACTTCCATGCCTTGTATCACATGGCATTCCGCCATATCTCCCATATGGCATTCCACCATACAGTGTCTCAAATGGCATTCCACTATATGTCCCACATGGCGTTCTACCATATGTCCCATATGGCGTCCCACGCTATGACCCACATGGATCTTCCTACATGTATGTCCCACATTAATCCAACCATATGTACCACACGACATCCCTCCCTATGTCCCTCCCTGTGTCCCGCATCAGTGGCTTTCCACCTAATGTCCCACATGGCATCCTACCTTATGTCCCACCATATGTTCCACATGGTATCCCTCCCAATGACATCCTACTTTGTCCCACATGGCATCACATCCCATGTCCCCATGGCCTCCTACCCTATATCCCACATAGCCTACTACCCTATGTCACACATGGCATCCTACCCTATGTCACACATGGCATCCTACCTTATGTCACACATGGCATCCTACCTTATGTCACACATGGCATCCCAACCTCGCTCTGTGTTACTCGTGGCATCCCACCATGTCCCACATGGCATTCTACCCTGTTCCACATGGCATCTCACCCCATGTCCCACATGGCATCCCACCCCATGTCCCACATGACATCCCATAGGCTCCATAAGAAGTCTCATCCTAGCTATCAGTCCGTGATTGAGCATACTATGTATGAAAGTGTCAGTTCATATAATAACTTATATGCAAATGACTTGTGGAACATGGCGTCCCTTAATGACATCCCATGTCCCACATGACATTCCATCCCATGGCATTCCGACCTATGTCCTGCATGGCATTCCACCACATATCCTACATGGCATTCCACCCTGTTCCACATGGCATCCCACCCCATGTCCCACATGGCATCCCACCCTATGTCTCACATGATGTCCCATAGGCTCCATAAGAAGTCTCATCCTAGCTATAGTACAGTCGGGAATAACCGCACCGATATCGCAGTTAGTGCGGATTATTTACCGCAATTAATGCCCTTACCGCCGCCATTGTATTCGTGTCTTTTATGCACCGTCGGCACTTGGCCCAGCTCTGCGCTAAGAGCGTCCGATAATCCCATTTAATCTGCTCCTCCCTCAAAGAGGTTAGCGTGGTAATAGTATTACGAGTCAACGTCTCATTGTGCTAAGCTTGTTAGCGCATACGTAACTGCACTGTGTGTGATCCGAATCTGTGTACATGCATCACTGCACTTAGCACGAGTTTGTTTTATAAATATATTTGAGCGAAACCTTTTGTCTTCTTTTGCGGGATAAAGAAGATTTTTTCTGCCGTAAAACCTGTGTGTAACGTAGATTTCTCAGATACATTAAGAATGTAATTTATTAGACAAGAGTCTAACGTTAGTACGATTTCGACACTTTTCTTTATTTCATCGAAGTTCGAACGTACACTACAGTATGTTAGGCTAATTGGCATGTCATAGTAAAACTGACAGTTGCCATGTCATAGTATAACTGACAGTGAAAGGCCTAACGTTATGCCCAACCGTGATAGTTTATAGGGAGACAACCCAGAGGTTAAATTTGATCGAAAATAGTTTTAAAAACGTAATTGCTGTCATTGAGATGTATGAATAAGATGAATCATTCATTTAAAGTAAATTTCAGCCCCCTTTGGAATTGCAAATGCAAGAATTTACTGGAAAAATTTTCGTACAAAATGTCATTCAGTGTAGGCCATTTGCTATGATGAAAGACCTGGCCTATCTATGGAGCTTTAATCTGTGGCGTATTTGTCAACCAAAATTACTGAAATATTTTCTCTCCTTTTTTTTTTATAATGGAGATGATTTGTTTTGTTGCTAATATCATTTTTCTATACACAATTACAATGTTGCATTGCATTTTTCTTTTCTATTTCGAACTCAAAAGAAAGTTTTGCTTTCACCAATTTTCTTCTTGTTTTTCCCTTACAGGTAATGTATCCATATAAGTGAAAAGTTATGTTCATATTGTCCAACTACAACTTCTTACAAGGGAGACCGGAAACTGTTGAGCTATTGAATTTGAAAAAAAAGTAAAGACATGACAAGTGTATAGAATTTGATAACTTGTTCATTACCAAGAAAGTTGAGATTACATGACACATTCTTTTGCTTACTGCCATGATCTAGTCAATGTTTGTTTATAAATCTGAAGTAATCCTTCTGCATTTCAATAAAATTAAATGAACTATATATAACCAGTGCTTGTAATTGCAAGTTAAAGAACATTTTATAATTTTCCGGAAATTAAAATATCTCATGAAATTATGCGATTTGAATGTAAACTGAATTATAATGCATGGTTTTTGTGTTTCAGTTGCAAATGAGAAACAAATTTCATAATTTCTCTTGTTACTAAACTTGGTGAAATTTATTTTTTCATTAATCCAAATACAAGGGGTTGATATTTTTTGTGAAACAAGATCATTCGATTTCAGGAAATGTTGGAGGCCTGACCTGCTGACTTTAAGTTTAAAACCTGAAAAGATATTCACTTGCTGAGACTATCAATTTAAAAAAAATAGCTATTGCTACAGTACATGGTCAGTCCCAATTTCCTTCTTGATGACCATGTGGAGGTGGGGCAGGTAGCTAATGAATCTGAACCTCGGACCTCCACACAACAGTTTGGCTAGCTGCATGTTCTGCATATATCATTAGGCAAACGAGACTTGTTAAAATTGGTGCTTGCATATTGATTTCTAAGTACTGTCAATATTGATAATTTTCAGTAGGCCTACTACAAATGATGACATCAAAATCATCAGCTCATCAACAAAAGTATTTGAAAGAAAACAATTCATATTGGGCAAGATAGTACAGTAATATTGTAACTACTGAAGATAGGTGCAACAAAGGTATGTGGATGCAAGAAAGTACACTAATATCATAAATACTGTATATGGATGCAACATGCAAGAACGTTAACAAATATCATAAATAAATGGATGCATGGATAAACCGGCCCTGGTCCTTCCAACCTTGCTGCAAGCATTTTCTTTTCGAAAGATGACAAGAGCCCAGAGAGTAACTTGAATAGTCTATAAAAAATTTCACACTATACTATATACAGGATTATAAGAAACCTTAGATCATAGGAGGGGCCATGCTCATCCTTCGCTTCATGTAGCATTATTTAGCGTATACCTATATGCATTTACTATACCACTTTTATTATACAGATTTGCCCCAAAGGCTACTATGGCCTCTGGTTGGTCGCAGTTGTAGTGGTCCCTGGTTGGTTGCCATAGTAGTCATGGAGGATACAAACCTGACCAATATATTGTAGTACTGCTTGGTTCTTTATTTGCAATTCATTACTTCATCATTAAAGTACTGCAGAAAGGGAATTCCCCCTCCCCCCCCCCCCTGAGGGAAATTTATGAAAATATTTATTGTATTACATGGTCAGTCCCATTTGTTCTTAATGACTATTAGTTTATTTGTTCTTAAAACTTGCTTCCGCAGTCCCAATGTTAACCATACTGAAGGATGTGTATCATAACCACAGCTGTTAAAAATGGTCATTTCTTTGAACTATACTCAATATGAGTTTTACCGTACCTGAATGAGCATACTATAATAGCTTATATGCAAATGAGTTGTTGAATAGAAAAAGAAGGTGGAGTCAAATAATTATGCCTGATATAGCCCTTGGTGTATACAACATGGTAAATATTATATCATATGTCCCTCATGGCCCCCATCCATGTCCCACATGGTATCCCTCCCTATGTCCATATGCAATCACATCCTGTCACACTCCCTGACTAAACATACTAAATACAAAAAAGTCTGGTCAGGTCATATACTGTAGCAGCTTCATGCAAATGGCCACAGTAATAAAGGTGGAGTTTAATAATCATGCCTGATACAACTGTTGGTGCCCAAATATTCTGAAGAATTTTAAGGATTTTAAATCTTAAGTGCTACAAGAGACACTTGAGGATCTCTAAAGAATATTGAAAAATTATATCATTTTACAGTTATCTTCTAAGAAAATATCAAATGTTTTGTAGACTTTTTAAGGAAACCTAAAGTTTTTAATTCTGTCTTAAGTATCTCTGAATTTTTTAAACATTTTATAAGGAAATTCTAACCTTCCATAAGGATATCTGAAGAAAGTTTTAACTTTTTCTGAGGAAGTCTGAAGAAACTTTAACATTTTTTGAGGAATTCTCAAAAAACTTTAACAGTTCTGAAGAAATCTCAGGACAAATTTGTCGAAGGCCAGACGGCCAGACAGCCGGACGGACGTAATCGCCATTACATAGATTCGCATGATGCTTTGCATGCAAACCAAAAACATCAATTCAACCTATTATACATCAGTATAAATGTATTGGAGAATGGAATTTTACCCTGCTTCTTTAGGTAGGCCTTTTTGTTTCACATGTCATAAACAACAAAATTTCATGACTTCATAACCCTAATTACTGTTTGAGAATCTGTTTCTAAATGACTTATGCTAGCCAACCCTGTCCCATAAGCAATTCCATCTTGTCCCCACATGCCATCCCACACTGTCCCACATGCCCTCATTCCAATTCCTCCATCTACCAAATTTATCATGCCATTTTCCACCCAACATTCTTCCTAGCTCTAACTCACCCCCATCCTCTCATCATATCCCAATAACAAATGTACTGTATCTATAATTCAGTGGCAATCTTAATCCTTGTCCATCCAATTTCAAACTTTTGTTTTCTTAATATTGCAATGTCATTGCACAATTTTCAAAATGTACAATTTTTAAAATGCTCAGTATGAGCTATACAGGTGAAAGTAGATAAGAAATGAGTGTAATTACAAACAACCACCCATAAACTGGGTGTTTACTAGTTTTAAAGGAGAAAAAATATTTTGAATTTGTAAATAGGCAAGTTCTTTGATCTTTAATTATTGGTGGTATGGAGTGTGGTTATAATTCACAAGCATAATGAAGTATAACAAAGCCTCCTGTGCATACATTCAGAAGAACCACTTAGGGTATGAAAGTTTACATATACATATATAATATATATATATATATATATATATATATATATATATATATACATATATATATATATATATATATATATATATATATATATATATATATATATAAAAACTTTAATATCGTATGTACACTATATATATTATGATTGATACAACACATATCTTACAAAGATCTGTACTGTACAGTATAGCACAATGATCAAAAGTTTCTGTAGAGGTCATAGTTTACTGCAATGCTAGGAATATTTTATATTAGGTTTGATCTTTTCCAAAGGAATAAGTTTTATAACTGATATCTCTTAAAATTAATTCAATACTTGAAATGTTATATTGTTGATATTGGCAATTAGTGTTCATATTTGATATCAATATCTGATGATATTCCAATATTCTTATATTGCTAACATTGTTATTGGTGTTTCATATTTCACATCAATACCCAATATATTGATATTTCAAGTAAAATTATGTTAATTCCATTCTTTAAATTTAAAGCAGCAATAAGTCATTGCTCCTCAAATAATTCTGCAAGCATAATTCTCAAACATAAAACATGAATTATATGGATTTTTTTTAAGTTTACCAGTAGGAAATATCATAAAAATTCCCACTAAACTCAGGTAAAAATGGATTTAAAGGAATATTTCCATGGGTTTTTATTTCTTCACATATGATAGAAACAATTTGTAGAAACGAAGTGGTGAAAAAAGTATGTTAATATCTTATTCCGTTTAAAAGTTATAACAATTTAAAGAGTAGAAAATGTTTCTAAAATCACCTTGTACATACAGTATGTCCTTCAGCTTGGTGATATCATCAAGGCAATTCCTGCACAGTTCTTATGTAATTCTTATGAATTCAATCACTTTTTTTACATTACCGAACTGCATTTTCATTCAATATAGAGATAGGTGGAATATATAATTTACAAGAAAACATTTTTTTGTTGGTGTACATCACATTTACAATGATTAAAAAAAAAAAAAAAATACTTTTAAAGAAACACAAGAGACGTTTTGTTAAAATTGTCTTTAGTACATCACAGACATTGCCAATCAGTCACTTTTGTCCAAATTTAAAAATACTTTAAAATTTTGTAACTTCTAAACGGAATAAGATATCAACATACTTTTTTCACCACTTTGTTTCTAAAAATTGTCTCTATCATCATATTCAAAAAATTAAAATCCATGGGAATATTCCTTTAACATTTCAGGCCTATAACTTTTCTGAATAAGTATACAAATATGAAATATCACTGACAGTTTTTCATTTTCTGATTAACTACCCATAAATTTATAACTTTTTGCTAGAATCAAATTAATTTTAAGGGTTACACAATGCAGTGTTTAGCTGTTACCACTGTACAGTACATTAAATTTCAGAGTAAAAAACTGCTCAAAACCGAAGTATCATTATCATCATCAAACATCTCTTAAGCAAACACTCCAACATCATACCCATTGTCTAGTGTGTACTTCTGAGGGTACCATGATAAGTATGAGGTACAGTAATTGGTTGTACTAAAGGCAAGCTGGCACCATTTTGAGTGCCCATAAGTGCTACGATACAAAGCTAAGTACAGTACTGGTATGTTTTTTTTTAATTCCGGTACCATTTTGAGTGCCTATAAGTGCTACAATATAAAGTTCAATTGACCTCTCCGAGTATGAAAATAAGTCACATTATAGCAATGCGGTAACTAGGTGGGGCAAACAAACCTGGAATCCGCAATCATGCATGACCAATGCATTGACATTTAGATGTTAATGAGGCCTGTCGCAAGTTTTGATCCATTTATGGCACTATCCCGGGTCTTTAGAGTTTTTAGCAAAAGGAAACAAAATTGTGTTTGCTTACCATTCTGGTTAACGAGAACTGGATTTACAAAGCCTGTAGCGGGCCCGTAGGCACAATTTTTGTTCACCAATGTTATCATCCCTCGGTCTATGTGTGCAGAAATTTGTTTTGTGCAGCATTGACTGCATAGGCGCGCGCCGCTAGCTAGCTGTACTGTACCATTACCGTGTAGGATTTTTGCCCCACTTAGTTACACAGATTTTGTTGCTAGGCAAATTCGTGTGGCAATTGGTTGAAAAAGCTGTTAATCAACTAACTCAGAGAGGTTAATTGGTATGATTATCAAAAAATCTTTAAGTATACTCCAAATGCACAATATAAACTACCACAAATTGCATATTAAACATGTCAAAGACAGGTGGTGATCGCTATAACTGGACTATTTTTTCCAAGGCTGTAGCAAGACAATGTTTCAGACACATAATCTATATTTTCCAAATGTACCCTTTTCGATTTGCTGACCACATATTTCAACTGCCACAAAAGTGATTTTTCTTCACAATGCTATTAGACTGTCAGAAGCAATGAAAAAGTGACAAGAGTAAATACATCTTGAAGAAATATTCTTGACCATGGACTATAGGAAGTCTAGATATAGCCCCTGCCCCATCACCTTAAGATATAAAGATTTACAAACACTGCGAAGAGTTTTGTTACTCCCCCTCCCACTTTCGTCCGACGGGATATGCAAAAACAATAAGCAATATAAAATACCACGCTTGAATTGTTTACTAATCGATATGAGTGATAAGAAATTTGAATGTCATGCATTTAAATTTCAAATGGAAAATTGCTAGAATATGGAAATCTACAGAAGTCTTCGTCCTTGAACCCCACATCTCTCTTACAGTAATTCCAGAAATCTACAGGAATCTTCGTCCTTGAACCCCCATATCTCTCTTACTGTAATTCCAGAAATCTACAGGAGTCTTCGTCCTTGAACCCCCATATCTCTCTTACAGTAATTCTAGAAATCTACAGAAGTCTTCGTCCTGAATCCCCATATCTCTCTTACAGTAATTCCAGAAATCTACAGGAGTCTTCGTCCTTAAACAGCCATATCTCTCTTACTGTAATTCCAGAAATCTACAGGAGTCTTCGTCCTTAAACAGCCATATCTCTCTTACTGTAATTCCAGAAATCTACAGGAGTCTTCGTCCTTAAACAGCCATATCTCTATTACTGTAATTCCAGAAATCTGCAGGAGTCTTTGTCCTTACACCCCAATATCTCTATTACAGTAATTCCAGAAATCTACAGAAGTCTTTGTCCTTGAAGCCCCAAATCTCTATTACTGTAATTCCAGAAATCTACAGGAGTCTTTATCTTTGAATCCCCATATCTCTCTTACTGTAATTCCAGAAATCTACAGGAGTCTTCGTCCTTGAACCCCCATATCTCTCTTACTTTAATTCTACTGATCTACAGTAGTCTTCGTCCTTGAATCCCCATATCTCTCTTACTGTAATTCCAGAAATCTACAGGAGTCTTTATCCTTGAATCCCCATATCTCTCTTACTGTAATTCCAGACAACTGTATATTGCGAAACATACAGCAAATCAACAATTCAAGTAAATATGCAGAAAGAGCTTTAAATTATGAATCGTCTTGAAATTATGTCAAAAGCACCGCTTGTTTCCGAGTTATGGCAAATCAAAGTTTGAACAATTTGTAAAAGTTGTGATGCATGAAAGAGAAGACAGCTCAAAATCTTTCATGAAATTCTATAAATTTGAATCCTAAATTTCTGTAATCAACTTTGCATAACTTATCATAATAAGGCCTTCAAATTCAAAATGCTGTAAAATGGTCATTTTTTAATCAATTTTGATAAACTTTTTTGCTATTTTCATGGGTTATAGCCTATTTTCATGGTTTATAGCCTATTATCATGGGTTATACCCTATTTTTATGGGTTATAGCCTATTTTCTTCCACTTCAAGGTAAGGTAGTTGCTACCTGTCCATAGATTTTTCAATTCTAGATGAGTACAGTACAAGAAAGATACCATTCCATATTCATGCAGGTTAGCCTATTAAATTCCTCAATCATGATAGAATTTTAGTACACTGCACTGTACATGCAAAAGTATATGTTTATGTCTTTGAATAAAATGAGAAATGAGAATGCAGGTGCCCCCTTCATTCTCCTGTTCGACAAGGGTATACAATGGCACAGTTTGCATACTGTTTGAGATATAATCCTAAAAATCACCCTGCAAAAGTCATGGAATGTACCTAAAACAACGAACACAATGGCAAATGTGTGCAAAATCAAGGTTTTACAGGTTTAACTAATTGATTTTCTTCCCCAACAAACATAGTATACATTCCCTCTCAACTCACCCAACAGAAGCCTGTGAGTACTGATATTCGTATTTGAAACCATCCAAACCCGATAGCTTCCACAGCCTGCTCTACGGAGAATTCATCTGAAGGAAGAAACAAGTGAAATAGAACATTGAGCCAATTTAAAGGAATAATCCCAAATTTTTTCGTAACCTTTCATAGAAAAGAGAATTTAAAAAAACAATTTTAAAAGAAATCATGTTGATTATTTCCACCATGAGATATTCAAAGTTTAAGGCTCATAAAAATGCCAATAAACAAATAAGAAAAGGCTCAGTATGACATCACAGCAACACATTCTCCTACAAAGTTGATGTATTTCATTAAAATCTATCATCCTATTTATTATTAGAACCTGCTAGAAAAATAAATTGATGAAAGTTAGGTATTTATATACATTGCCAAATAAACCCTACTTTAATAACTTTTGGAAAATTGTTTCTAATATACAGAAACAACCGATAAACATTCAAAGAAATACATGAACAGTTGCAATGAAATTGCCTCTATGGCATCATCAAACACGAATTCATCATACTGTACAAAAACTTTAAAATGCAATTGGGAAATCTTTAAAAATCGACATCTCCTAAATGGAATATGATATCAACCTGATTTTTGTACCAAATTGGCTCTAAAAGTATGCTCTTTCAAATAAAATTTTACAAAAAAACCATGGGAATATTCCTTTAAGCAGAATTTTATGCTTACATGTGCAGGAAAAAGGATGACATCCAGTATTTGTGGTAAAATCACTGTTGAACTGGAAGACATGTTAAATATATCCCTACCTACTGTACAATTATGTACATTTTGAGATAAAATGGATTTTCAGCAAGTTCTCCTTTTTAAATACGTTTCTGTTGACTTTAGTACATGAACAATATTGTATAGAAATGAGATAAAAATTTTAATCTTGCTTTTGTTTGTTCGTCTTTTAGGCATATGCCAGGAATAGCACACGTAAGTAGCATTGACTTGTTTTCAATGTGGACCCAATGAATTTTGCGAGTACGAAAGTGGATAAACACCGGGTTAACACGCTGCTCTAGTAGTAAGGGGCTGCTATACAGACCCCTACCAATCAGAAGCCAGCATTCTTAATTTCTCATAAATATACATAGAATATGCAAATTAGGTGGCTATTGGTCGGGTCTGTATAGTGGCCTTTGAAATTTTCCAGGTGATCGGATTGCCGTCACAAGATATTCTTGATGACGGAGCTTCTGATTTGTCGGGGTCTGCATAGTGAACTCTGAGATTTTTTCCTCTGGGTCATTGGATTGCGTCACAAGATATTCTCAATTGTTCCTCAAGAGTCCTTTTAACGAAGTGTATAGCTTTTCCTGACTGGGTGTGTCAGGTCAATGGTGGGGGTATCATGGTACTCATTGTCACCTATTTCAAAACAAACCCTGATTATCTGTTGATTAGAAGTTAAGATTTGTCAAAGAGTTTAACTGCAAAAAGTATCAATAATATAGATAAATCACCATGTCACGATTATCGATAATATTGTCACAATTTACTGAGTCACGTCATTCGAGAAGACATTGTACTTGACAATTGAGAAACAGGAAAGTTGTCATGTTTGAAAACATGTTTTTAAAAATAGGTAAGATTCGAGCAACGATATTTTTAAAACAGTGTGAATTGAGAAGACATTTTCTAAAATGTGTACAATTTAAGAACGATATTTAACTTTCAAATCCCATAGACTTTGCACAGGGAGCAAAATTTGAGCGACGATACTTTGAAAACGTGAATGATTTGAGAAGACATTTTTTTCTGAAACTCCTCATTTAAGAAACAATTTTTCTGAAACACTGTCATTTAAAGCAGTTTTTTGCTCAACTGTTTTTCATTTGAGAGGACAAAACTGGTGTCTAACGGGGAATGACAGGACAGGACTGCACTTTAATGCAAAAAAATGGGGTCTACAGGGGCTAAATCATGGGAATAATTGGACAAAACTATGTTTTAAGAGGAAAAATGGCGTCATTGGGGGAATGACAGGACAGAACTGCGCTTTTAATGTGAAAAAAGGGGTCTACGGGGGCTTATTTGTCAGACTATTCGGACAAAATAACGTTTTTTAAGAAGAAAATGGCGTCACATGACTTGTCCTTCTCCTTAAAAAATTGTTCCAGCAAATCATAACCACAAACTTACTGTAGCAAATAGTGAGACCACTTTATCTTAATTAAAATAACCACACAATAAGGACTTCATCCATTGCTCATATGATATTTAGCATCAACTTTCACAACAACTAAGGCTTTCAGAATAAATAAAATAAAAAGGAAACATCTGACCCGACCTGGTTATTTATCAGGTCGGGTCTGACTGTTTGAAACTTTAAGGAGCAGAACACCTAATGAACAGGGGGATTGACAAGACAGAACTGCGCATTAACGTAAAAAAAGGGGATGGGACTTGATTCCCAAACCACGCCCCCTGAACTTTTTTCCTCAAACATTACATTTGAGCATGCACTTTTGAAATTCGGTGAGGAGGAGGAGGGGGGAAGGAGGAGGAGGGGGAAGGGGAGGGGAAGGGAAGGGGGAGAAGGGGATGAGGAGGGGAAGGAGGAAGGGGAGGGGAAGGGAAGGGGAGGAGGGGGGAAGGAAGGGAGGGGAGGGGGTGGAGGGGGGGGGAGGAGAAAGGGAGGGGTAGGGGAGGTGGAAGGGAGGGGTAGGGGAGGGGAGGAGGGGAGGGGTAGGGGAGGTGGAAGGGAGGAGGGGGAGGGGTAGGGGGGGGGAGGAGGGGGAGGGGGAGGAGGGGGAGGGGGGGAGGAGGGGAGGAGGGGAGGGAGATGGGGGGGGGAGGGGAGGAGGAGGGAGGGGAGGAGGAGGGGAGGCAAGGGGGAGGGGGAGGAGGAGAAAGAGAAGAAGAAGAAGGAGGAGTTTTCTGAACCATCAACTTTTAAGAGGATAATTTGAAAAATAGTGGTAAAAAACGAGGAAAATGGGTTAAAAAGCGAGGGACTTTATTGCGTACACACGATGAAGTCCCATAATGACGTTATTACCTTGAGAATGGGAGCACTAACAATAGTATCTATGACGATATGAAATGTAGATGTGTATTATGTTGTATGTGAACATCAACCAGTCTAGGACTGTCCGGAGAGAAACGTCATGACAACGGAATGTTGACAAACCTTGCGCTGTGCCAAAGCACTACTTAAACCCGATTTCGCCCGAGTTTTATTGCCCTATGCGAGGTTGACGAAAATACAGTTGCTACCCCCGTCTAACATCAAGCAACTCTAGCGTATCAAGGGTAAGTAAGGTGTGTGTTTCCTTGTGACGGTAGAAATGTATGCATCTGTCTTTCACACTATGAATTGATATCAAGTATGCATCCCCTAAATCATCAAAATAATAATGTTCAAACTTGAACGTGTACAAATTTTATGTTAAAAATTATACCGCCAACACCGATCGCTGCCGCCGATCCCTATGCTTCCTTCCTGTTTTTCAGGCGAGACAAAGAAAAATGCTACATACGTACGTATTGATGATAAAGTAATGCGTTTGCATTCCACTACACTGACGCAAGGTCTGTTCTGTTCAAAGACTAAACTAGAAATTAACAATGAACAGCATTTTGGATAGATTCACGCATTGTGTTGGTCACTTGCTCTACCACGCATGTTCCACATATGAACGTGACAAAACAATGTACTATATTGCCTATACACAGTAACTGCTTTTCCCTCTAACACATTCAGATTCACAGGTCATCGATCACATCAAGGACTCTTAAACAATGAGTACCATGATACCCCCACCATTGACCTGACACAACCAGTCAGGAAAAGCTACACACTTCATTAAAAGGACTCTTGAGGAACAATTGAGAATATCTTGTAATGCAATCCGATGACCTAGAGGAAAAAATCTTAGAGGTCACTATACAGACCCCGGCAAATCAGAAGCTCCGTCATCAAGAATATTTTTTGACGGCTATCCAATGACTTGGAAAATCTTAGGGGCCAATATACAGACCCTGACCAATAGCCACCTAATTTGCATATACTATGAATATTTATGAGAAATTAGGAATGCTGGCTTCTGATTGGTCAGGGTCTGTATAGCGGCCCCTTACTACTTGCTCTTTTCAAGAAGTCTTCAGTGAACCATGCAGGCAGAGGTGAAACTCCTGCCATCGGAACCGGCGGCTTTATGTCCACTCCGAAGGATGGCGAGCACCATCCAACCATTGGCAGCTTTTCCCAAAAATCGGTGGAGGAGAAGGAGCTTTGCACAAGTTCACAAAGCTTTGCATAGCTATCATACATCTAGCACTACACCAGATAAAGGTGTAGTGTAGTGCTTACTGCCAACAGATATTCCAGGCAACAGCATTTCTGATATAACATCTGATTCACTCTAAAACCAGAGGCAGCTAGTATACATTCATCCTTTTTTGAATTAGTTAAGCTAAATCCATCCGAGCCATTATGCTCATCCCCGGTTTCCATGGCGCAAGCAGATGAGAGTACATTACTCTCCCTGAACCAGTCCATCGCAAATAAACTTTCCAGCAGCCTGGTGGTGGTACTCATTTTACAGCTGAGTGGAATGAAGCAAGTAGAGTAAAGTGTCTTGCTCAAAGACACAATGCAGCACTCACGACTGGAATCAAACTCGGTACATCTTGAATACGAGCATGACTCCTTAACCACTGAGCCAGAGCACCTCAACATACAACAATTTCATTTTTTTTTTTTGGTTCTCCTTTTTTTTTTTATTGTGGATGGTTTACAATACACCCATTGATTCAATTAACAGATCCTGTCATACTGTATCATGAGCAATATCTTTCCTTAGGAGAAATGGTCCATCAATCATTCACACTTAATGCACATTATTACCTCAGGCATTATGATACACAGCTATTTTCATCACCAGTTTGAAAACAAAGTTCTCCCACTAAGACACCTGACACGGAGGAGTGATTTCAATCACAAAAGTGCCTTGATTATTCAGCTCTGGATTTGTGTAATCTTATACACACAAATTTCCTGGGCTACTTGGCTGCGGTGCTCATGGGAATGGCACTGTATAAACAATTGTTGTTTTAAGTGAAAACACAATACACTAAACAGGAATTCGGGTAGGTAATTGTCATACCTGAGTTTTAGGATTAACTCAGGTGTCGGTAAACTTAAAGAGAAACTTTTCGGCACATCTTCTTCAAACTTCATAGGTCAAAATCTTCTGTCAGTTCGGGTGAACCCCTGAAAGGAGTCTTTCATGCTAATCCCTGCTTCCAGGGTTTGACCATTGCGCAATTCAGCAACCAGTCGACAGTTCAAACATACGAATCGCACACACATTCAGCTGCTTACTATCTTCAATTCGGTCTATTTCAAGTATGCATTATGCGATCACCTACTGACTGACCAATCGTAAAGGAATAAACAGTGCAATTTGAAATTAACTGAACTAACTGCTTAAGTTTTATTCATGATTTGATTAGGCCCTAACATCTGAACGTTACTCGCCAGTACAGACAATGGGTGAAACAGAATGACACGAATGACAATATATATTACACACAAGCCTGCAATGCAAACAGTCCAACGTACACTCTACGCACATGATGGCTGTAACTTAGCATTAGTTACGGTCAATAGGCCTACGTTAGAATACGTTCACTGTTCAGACAGAACATCACATACGAAAGTCACAAAGGAACTGATATTTCACTGCATTAAAATGATTTAATTGAACGCGTTCTCCAAGAGGCTACGTAAATAACAACAAAATTTACACGAAGAACAAATTCAATGTAAGAATGCATATGAAATAACCCTTTTAATTTGTAATTTATTAAACACTGACAATCGCAGTCAAAGAAGAAAAGTCGATGCTTAGTCAATACAACGCAGATGTTAGCACAGTACAGATTATTCGCAACAAACCTAAGCAGATCAAACATAGGTCATGCCATATATTGGCTCTTTTTTTTAAAATCGGACTGGTAAACATATCAAAAGGTACTGGATAAAAGGTAGCTAACATGTTTCCCCATAATTCCATGTACCTCTCACACTTCAGCAAACGCCGTCGTAGTGCACAAAATGATTTTACTTGGTCGCTCTGTACAAAGTGTATGGACAAATGAAATTGCATGAAGGGTAATGGCTGCCTCCATGGCCTAAGAAAACCCTCCTTCGAGGGGTTTTATCGGGGACTAAAAGGAGGGGTTGACCCGAACTGTCTGTATTCCCATAATAATTGAAAAATAAATAAAAATTATAAGTACGTTAATAAAAAGTTAATACAAAATTGCAATACAAAAAGAAAACATTCGAGGAGTATTTTTCCAGCAACAAGAGATAATAATATCCTAAGTACTGTAGATAAGCCAATCTCATATTCTTCCTTACTATGACCACTTCTGTTTATGAGCATGCAATCTCTTTAAAAATTACATTGCAGTATTGATGTACATTAATTATAATTTTTATCCCCTGCTCCAAAAATCCTTAATAATTCAAATTACGATTTATGATTTAGAAGTTGTTCTGAAGTCAAATAGCCACCAAAAGCAGATCGAGCTTAATTGATTACATGTTCATGGCAGTCTGCTAGTCTGGCACAATTATCTAATTTGTTTTTGGCATTCAATTCTTGCCCTGCATGTGCAGGGGAAACAATGCACATGTGCTTCTTTCAGCGTAAAAGCACAAACATTGTCAATAAAGATCTTTCTATGGTAAGGGCATTATAGTGAAAATATTTTTCAAACAGTGCTCAATGGGTTTTATACTAAACAACACAGATGGTAGAACAATCAATACTGTCCATTATATCTATATCAAACATGTACTAGTGTGTTGTACAGTAATTTCATTAGGCTGGAAACAAAACCTCAGGACAATCTGTTATGCAAAACATTGTGCAATATCTGCGGTCATTAACCTTAAAGGCTGCTCTATTTTATTTTAATCAACCATAACATTTTGAGATATGTACAGAATCCACAAAGTAGTCACATTTCTTGTCCAAACCGAGAACAACAATAAGAAACATATAGATGAAAAGAACTCAAAAATGATGTCTTCCAAATTGTGCGCGCAGTAGCTATGCACTGACAACAATTGACATTTACTCGTTCTTGCAATTATTCACATGAACTGTACATGTAAAATGTACAGGCCGGTACAGATCAAATTAAATATAGAAAATCTGTTTAAACATTTCAAGATCTTTGCAAATATTGGAAGGCTATTTAGGGTATGAAACCTTTTTGGAAGTAGTTTAGATAAATAATACTAGCACAAGCTACTGGATTCTCTTGTGTTCAGATACAGTAGCCTTAATGTGGGAAAATGCACAGGTCTAAGATTATTTAACATCCCATAAAATATTTAGAAAAAAACAGAATTTTAAATTAATCTTTATATGAAAACCAAGTTAAATGACTAAGTGGAAGATGCTTAATGGTGCATGATCATACACAATCTGTACAAATCAGCACAACAAATTCTTATGGCAGATAAATTTGATTGATTCTGATGAATCATGTCATTTTACTTTTCTTAAACTTTTGAAATCACCCACTTGGGGAGGGGGCTAAGGGGTAGGGGAACTTTATACTAGAAGTGGTAGGGGTATGCAGCCCACCAAACCAAAAAACATTCCCACAGTATAACTGAGGGGGCACCTCATACTAAAAGGGTAGGGGTATGCAGCCCACCAAACCAAAAAACATTTCCACAGTATGACTGGGGGGGGGGGGGCACTTCATACTAAAAGTGGTAGGAGTATGCAGACCACCAAACCAAAAATCATACTCACAGATTTAACACAGTAAAATCTCATTTTTTGGGACCTGCAGTACAAAAATGCTGGGAAAAAAAACAACAACGATACAGTTTTTTTAAAATATTTTTTTATAGTAAAAAAAAGACACCTGCACTCTGAAAATGGTGCAAAAAAGGCACCTGCTCGGGCGGCACATTATATATACCTCACTCACATATAAATGTGATACAGTGTAATAACACTACATGTTATGGATGTGATGGGATGTTTTCAGAATACTCATGTACGGTACCCCATGCACTGTAAAATTTACCAGAATGCTGACATACAGTGGCAAAACAAGCTTACAAAGGTTTAAAGGTTTAGGCTAACAGTTGAAGATCTTCCAATTCTGATTAAAACAAGTTTTTGTTTTTATTTTGTAACACTTTAAAAAGTTATACACACAATACTCTCCTGCATGTGACACTCAAAGGTTGAAACGTTGCAAAATTTGGGTACTTCAAATTCAGCTGCTGACATACAGTACAGTAGGCGGGATTTGCCTTCTAAAAGTGGAGGGGGACAAAGTCAAAAGTTGGGGGACAAAATCATGCTAAGAAGCTTAATATACAAAAAAAATCACTATACAAACCATCTAAATTTGGAAAAGAGGTGGGAGGGGAGGGGAGGACGGGCAAGTTCTCCCTAACTTGCTTTCCCTTATAAATCCTGCCTATATATGGCTGCTGATAACTTTTATAATATCTTTTCAAACAAAACTTTGATTGGAGATACATGTACCATCAAGGAATAAGCTGAGCAGCTGTATTCCTATTCATATGAGAGAATATTAAAAACAGTAATTGGTTCACATTTAAGAACATTCAAGAGATGACATTAAAACTCTGATATTTTCTTGAATGAGTGCAGGCTGAAATTTGGAAAAGCTGTACAGTTGCTAATTTCTAAATATCTACAGTGGCCAACAAGTCAGTGGCCTACATGTCAGTACTTCTGTAAGTGAAATTTACTGTCTGCAAAGGACACACAAAAGTAATCCCAATGAATGTTTACCATGTTTGCTAATTTATTAGTGGAAGTATGACAAATATTAGTGCAATACAAAATGTTACAATTTTTCAATACCTGTGAATGTACAATATTTTTTTTTTTGAGTGGCACTGTACACAACTATACTGTATTTCTAAATACAGTACCTCATACCAGGGAGTTGCCATCTAAATGGCAACTCCCTGCTCATACCCACTGTACATAGTTAAGTCTTTCCCATTACATTGTGTTCTCTCCATTCATTGCAAAAGGTGTCAAAAAAAAGATATAAGTTCAATTCATGACAAGGTAACACAATAGATGTCTTATTCACTTCTAATGAAAATTGAAACCCTGGCTCTGACACAACAAACAATTACAGTTTAAGTACAGTACTTGTGAGAATTTCTGTTATTAACTTATTAGGCCCCAATTAAAAAAACAATTCACTCTTCCATTAAAAATAATACACAATTCATTTTTTGTATGCTCTAATAGTCTGTGCAGTATCAATTGGTCTTGAGCAGCGAACTGGAGATGATCATCAAAGTGCAAAACGAGGTCAAAACGAAACAAAATGTGTTTTGCTCAGATTTTAATAATCTCTTGACAAATATAGAAATTGCTACATGCCATGTCCACAGACGTTTAAGGAATATTCCCATAAATTTTCTTTTTCATATATATGATAAACGACTATGAAAGAAACAATTTGGTGTAAAAATCATGTTGATATCTTTTTCTGTTCAAAGATTGAGCATGTATTTAAAAGTGACCTCATAGTGTAAAGTGTGATGTCATAAAGGCAAATCCAAGACAATTTGTGAGCATTTCTTTGAAAATTAATTGCCTATTCCTAAATCATTGTAAGCATTATTTGTTTCTGTATTTAGATGGGGGTATATTATACATATTAAACATACACTATAAGATCGTCCTTTGCCCATCTGCCCATAAACCTTTTACTCTAAGTAAAACAAAAACATTTTGTTTTATAGAAATTTATAAGAATTGTCTTGGATCTGCATTCACATTTTACACTGCAATGTCCATAAGGTCACTTTTTATGACAATCGCACAATATTTAAAATGAGATAACACCTACAAACAGAAAAAGATGTCAACATGATTTTTACACGAAATTGCTTCTTCAATAGTCCTCTATCATATACATGTATATCAAAATGAAAATTCATGGGAATATTCCTTTCAGGAAATATTGATCTGTCATTTAATGCATGCACACTTACCATACAACAAACAGCAGTTAAAGAAAATACTCCTTAATCTTGCATTAGTGATCAATTAATGAATACAAATGCAAAGGTGGTATTAAATTGCCAGGAAGTGAAATACCCTTCTTTGCCATTTCCCTAATTAAGGTACAATATTTTGATGAAAAAAACGATGAAAACATTCTGGAGGACTTGACATATCCCACAGGTACATGTATTGTATTTACCCAACCCTTTGTGATATTTATTATTCGACTAATTATAGTAATGCTATATGTAATTAGACCTCCATTACCAGTTTACCATGTACTTGCAAAGCTTGGTTGCATTGACAACAATTTCAGAAGTTTTAAGTATCTTTCTATTTTGTGTTGGTATGCCTAGTTGCCTTCTTTATGAAATATACTGCAGAAGAAGCCTTTGACACACCTTGCTCAAAACAGTTGGGTCCATAGGTAACCAAATTCTTTTTAAAACATTTCAGACCAAGAAAAAACATTATTTGAGTGGGAAGGTATTTTGCTAGGTAGGTACAGTATAGGATTACCACAACAACAACAAAAACGGTTTTTAAGCATGGCTTGAATATACTGTGTTGTTGTTAAGTTGTGCATGTTTCTGATCTGAATATGTTAAGTTGGCAAACAATCCTTCTAGAGGACATGACACCAACCACAAAGTAGGAGTGAAAAAAAAGTTTTTAACTGTTGTAGCACAGCAGTAGGCCCTATAACTTCATTCATAGGCTCAAGTTAACAATACAAGTGTTGGTAAGCGGCCTTGATTTGAAACAGTTTAGACTATAGGTTTATGTACAATGTATACATGGCACAGTATTCCAATCGTTTAGTGTGCAGGGTAAGGAGTCTTATATACATTCTTTTAAGCATATGAAACTTGGAAGTTAAGATCATGATTATTTCTAATATTACAATAATTCTGTTGGTTGGGATTAGGTTACCTTTGTCAATGGAGACAAGATTGTTATTGATTTTATAAAGCATTTGTAGGTGAGTGTGATATCTTCTTGTTTTTTTATACCTAGAGGTCGCAGCTATCATCAAGGGTAGATATGCAGTCATCATTTTCCAGTAGAGGTGATCATCTGCACACATCTCACACACTCCTCCAGATTGGGACCCACCCACTTTTTTTACATCAGTCAGCCATGTCCTCCGTGGTCTACCTCTACCCCGTCTGCCATTCACCTTGCCCGTAATAAGTAGGTTCTAATTTGTCTATTCTTACAGCATGTCCAAAATACTTCAATGTTTCCTTTGAGCTATCAGTTTATTGAGGTTTGAGCATTTTTGCTTTATTTCGATGAAAACATCTATGTTACTCATATATGTTTTGCAAATGGGATTTTATGCATTTTTAGCTCAATATCCCATCCCTTTTATGGGATTTTGAGCTTTTGCGACTGAGGCTAGCCCAAAATTTTGATTTTCGTTCGCATTTCACTCAGCGCAATCTGAATGAATTTAGCATATATAATGACATTGGCTCTGGAAATACCACCGAATATCTCTATGATTTTATTGGCTAAAGCGTATAAATAATGTCTGGCACATGCTAATCAACTAAATATCCTGTTTGGGACTTGTCCCACACTATTGCTAAATTGGAGTATAGCTTTTATAATTGATAGTTCGTTTAGGTAATAACTTGTGTTTAAAAACTAAAGCTTCAAAACTTAAATATCTTTGAATTGGCTATAATCCATATAGCGCAATTAAATAACTCGGCCTACTTGGGGTATAAATTTTAAAATCACCAGTGTTAATAACCAGGGAGTTTAAAGTAACAGCTCCCTGCAATAACATTATCTGGCTTCTCACAAGAACATCTTTTGTTTGTGTACAGAAAGAGTGTATAATAACTGATGCATAATATCACTTATCTGTAATGAGTTTCTTCAGGGGTCAAGAAAATCCATTTTATATGAAAGAGAACTTGAAGAGAATTTTTTTTAAATGTTTTTAGTTATGTTTTGTATAATGATTACAACTGGAAAGTGTATGTGTGTGATGATATTATCAATTAATTGTAATTCATTAATTGCAATAATTAATTATTTGCTCAAAAAATGGCTTATATATTAGCATAATGAGGAAAATATGCCATAGTTAAAAGCATGTCTTGTTGCAAGGATGCAAAATCCATCATGATCTTGATTTTATATACACAGTATTGTGTTGTTAGTATGTCTGTATATGATTTCAATTTCTCTCAAAAGGAAACATTGTTATTGAAATTTGCATCATATTGTTGCTGAGGCTTGTTTTTGTAGGCTTACTTAAAAAACAGTTTTCACATATAAAAATGATATTTAAAGCTTCATTCCGAGGTTGGGCAACTAAAGTCCTGGGGGGCAGGTGGGGGGGGGGGAGGTGCTTTGCGGGGGCAGGGGGAGAGGGGGGAACTGGCCCTTGCCCTAAAGTAAGAAAAGCAGGAGGTGTCCTTTGAAAGTTGATGGCGGACCAGGCAGGTGCACATTTTAAAAGTTGATGGCAGAGTGGGCAGGAGATGCCCTTTAAAAAAATGAGGGCAGACCGGGCTGGAGGCGCCCTTTTGAACCTTATATAAAATTATTCTACGATGAAGCTTAAAAACAAATAAGAAATCCACTCACTCACAAATATTACATAAAACATAGAAGCAATTGTTACATACATTTAGTATTTATTTGACACAATTAAAGCATGACATTTTACCAGGGGCACTGACACGAGGGTCATGCTGGGATGAGGAATGCCCTCATTAATTTTGTAAGCGGCAATTTTCAAAAGAAGCTTTTAAGCTATTCGCTCCATCATCATCATCATGGTAATGTACTTGTCAACATTGGTCCTGGCTGGAGCCAATCTCAAACCTATAGGTGGGATTTGCCTATACTGAAAGTGGGAGAAAGTCAAAAGTGTGTGTGTGGGGGGAGGGTGGAAGGGGGAGGAAGGGGTGGAATTACAAAATCACTCTAAAATACAACACATCACCATACAAAAGTAACCATTTGGACAAAAAAGTAAGGGTGGGGAAAATGCCTCCTTGCTTTCATCAAATCCTGCCTATGTTCAAACCATATAAGCAGGAACCATGGGGCGAGGAGGCAAACTCCTCCACTAAGTCCACTTTTTCGAATAATGACAAAAGTGCCCCTTTTTAAAATGGAAATGGCCACTATTACAGAGATTAGCAGTCAATTTTACGTGGATTTTTATCGCGATCAAGAGTAAGATAGTGTGGTAGCTAGATAGATTTATTTTACATCCATCTCATTTATTACTCTGTCCTGGCCTAGGGCCTAGTAGCAGTCATTGTGTCAGTCGATTTGTTTTAATTTGAGCAGTATTGAATCTAAAATGATTGAAGCATGATGGGAAATGTGCTGTAATAGTGAAAGACCAGTGAATTGTTTCATCATTGTTTAGGTTAAAGTGGGCAAAGTCTGTTGTGAAAATAAGATTGAGAATAGTGTGACCATAGTAACAAATCAACCATGGATCTAGGTTCTACGTGAAAAAATTATCAATCAAGTTATTTTCAATGCCAACCTAATGTGTTTTCATTTTTTCAAATGAGTGTTTCATTGTAATTTTTGTTAACAAAATTCAAGTGGCACTACATATATTTATATGTACCATTGTACCTTGCATGGGGATTGTTTTTCATAAGTTGTTGTGAACTTTTTTTTATTATTATCTGGAACAGTTAAAGAACAGCACTGCATCTGTATACTCTGTTTATATTTTAAGAGTATATAAATTGTCAGTATCAGTAGTAAAGCAAATGTTGAAGAAAAAGTATCTTCCTCCTCTGAATAGCATCATTAATTTGTATTGTTGAGAGTTAATGCCATTGTGCAGGTATGGATAAATGTGGTCCTTTTATATGCCATTCAAATAGCTAAAGTATTCTACATTTCATACAATGGGTACACATAATCATTAATCGCTATAAAGTTTTAGACTTATTTTGTGATTAATGTGATTTTCTAAGGCCTTTTTCTATTTTCAGTGTTTCGGTTTAGAGATCATCCTCACACTAGGAGTCAGTGTTTTTCTGACCATCTGAATGTGATTTCTTGCCAGATTCATCCTCAGGTCCATAAATAAAAAAATGAATATTTTTTGTTAGGTTTGAATCTGTGCAACTTTAATTGCCATAATTTATTAAACTATAACCAAAATAATCTCAACTTAAAATTTTGTCAGAGAAGGCAGAGTCCAATCCACAATTCATGCTGATGAAAATTCACACCAATAGGCCATTAAGTAACAATGTGTTTACAAGAAGTTGGAAGAAAGTAACATGAAATCAGGGATTTGTTATTTGGGATAATAAATCTCTGGTGAAATTGTATTTTAGCAGTATAAGCAAATATAAATGAATTTAACCCTATGAATTACAGCAAAAGAATAGTGAAAATACTACTGCACAGGCTGAATTTAGAAAATCAGTATTGACACACATTTACATACACCAAGATTCTCAAAATCCTGCATACACTAACCGTGTATACAGTTGTCTCGAGGAGCTCGTCATCACGAAATATCATTTATTTTATTCTGAATATGATATACAATTAAGATTCCCATCAAAATCTGAAGTACATACTGTTTGTTATGCCCAAGAATCTATTAAGTTTAAGGGGATTATGAAGAGTTTGTGGCTACGAATGCCACTTCATACTTTAGTACAGTACTTGCAAGATTACAATACCGATGTAAACAACACAATGTGACTGTACATTGTCCAATCATGATATGGATCGTAATATTAGTGAAATTAACATGGATCCTCTGGAAATCAGTGCAAAACTTGTAAACCCATGACCGGATTCCTCTGATTTTCATACTTATTTTCATAGCTTTAGATCAAAAAGGAATTTTTCTATCACATATTAAAAGATCATGTGGGCCCAAGACTGGAAGTGTTTTGTGACCATGTTTTTCGACACCTGTTTTTTCCAAATTTGTAATACAGTAGTTATAAATTTCTCTCGTTTTTCATTATTTTTTGCTCAAATTATTTCTTTAAATGTTAATGGATAGTATTTTCAACCCTTTATCTGCCTAAATTTCATGTACTGATAACGTTTTTTGTCGTAACAAAGCTGTAATCACCTTCGAAAAACAGCATGTTTTAACTCATTATATATTCATAAATCCGAGTGGCCGAAATACGCACAGAAGAGAATAAGCAACTTTTTGCAAGGCTGGGAACTGACTGTATCCACATCACATTAGTGATGAGGATCCCAGAATGCTGAATCTTACTCAAGCACTGGTGTAACAACAAGAGTTTTGTATGCAGTGGTTTTAATGTCCCCAGGACAGCTGGAGAGGTTACGTTTTAAAATGTTAAGGACACGGTTTGCTTTGTTTGTTATGTTTTGTATATATTTATCCCATCTTTGGTTTGCTATCAATTTCATAACCTAAGTACAGGTGAGAGTTAACATGTTTTAATGGATACTTGCACATGGTATAAACAGATGATTTAAAACATTTTTCAACCCCCTCTTGCCTTTTTGGTTGAGCCTGCAAGTGTATGATAATGTATAATTCTTACCTTCACATAAGTCTCTGGCATAGTCTTCATCCATCACATAATGTTTTGCTGCTGCAGGAGAGGGCTGAGAGGCGAGGCTACCAATGTTAACCTCTTCCAGCTCAGCATTATACTTTTGGCCTTCTTTGATTTTCACCATCCTGAAATAAATACAAACAGAAAAAGATATAATGTATACTGACCATAAGTATTTAGAGAGGGATAATGACACCCCTCTCCCTTTTGTTGAAAATTGACATATTAAGATTTTTTAAAGAAAACAATTGGAGTAAGACCAATTAGAGTAAGACCCTGCTTGAGAACCCTCCCCCCTCCATACCCCCCCCCCCCTTTCCTTCCTCCCCACACACACACCAAGGTTTTATCTAGCTATCCATGCAGCCATCTTTTGCATGGCAAATTTAACAAAATCCCAGCTAAAATTATAAACACAGTTTCATAACTGATATGAGAGCCGGGTAGAAAGCAGATTATCGCAAAGTGGTTGCAAATTTTAGGAAGGAAATTTTCGATATACAATTTGCCATTTTTTTTTTTTTTTTTAAGGGCAAAATGATTCCTATGAAAACTGCAAATCTGTTCCATCATTCACTTGTAATGACTTTTGCTCGCTTGCTCGCGATTCTTTTCTTTTTTCTGTGGGGAGAATATTCACCAATCAAATGTGTGAATAGAAATATCATTACTCATATTTTGGTATGGTTTATGCATGGTCCCTACCTTTTCATGCAAGTGCAACTCCTAAACTGAGAATTAAAGAAATATTACAGTAACCATGGATTTTCATTTGCACTTATATGATAGAGTGACTATCATAAACAGACAAATTTATGAAAAAATCCTATTCATATTTTATTCCGTTTAGTTATTACTTAATTACATTTCCAAAATGTCCCCAAAGTATAGACAAGTGACCGGTGCGGTATACAGTATGACCAGGGGCCTAACTTAAGGGCAGGTTTGGGGAGGGGGAATGGGTTAGAACAAAATTCATAGGGCAATTCCAATTTTGGCCATTTTATAATGTGTATATCATTATGTTTTTCGTAAAAAGATAAAATACTTTTTAAAATATCATAATAGTTATTTTCATGGCCCAGTGGTAGCCTATCCCCCAAGTTGGCCGGACACCGATCTTAAACGCACACAGATGTGAAATGTCGGATCGGATGTGAAATGTCGGATGTAAAATGTCGGATGTGAAATGTCGGATGTGAAATGTCGGGTGTGAAATGTTGGATGTGAAATGTCAGATGTGAGATTTTTAACATGAGATAATTCTTAGTCAGTCAATCCCCAAACTTGAGTTAATGAGGCATTTTACCTCATTCTCTTCAAGACAAGCCCCGCCCACCAGGTTATTTTTGATGAGTTGTAATTTTGTTTTGAAAAATTATCAACTTTACATATATTTTTTGGTAGCTTTTGGATAATTTGACCCACAAAGAGAGTTAATTGATTTTTAGCAATACAAAAAGTAGGTTAAAACTTGCCTTGCTCCTGACTGGTTTGGCAGATTTGGAAATTTAAGTGGGATTTATTCAGAAAGATAAGATATTTTGATATCAAATTCAGTTTGCTGCAAAAACGTTCACAGAGTTTATATATGTGCCAGTTTTGTGAGGCTGCAGTATATTTAGCTCCTCGATATTACCTTGTTTTTTGGCATTTCTATTGGAAATTGTCATATGAGGAGCTGTCATGTGATTATATTTCATCTAAGAACTACTTATAAGTGCACAGAGTTATCTATTATGATGATTTTTTAAGAGTATTTTCGTGTTAAATTTTGGACTCCTTCATTGCAAAGTTGGTGAAAACTTAGGCCTGTTAGTAAGCAGCAGTTTACATACAGCTTATACTCCTGCACCACACACCATGGCTGTTACATACAGTATCAGTAGACTAAAAGCGATAAGAGGATTACTGCCAAGAAGGCCTCCCATTGACAATGAACTGTTCCAGAGGCTGAAAGACTTCAGGATATTAAAGCCTTACAGAGGAAAAGGATTATCCCATACAAATCAAGTCAGACAGATACCCACTCTGGTTACTTCCAATAGGATTATGAGAAATTATGCTCCAACACCCTTTCCAATCAATAACCTTGTAAAAATCCTATTGGAAAGCATGACAAAGCAGAGGAAGCTTATTTTTGGATACTTGAATGCAAGGTCTGTTAAAAACATATCTACACATCTGTGTAATTTTATTCAGGAGGAAAATGTTATGTATTGGGGATCACTGAGACTTGGTTAACTGGTCACTTAAGTGAAGATGTGATATGCAATGAGATAACCCCTGCAGGATATAAAATGATTCATGTTCCCTGTTCATCAGGGAAAGGTGGTGGAGTTGCACTTATTCATAAAGCGGGTCTAAAATGTTCCAAACAAAAATTGTCATATTCGTCGTTTGACATTGTTGAGACTTTACTATCAACCCATAATGATTGCTTGCGAGTGGCTGTTCTGTATGGACCATCATGTGGAAGCAAACACAGTCACCCCTTGTCGCTTTTTCTGCAGCAATTTCAGGATTATGTCGATAGTAGGGCGACTGCCCCAGGGAAGCTCATGATAGTTGGGGACTTGAATTTCCATATGGATGATCAATGCAACGCAGATGCCTCCAAGTTCAGGGAGCTTCTCTTTAGTTCGAACCTGAAACAGCACATCACAGGTGTGACTTATTTGCATGGTCATACCCTTGACTTAGTTATTACTAGATCAGACAAAAACTTATTTTCTGGGGTAACTTACAAACCACCATTATTGTCTGACCACTATCCACTTGTCTTTGAATGTTTGATTGACAGACCTGTTGCACCAAAGAAGGTCATCAGGAGTAGGAAATTGAAAGACATTGATATTGATAAGCTGAAAGGAGATCTAGCGGTTAGCCCATTAATGACATCACCACCAACTGGTGTCACAGAGTTGGTTGCCCAATACAATTCAACTATGCTCATTATATTGAATTCGCATGTTCCTGTTACTACAATGAAGATAACTGTCAAAGAAAACTCCCAATGGTTCACCAGTAAGCTGGCTGATATCCGTAGGAAATACCAACAGACAGAGAGACAGTGGATCACATCAGGGCTTTCTGTCCATCTTGACATGTTACGTAGTCAAAGGAACAATTTCAATATGCTATGTAAATCTGCTAAGTCAAGATTCTACCAAGCAGAGATAGAAAGCAATGCTGGGGATCAAAAATGTCTTTTTAAAATCATTGACAAGATCAAAAAGGTCAGTAATGAGAATGTGCTTCCATTGAGCAACAATGACAAAGTTCTCGCAAATATTTTCTCTGACTTTTTTGAGAACAAAATTTGCCAAATTAGACAAACATTTGCACCGCTTGACATACCCACAATTGTTTCTTTACCTGAAAATGTTGTACCATTAACATCCTTCCAACCAACAACTGAAAAGAAGTGATGGAGATAATAACGTCAGGTAATTTCAAGTCGAGTATCCTAGACCCACTACCAACGTCTCTTCTAAAAGAAACATTGGATATCCAAGTCCCAATACTTACAAACATTGTCAATGCCTCACTTGCAGCATCATGTGTCCCGCCATCACTGAAGTCTGCCAATATCACACCAATTATCAAGAAGTCAACACTCGACTGTGAAGACCCCAAAAACTACCGGCCAATCAGCAATCTGCTGTACATCTCTAAACTGATTGAAAAGGTGGTTGTGAGACAGCTGAACTCACATATAGATATGAATAGTCTAGCCGCACTCAACCAATCGGCGTACAGAACAAATCACAGTACAGAGACTGCCATTATTGAAATAGCTGATGATATTCAGTGATTAGATCAAACTCATTGTGTATTTTCAATTATGTTAGATCAAAGTGCAGCCTTTGACACCGTAAATCCAGGACCTGCTGTTGCATCGTCTTACTGAATCTTATGGCATCACGGGCTCAGCACACACCTGGCTGACTTCCTATTTTAAACAGCGCCATCAATCAGTTATAATCAATGGTGTGTCCTCTAATGTAAACCAATTGACATCAGGTTTCCACAAGGCTCTGTTTTGGGACCCTTTATGTATCCTTTGTAGACATCCCCAATGTTCAGGATAGCCAAGAAGTATGGTATTAAAATGCACATGTATGCCGATGACACACAATTATATGTGTCATGCAATCCAAATGTGGCTGATGTTACATTGCATAGGCTTGAAATGGCTGTAAGTGAGATAAGATCTTGGATGACAAACAACTATTTGAAGTTGAATGACTCTAAATCTGAGTTCCTTATCATTTGTAAAAGAAACACCAAAAAAGCATTGTCACACATCTCAACAGTAAAGATAGGTAATACTCATGTTAAGGCCAGTCATTCAGCACGCAACATTGGGGCAATGTTTGACTCTGAATTTAACTTGGTTCCACAGATAAACAGTGTTGTTAAATCTTGCTATTCACATCTACGTCAAATTGCTCATATACGTCAATTCCTTACTTTAGATGCTACCGCCACTCTGGTTAATGTGATCGTAACATCTCGTCTTGATTATCTTAACAGTTTATTAATTGGCCTTCCCAAATGTGTTACTCGCAAACTGAAACTTGTGCAGAATAGCAGTGCTCGTCTAGTTTACATGAAACGTAAAAGAGACCATGCTACCCCACTTTTAGAATCCCTTCACTGGCTCCCAATTGAATTTAAAATAAAATACAAAATCAATCTCTTAACGTACAAAGCCCTGCATGGTCTCGCACCCTCTTACCTGTCTTGCCTCCTTGAAACTTATACCCCGAACAGGTCATTACGATCATCGTCTCTTCAATTTTTGTGTGAGAAGAAAACCAAATCCAAGGCAGGTGACAGGGCTTTTTCTGTTTGCGCCCCCAAATTATGGAACATCTTGCCTTTCAACATTAGATCAAGTAATTCTCTGGCCACTTTTAAAACTGCTTTAAAAACTTATTACTTCAAACTTGCTTTTTATTCGTAGTCATGTATCTTACTTATTTTGTCTTTAGTTTTATGTTTTAGTGTTATATTTGGCTTTTACCTTTTATGCTATCTTATGTTTTATTTTATTTCACTTCATATTAAGAATTTACTGTTAAGCGCTCTAAGCAGCCCTGTTGATTTAGCGCTATACATTTTACTTATTATTGTTATTATTAAAAGCAGGTCTAAAAGTGTGCATTTCTCCCAAAATTGTTGTTTTCATCGTTTCCAAGGAGTCTAGTGTGAGTCTAGTGTTACTTCACAGGATTGGATGTATTTGATACTTCAAATGGTAATTTCTGGCTGAAAATGTTTAATTTTGGAAAGTTTAACGGCAACGTTAGAGCCTTAAATGTGGGCCTAAGACCAACTCTATTTTGACCTTGGCCTATATGTGAGGTTAAGGTTGTGTGGTTTGAACTGTAATAACAAGATTTTGTGCATGCTAGGACCATACGTCTAACTTTAGCCTGGGTCCAACCTAAATTCTTACTTAAATCTGGACTATGGATATTACTTACATTCACACTTTCGAAGTTAATCAAGCCTGATGAAAAATGGATAAGAATGTAATTTTTGGTTCTCTAACGCTAGGCTCCATTTTTGGGGAATGTCACTCTTATTATCTTCAATTGTTTTACATAACAAATTCATTAAGATCATGGAGTATGGTACCACAAATCTCACTTAAATTCATAGGTGCATGACCATAGGATATCCTTTTCACTGAGTGTACATGTAGGATAGGCTATTAAGCTTGCAGCACTCGCAATCATGACTCCACGTGTGTGTGCAGTCCATCATTTGCGTATATCTCCGCATCGCGTTGTTATCAGGTGATATGTAACAAAGCAGTAGCACATTTGCCGTAATTACACTGGCCTAGGAATTGGTCTGTATTTGCCGTGCTCCTGACTGCTTTGGCAGTTGTTGAGAAATATTATTTGCAAGATATGTCAAAGGAAATCCTACATCACATAGTCCAAAATTACTCTGTTGCAAGAATGATTACCCACATCGCATGGGAAAAATTCATTTGAGTAAATTTGTGAGTTTTGTAACATTCAATTTGCCTTCATCCTTTTTTCAATCAATGATAAGTTTAAAACACCAATAAACATAATTATTCAACATCTTAACTGAGGCTAAAAGTTTGCAGATTGGTGGATCAGTACTCATCAGCAACGCCAGCTCACCATGAATCTCCACTGATTAACTTGGAAGATATTCAGATGACACCAACATCATCACATCCAGCCTCGCCACCAACAACATCACAACCAGCTACACCACCAACATCAAATTATTCAGCTATTTCATTGACAACATCACATCAAGCTGCACCACCAACATCAAATAAACCGGCTATACAACCAACAGCATCACATCTAGCTACACCACCAAGAGATAGGCAGCAAGAACAAGCCACATAACTTACAGAGAGATTGCAGCCATATCTTGCAGAAAGCAGCCATCATCACAACCCGTTTCATGTCACCTCACATAATTTTGACCGCCCTCCAATGGAGTCATCTCAAAACACAGCAAAGTCCCACACATCACGTAGACTGAAATTCCGAAAAGATCATATTTCTACCGATGCTGACAACAACAAATATCTAGAAGCTATGCACCACCAGAAGCAAAGCACAGTTATCAAGGCTGAGTGTTATTATCAAATTCCAGTAAAATTTCCATCATCATCTTACAACAGGGCAAATGATCTTTTATCATCACCAAGATATGAGTTATCGTCACAACCAGAGTACCACACTTCCAAACGCTTCAGGAGCATGTTACAACATCCAGAAGCCAACACCACAGAGTATATGCCTCGTCACTACAATTCTGACCCAATTCATCAACCGTCAAACCTTGATCTTCTATTCAGAAATGACAGCCAGAGGTACCCTCCGACATACTACCAGCAACCTCCAGCAAGGTTTTGTGGTGAAGCCCAACAAATACGATGAAAGTTCATCATGGGAAGACTACCTGACACAATTTGAATTGATATCAGAGCTTATTGGCTGGAGTGACTACATGAAAGCTATTTGCCTCACAGCCAATCTCCGAGAGGAAGCCCAAACCGTGCCCAAATCGTGCTCGCAGACATCAATTCCGAGTTCAGGAGAGATTACAGAGTGGAGAAATGTAAACACCTGCTGAAAATGTTCAACCTCTTGATACAAAATAACTGTCTTATTTCTCACTTTAGAGATGACCTCATAAATCACCCAGTCTTGTATGAGGACAAGCTTTGACCTCAACAAAACTTTAGTGAATTCTCAAAATGATCCTGATTATTTTTGTTTTCTTGTTTATTTTAGAAATGCCATTGATAGAGTAGATGGGTTGTAAATAAGTTGAAAAGTGACGTAACTAAATCCCAAGAGTGAAAAGGCGGTTGAAATAGTTTATCTATGATAGTGTGTACTGAGGCGATTCTGACCAAATTAAAGGAATTTTTTGTGTGTTGTTAGTAACCGTAGAAGAGTCTCACTGACCAAAAGTCCTTGTTAAATTTTGATGTTCTTGTATTGTATCACCTTCAATTTTGGTATGTGTGCATAGGAAATTTATCCAGAAGAAAATGCAGCAAATTTGTAAGAAATGCAAGCATTCGTTTTCCAAGAGAATGTCTGATTTTCGTTTTTGCTTGCCAATGATGAAGTTTTAGATTCACTCGGGATGAGTAACTGAAAGGAGGGGCAAGTGTAGGAAAACTGCTATTTCCTATGTGAAATGTGTACTTTAATTGATTCCCAAATTCACGCATAAAACTGATTTTGATTCATACAGACTTTTTTTTGTGAGTTTGTACCATTTCCCTTCAGTCTAGACTTAGCAGTTGATGGTCAAATCTTTAATGTATGTTGTTTATCTTGTGACAAGTGAATTTAATATATTCTCTCTTGCTCGTGACCTTTAAGATGACAGGGAATATCTTACATCATAGTTGCAAGGCTATGAGGGACAAAAAGTTACAAAAGAAATAAATAAGCAACAAATATGTAAAGGACAAGGAAACATTGGACATGAGGGACAGGAGGAAAGACAATAGGAAAGATAAGAAATGAGGGACAAGGAATATAATTAAAATGTGTAACAGTCAGAAATGGTTAGACAATACCTGAGTATAAGGAATAAGTTAAGTTTCACCCTATATAAAGAGAAAGTATTTTTATAAACTGGGTCATTTCAAGATAATCAGTTCTCAGTTCAGTACTGGTCAGTTCTCATCAGTTGTTAGTCGCTTCATGTCATCTGTAGCTGTCTAGCAGTACACTTATATATCACGCCTGTACATAGTTGTGTATAGAGTAGAAATAGAGAGTAAGAAGTTCTGGAAGTTGACTTGTTCAACGTTTCATTTACAGAGTTAAACCCTAAAATGAACCCATTCGGCACACATGGTACAATACCCTTCCTAGATTCAGTTCAACTATTTTTTGACATATCCCATGGTTTTTAAGCCACAAAATTGCAGGACAAAATACGATAGAATACATAGAGACTTCAAGGAATCTGAGGCTATGACATTACAACTAATCTGATTTCAGTCATTTCTACACAAACGTTACCAAACTTTAAACTTGAATATCTCCTTAACGGAATAAGATTTTGTTAAGCTTTCTTCACTATTTTGTTTCTTTTGAAGTCCTCTTTCATATAAGATAGACTTGCTTGACCCCTGAACTAATCCTTTAAGAGATATCTAAAGAGATTTATATACTGGGAGTCAGTCATTATGGTAAATGGAGATCACCCTACTTCTTTTAAACACTTGTATAAACCAGCAACAATTTTTTTTTTCTATTCGATATTTGACAAATTTTTGTTTGGTGTCACACTGAATGGAAGATTCTTTTTCGTTCTATGAGTATAATCCACACCCCTCAAGTTCAACACAAATGTGGGTAGAAAACTGGTTGCCAACAGGAAAACCTACAAAACGTTTGCCTGTATCAGTATTTGGTTGTCCTGGGCGCCATTTTTTTTCTTCTCCAAACAGGATAGCAATGACACAAATTTTCTCTCGTCTGATTGGCTTAAATTCTGGACCCTAACCCGAACCTAACCCTAACTTAACTCAAATGAGTGCAATGCTATCCTGTTTGGGCAGACAGATGAGATATCTCTCAATTCTTACTAATTGGAATTGTCATTCTACTCTCTGAAACACCTCAGTGAGATTTTCTCCCCCCATATTAGACTAAGAACAAATAACTGGATTCTACAATGTTGACAAATGAATTACTTTTCATGATTATATAGTTGCCAGCTATAGTTGCCAGGTGATCAAAACTCCATCAATGGATGTTGTCTCTTTAATTTAGCCCACTGGTGTAATCAATAACATGTACACAAGTTAAAACTCCATACAATGTGATTATAATCAAACCTGCAGTGTTTGTAGGTCTATGGTTCCTTATGGCCATCTGAATAAACACAACTATCAATTCAATTACAACACACACAGTAGTTTACTTGAAGCAGTGTGAAGCCCTAGTAGTGAGAGCTCTTACAAGATTAAAGGTACTGTATATGGAAAGGTAAAGTAGACATGTTATATTAACAAGAAAGTATTTAAATTTCTGAACAGTCTTTAACTTGAACTATGTCTACAGCACATGTTATTTCCGAGTTACAGTATTGGCTAATTGAAGTTTGAAGAATTTTAATGCATGAAAAAGTTGTGATGTATAGTACTACATGAAAGAAAACACAGCTTAAAATATTTAATGTAATTCTTTAAAATTCTGTCCTCAATTTAAGTCACTGAATTTTATCAGACTGGCTTCTCCTTAAATTTGATTGAAGGTATGATAGAGATTGAAAACGTCTTGGTCATATTCCACTGCTCCCATTTAACTAACACGGGTGAGGATTAAAATAAAAGAATAAATAATAAGACCGTATTTAATGTATTAAGCACCCCTGCTCTATTAAGTGCCCACCCATCAGTTTTTGACTGATATCATAATTCATTTGATTAATTTGAAGACTCAAAATAAGTTTTGTTACATTATTTGCTTATTTTTGTGTCCGACGCTCACAATGTTTTTGTGTTGGTTATCGGGGGCTAGTATAGAAGCACTTCACACATAGGCGGCTAGTATAGAACCACTTCACACATAGGCGGCTAGTATAGAACCACTTCACACATAGGCGGCTAGTATAGAACCACTTCACACATAGGCGCTTATTAGGAAGAACCTTCAGGCTTAAAAAGTGGTGCAATTCTATTTTCCTAAGTGCCCTGGGTGCTTATTATGCCAAATAACAAGAAAATAATGAAGTTATATCTTTGCGATGTCACAAAATTCAAATACAATTTATAATAACAAGTCCTTAAAATTTAAATACTATAAATCCAGCTAAAATTCCTCTGGAAAATCCTAAAGGATCTCTTTGAAAATCCCTTAAAAGGGTATTTTCACCATCAAAGATTTTTTTTACCATAATTTCATACTATATTACAAGCACTGTACATGTAGATGTCAAAACAGGGAGTTGTTATTTGGGATAACATCTCCCTTGTCAAAAGGACTCTTTAAAGGAGGTGTTCAAAGGGACATCTAATCAATTTTTACCTGATTTTGATTTAATCTTTTTTGCTCTTTTCATAGTTTATACATGTATATAGCCTAGTATATTTTTTTCCAATGAAGCTCAAGTTGGTGCTACTGTACAGGACTTAACCATAGATCTTTAAATATTTCAAATACATAAAAGCTTACAGTATATATTTGCTATACTAGAGTTTGAACAAATGAGCAAAAGTTAAGAGCTACAAAATTCAACTAAAATTCTGTACTGACTCTGTATTGTTAACTCAATGTACTGACCTTACGTGCATTTTGTTATAATTTCTTTGAATACCACCATCCAGGTTGCAGGATATAGGTTTTCAATTTCATAATGACTTACTGTATTTATGGTTGCCCTGGGATGACAAAACCAATTAATCACTAATCTCATTTTACACTACATACATACATACATACATACATATATACATACATATATACATACATATATACCTACATATATACATACATACATACAAATATACAAACATACATACATACATACATACATACATACATACATACATACATACATACATACATATATACATACATATATACATACATATATACATACATATATACATATATACATACATACAAATATACAAACATACATACATACATACATACATACATACATACATACATACATACATACATACATACATACATACATACATACATACATACATACATACATAGATATATATATATATATATATATATATAAGTATATATATATATATAGATAGATAGATAGATATATAGATAGATAGACATATATATAGATATATATATATATATATATATATAAACATGTATCTCTCTCTCTCTATATATATATATATATCTATAGATATATATACATCTATAGATAGATATATATCTATAGATATATATCTATTTCTTTATTAAATCTCTCTCTCTCTCTATATATATATATATATATATCTATCTTTATCTATATATTTCTCTCTATATATATATATCTATCTCTATCATATATCTCTATATATACCTCTACATATATATATATATATATATATATATATATCTCTCTATATATACATATATAAATAATATATATATATATATATATATGTATATAATATATATACATACATACATACATATTTACATACATACATACCTATACATACATACATACATACATACATACATACATACATACATACATACATACATACATACATACATACATACATACATACATACATACATACATACATACATACATACATACATATATATGTTTTCCAAAGGAAAGTATGCAGTCCTGATTACAAAAACAAAAATATATTATCATGTTAATCTTGTTTTGAAGATCAAGTAATTAGGAATACAGAATTGCAAACAGCCTAAATAAAGTGTACATGTACAGTAAGTACTGTAGATTTATGGTTGCTGAAAAAGGGCAGATAAAAGTGCCAACAATACAAATTTCAGTTCAACTTTCAAAAATTTCTTCTTCTTTTTTTTGATATGGATTTGTTGTCAATTTTACCTATCCGGGAACATATTCTTTCATCTACAATAGTCCCCAAATTGCTAACACAATTCAATTGTTTTGTACTCATTAATTATAGAGTATATACAATATCTTTCTTCAAACTTTATTTCTATAAATAAACAGCTTGTTTTGTTGATGTTTAATGGTACCGCGGCAGTCAGAGTCAAATAATTTAACAGAAAATATTCTCCTATCTAACGACCCAAAATTTTGGGAAAATAAAATTGGAAACCAAACATATAATGTAGCATATAATCAATAGCAACAAGTCTTTTAGGAATAAACCTTTTGTGAAACTTGATATTCTTAGAACAATCTACCTATAGGCACCTAAAGAAGCAGGGGAGGGGGTAGGGGTTTCACACCCACCTGAAAATACAAGAGACTGAAGTATACAGTACTAATTATCCCCATATTTCAGTGAAATAGTTACCTTCAAATAATCAACAGTAATTTTCTAGAAGGTGATTATTATGTGGTCCCCCATGTATTTTTGCGATGAATAGTGTATTAATTGTGAAAGAGGTGAGTATATAAAGATGTATTTAAAGATGAATTTAGTACATTTAAGGCCCCATCAAAATTGCTTTAAAAGAATCAAAGATTTTATATATTTTTTTAAAGTATGCTGACTACCGGACTAACTGTACCATATCTTT
The DNA here is from genome assembly GCA_020152595.1 of Chiridota heheva. Taxonomy (NCBI): domain Eukaryota; kingdom Metazoa; phylum Echinodermata; class Holothuroidea; order Apodida; family Chiridotidae; genus Chiridota; species Chiridota heheva. The sequence goes on from JAIGNY010000476.1 coordinate 1,450,177, forward strand.
TTCTCAGATCAGTCATTCAGTGTTCGTAATTCTGCTTCTTTCGAAATACGAATGATTGCTTCCTATAGTTTTCAATATCTATTACGCCTGATGTGGTGACCTGATGTACAATGCAGAAAATCACCAGAATGCTGCAAATCACACAAGTTAATTAGATTGAAGAAAAAAAAAATAACAATAATAAAAATCACGTGCCTGCATCACTTTTCCAACTGGATTCGGGTGATGAGCTAACAACTTTTTTATGGGGCCTGAAAATTATTTCTGTCACGATTTTTCATGGGCAGATTTCCAATTCAACTACTGACTAAAAGATTACTCTTGACGTAAAAAAGTGAAGGCCTCGGCGTAGCTTTTACATGGAATACACCCTGGCCCACTGTACCGCTCCCCACCAGATCCCCTTCCCGGTTCCTCTCTAACAGCTTCAAGTACCCTTCCCATACACTGTGAAAGTCTTCCCCACTATATAGGCCACACTTGAAATGGCACTCATAATGAAACTTTTAAACTTTGCAAGAAAAATTCCTAAATAATCCATTCCCAGCATAAAAAAATATTCAAAAACTTCCTCCTTGGGTACAAAATCAGGGAAAATTTGGGACACTTTTTGAGGCTTTTAAAATTAAATTCCAGTCGTTTTTTATTACCCAAATCAAGTTAAATCACACTAATTTAAATCTGATCATAACAAAATCTGAAATTCGGGGGGAAAATGTTAGAAATGCCCAGCTGATCGAATAGCCTACTTATGCACATTACAGTTCTTTTTACAATTCAAAATAACTTTTCTATGTTTCCACCAAATGTTCAATAACTTCCTGCAAAAATACCCAAGCGAACGTAGAGATTTGGGCCTCCTAAAAGGTAACTGATTTTACACTGGCTGTAATGGTACACTGCATTATTTTCACCAAGAATTTACAAAAAACTAGTAATTCAGATTTATGCACGTTATTATGACGTCATCCTGAATACTCGAATGGTTGCTATTTCAAGTGTGGCTATTATAGGGCGGAGCTTATGTTTTTGTCTCCATTTGTTTGTTTGTCCATTTGTTTGTCATCAAGATATCTCAAGAACTGATGACTGGATTTGGATCACATTTACTGTGGGGTGTTGTTACTGCTTAAGGAAGAAGTGTTTGAAATTTGAGACACATTGGAACAGGGGAAAGGTGCAAATGGAGGGGTGGGGACATTTTAGGTGAGTATGTCTGTCATAGGAATATCTCAAGAACTGATGATTGTATTTGGATTAAATTTGATATGTGGTTTTATCATTGCTTAAGGAACAAGTGATTTAAATTTGGGATGTATTGATTTTAAGGGATGGGCAGAAATTGAGGGGTGGGGATGTTTAGGGTAAGGTCTGTCAAGACACAGTTGAAACTTCCCAATAGAATGTGATGAACAATGTATTAATGCCATGAAAAGAATCCAACAATCAATTTTCTGGACTCATTGAAAATTAAATCAAGTGGCCTCTACTATCAATGTAATAAGAACAATTGGTTTCAGCCATGAGTAGAAAATGATGGAAAGTGAATCTTAACTGAATGGAACTCAAACAATGCTTGCTTAGACTGAATAAAACTGAAAACAATGATATGGCCTTGAAAGAAATCAGTCAAAAGATAATCTTCAAGAGTTTAGAATGCAAATGATCTTTACAGATCAAAACTGAGATGAATTTTGGTGGGCCTACAGTAGGATTTCTGAGGTAGATTATAGTGGGTATGGGGATCAAATGAACTCTAAAACTATTTTAGGCATGTTGGAATTGCAATGGGTGCAAAGGTAGGCACTCTACAGAGTGCTGATATTCTTATTATTTTTGGTTTCGTAAAGAGCAAAACCATTAAGAATTATGCCGTAAAGGAATTAGATGAATGTTATTGTTGATGTTATCTCAGATAACTGCTTTAGCAGGGGCGACCGCGGAACAATTTTTGATGAAGTAAATGGTAAAAATTAAAGGTGACATCACATTCATATTAAACCGTGTACACTATTCTCCCAACCATATTAGTTCATAGTGTTAAGACACGGGCATAAGAAGGGTCACCTACAGTATCAGAAAGGCCCACTGGGAGAGGGGGAAGGGCAAGAACCCCATCAATTTTCCGGTCACAAGTGGAAAAATACACTAGTTTATCATTAAGTTCATCACTGATTTTGCTGCTAATCAGAAAACCTTCAATTTTCTTCAATTTTCAGGGAATTTCCTACATTTTCAGAAACTTTTCTTCATTTTCGGGTCCTTTCCTTAAAATTGTTTGTGAATGTTTGTCGATTAAATGAAAATTTTGTTTATTCTGATGCAATTTTCTTTGATTTTCGGGAAATTTGATTTATTTTTGTGCAATTTTCTTCAATTTTGAGGAAATTGTCTATATTCAGGCAATTTTCTTTTGAGTTTTGAGGGAATTTTTTGACAATTTTCTTCCTTCAATTTTACCTCATTTTGGGAAATATTCTTCAATTTTTGGGAAATTTTGTTATTTTCAGTCATTTTCATTAAAAGTTTAATGTGAACTGTTTGTAGTTCATAGAAATTTTGTTAATTTTTTGCAATTTTCGGGAAATTTTCATCCTTTTTAGGCAATTTTCTTTGATTTTGAGAGACTTTTTGTCAATTTTTGAAGAAAAAAGTTGACAAATTTATAAATTTTACAACATTTTCCTTCAATTTTCTGTTAATATTTTCCCAATTTTACCTCCTAACCAAGAAAACCAGGAAAGTGAAATCCTCTTTGGCCAATTTTAATTGTTTTTGCACATCAGCAAAAAAATGGGGGGGCTAAAGCCCCTGTCTTTATGGTCCCGGTTTACAAGTGTCAAAAGACATTGCTGAACGGAAAAGTATCTTGCCTCACAAACTGGGAGGATTTGACGGTTTTGGAGCAGAATATTCTCATCCTTTGAGGTTAGGGCTAGGTTTATATATATAGATTTCATAACCTCCCAGTATATTAGGCAATATATCACATTTCTTGCTGATCATTTGTGAATGTGATTGTGAGTCTCTTAAAAATTGTGCCATCACTTTTGTCTGTGCCCTTTAAATAACTTCATATGTACACAGAACCAACAGCTCTTTCCTTAGCATGAATCTCCATGCCCAAATCATGCAGTGACCTAAATGCTCTGGATTAGTAAAGCATGAAAGCAAGCACATTAAAAAGTCAATGGCCTTCAACCAAATCTGGTAACAAAATTGTTTTCGATATCAAAATTGTATTTATTTAATCTAGAAAATGCATAAAGAAATACTTGAATTTGTCTACTAGTGTTTCACAAAGAATGAAATATCACAAGTCTTCCGTAAAATCATGAAATTTTTCCTCTATAAAACAGAAAATGAGCAATATATATGATAGGTGTCATTCAAATAGATCTAGATCCAATAAATGCATCAAAATGCAAAGTGTATGACTAAGTAGATACGATCGCTAATACATAACCTCTCCTACAGTACCGTGGTCACAAAAGAGCTTGAAAATTAACACAAGACGCCTTCAACTTTTGCCTAATGTAACCACACAAACATAATGCACTTGTCAGTTGTATGACTCACCCCTACTTTATACCCCGGCAACATCAGTCAAAGGTGAGTCATTAAGATATGAAATAGTGACTTACATGTGCATCATTGTACCAAATTGTCAGTCACCAGAGTGACTCTGGGGTGGGTCAATTTACATCAGACCCATCGACTATGTACATAGGTGATTGATTTGGGATAAGTCATTTCACAAAAAAAATGTCAGTCACCTAAATGACTGATGTGTGCGTCAAATTACACGTTTTGTCACACTGTGCGTTCGTTTATAAATGAGACAATTGTGTTGTTGTGCACTATCAACATTTGTTCGAATTTGATTACCTCAACGTCCTTGTTCTTTGTTAATATTAATACATACAAATTGTATGCGTCATACAGTACATAACACGCACATTGGATGCACAATGCACAATGGTGCATTCATACACTCAAGACAGCACAGAGGATTCAGACACACTAAAAATATGTCAATAATTTTCTATGCTAGCGTCCTATCTTCTTATTGGCTTACATGAAAAAATGCTTACATGCATGCAACATTTTTGTCAACACGCTCACAGAAAATGTGTTGAAACTTTATTTTTGAATGTAAAATGTACATCCTTTTAAGATAGAAATTGAGTTATTACGATATTTACAATATGTAAAACAAATTTAAGTTTCCTTGTGCTGATTTTCAGGTTAAAATAAGAAAGTCTTCATATCTAAAATCAAGTTGGCCAAAATTTCTGCCATCCTGGGCAACTTTTTTTGAAAACACATGTTGACGGCGATTGACTTTGCTTAAGTATATAAATTTTTCATGTATATAATCATTCATACTCTAATCTACAGTAAATCAGAGATTCAGAGCGAAGGAGTTGGGAGTGTGAAGATTTGTAACAACGTACGACATGATGGCCTGCATCCCATTTTGTCCGTGACCTTACTCAAGAACACTTGCTCATTTCACTGTATATGCTCACGTGACAGGGCATATATATGGATTTCACTCGAGCATGTTCGAAATATGCACTTATACATAACTACAAACAGTTAGTAGGCTACTGTTCAGTGGTGTGGTGGAAGGGGCAGCCAGGGCGCAACTTCCCCCCCAGCAAAGCTTTCTAAAAGGGTGCTGAGTGCGCCAAAATTGTCCTGAAAATAAATCTTTTTAGGCCCTGGGAAAATTTACGTTTTGATCAATAACTGCTTATATACTATTTGCACGTAATATTCCATTTTTTCGTCCAAAAATTTTCCACAGAAAAGACCAAATTCCCGAGGACTTCACCACAAACGCAACCATTGGCACTCGAGCGGGTCCCTGGATTTCGCGCTTGGACAATAAAAGATGCATGTCACTCGTCAGCAATATTTAATAATCTGCTCCTACCATGAAGGGCAGCAATATTTTTGAATACAGCTGGTAGAAGCTTTTCGAGAGGGCACCAAATGCTCACAGGGGCGAAAAAATTGTCTTGAGAATATATTCTTATAAACTTTTATTCTCAACACTGTAAATGTTTTCTCTCAAAGATTTATCCTTACATCAAAATCATGAAAACCATCCCTAGACCCAAACTAAAGAGACATATTATAATCAATGGGATTCTACATTTGAACATCGTTCTAAAATATATATTCCTTTTAACTTATTTTAGTGTGGTATTGACACAATTTTAAGCAATCCTCTGCTACCAAAATCAAGCCAAAAAAACACCTACCAGGACGTCAACCCTGGATTAAGCAATTTTCTGCCATCCCCAGCGTCACTACCAGCAGCTTCGCCTCATAGATGTGACACATTTTAAAGTCCTCAAAAACCACAAATATCAAATAACTGCTATCAAAACCACAAATCAAACGTAGGCCCAGGCTTCCTGGAAACCAGTGGCGTAGCCAGAAGGGGAAGGGGGGGGGAGAGAGGAAAAATTGCCTCCCCCCAATATTTTAATCCGTTGGTCATATTTTAAACGGTTGGTTCATATTTTAATCCGTTGGTTCATATCTTGATCCGTCGGTTCATATTTTAATCCGTCGGTTCATATTTTAATTCGTCGGTTCATATTTTAATCCGTTGGTTTAGATTGGTGCCGTCGGTTCAACAAGCTTTGACATTTCAGGTGCTTATTATGTTTTTAGATTTCAAAAGGGCACTTTCTCGGAAAAAGATTCTTCAGTACTAATATATTAAACATTTGTGCGATATTGTATTTAATTACATGAACTAAGACACAGAGAGAGAGGGGAAAGAGAGAAAGGGGGAAGAGAGAGGGAAGAGAGAGAGGGGAAGAGGAGAGGGGGAAGAGAGAGAGGGGGAGAGAGAGAGGGGGAAGAGAGAGGGGGAAGAGAGAGGGGGAGAGAGAGAGGGGGAAGAGAGAGAGGGGGGAAGAGAGAGAGGGGGAAGAGGAGAGAGAAGGGAAGGTGGGTGTCGGAGTGCACGTGATACAGAACAGGCTCATTTAAAAAGTTTGAAAACATTAAATTGACACAAGTTTGTGGTAAATTATTGAAAACTTTCTTTTAGACAAACCATGTTTTTCAAAGAGTGACGATAAACCTAACCATGTACAAACGTAAATAATAAAACATTTTATTTCCACATTATACGTTTTCAAGATTTTGTGTTTTGTATATGGTGTATTAATAGCTCTCTTTGACATGAATTTTGACTTGTATAATACACCTTCTTACTATGCGTTGCGACATACGTTTTTGCCCTTGAAATGTCAATTTTGTAAGAGCTTCCAGGGTCTTCGTCACCTAGACCCCGACCAGGGCTTCACCCCTCGATCCCACCAGGGGTTCTTAAGTGGGCCCTAGACCCCACGCCGACAGGTCAAGCGCTTTACACTTTGGTTTTGTGTTTTGTATATGGTGTATTATGGCTCTCTTTAAAGTGAATTTTGACTTAATATAATACACCTTCTTACTATGCATTGTGACATGTCAATGTGTGAGAGTTCCAGGAGCTCGAAGAGACACTCAACTACACCAATAAACATTGTGTCGCTTCAATTCATTTCCCCTCCCCCTCACCCAAATGAAAATCCTGGCTACCCCACTGCCAGAAACCCTTGGATCCCCACCAGCCTTCACTCCTACATCATGCCTTAATTTTCTTTCCTTCATTATCAGGAAAATTAACTTCCATTTTTGTGAAATTTCCTTTAATTCGGGATATTTTCTTCCATATCTATTCAATTTTCTTTAATTTTGGAAAAATTTCCTTCATTCTTCGGACATTTTCTTTAATTTTTGAGAATTTTTTTCCAATTTTTGTGAAATTTCTTTCCATTTTCAGCATTTTGAGTAATTTTTCTTCCATTTTCATGAAATTTCCTGTTTTGGGGATATTTTCTTCAATATTTAGAAAGTTTTTCTTCAATTTTGGGAAATTTTTCCTTTTGAAAATTTCCTTCATTTTTGGGAAAATTTGCCTCCATTTTTGGGAAAATTTGCCTCCTTTTTTGGAAAAATTTGCCTCCATTTTTGGGAAAATTTGCCTCCTTTTTTGGAAAAATTTGCCTCTATTTTTATTCAATTTCCTTCATTTTGGGAATTTCTTCAAATTTAAGAAATTTTCTTCAATTTTCTTCATTCTGTGAAAGTTTTCTTCAATTTTTGAGTAGTTTTTTTCTTCAAGTTCTATCAAATTTATCCCTCCATTTTTGGCATTTTGGGGAATTTTCTTTCAATTTTGTGAAATTTCTTCAATATTTATAAAATTTTCTGAATGTTAAGTAAAAAAATTCAATTTGGAGATATTTTTTCATTTTGTGGAAGTTTCCTTCTTTTTTGGGAAACATGAAACACTGATTTTATGCAATTTCCTACACGGTGCCATATAAATGGTGCATGCCAATTTAGATCTATGTGACGTTTTATTTAATAAGCATTTTCTATTTCAGGGTGGGGAGAGAGGAGGAGGGTGCCAAAATGTCCCCCCAATGAAACATGACCCACCATACCATACCTGCTACTCTTCCATTTCTGAAGCCATGAACAACCAAATAGCATTTGAAGTAAGTGTGGAAAAGGCACATTTCCTCAGGAATTTGGTTTTGTAAATTAAGTGTAATAAAGTAACATGTTAGGGCCTAATTGTTTTCTCAGACTGAGTTGTTACATGTACATTGTGAACATTATTAGGTCTTGAAATTTGAAGGTGTATGAATTTTCGCATTGGCCTAGAAGTAGTTTGTGTCAGCTTCGAAAGTGCGGTGGTTTTTACACATAGAATTTAGAAATGCATAGCGAAGCGTTTTCACTAACTGTAAGTCTCTCCTTTAAAATAAAAAAAAAAAACTCAAGCACATCAAAATTTTAACAAAACAGATTTAACGTTAGTATTTGACTTACCTTCAAGGCTTTCACGTTCGAAACTAGTTTAACATGGACAGTTGTAGAAGCTACTGCGTATTTATTTTGTATGCTGTAATTTGCAAAAGATACTGTACAACGTTGCTGTTATATTAAGCTGTTAAAAAGTATCACCATCATCTGCACCATTTACGGTTCACCAGCACTGTCTGACTGTGCCTGTTCAGCCTTTTTATCTTCACATCTGGTGAGATAACATCTCCCTCTGTTGGCTATGCAATGTTTTAACTTGGAAATCGCCTTGGTCCTAAAATCGCGACTACACCGTCTACCGGTTACACTGTAATTACTGTACTATACAAAATATAACGTTAATTTCTCCTCTTATTGCTGTTAATCTTGTAAGTAATTAAAACATGGCGGTAAACCAGAAATGAAAAAGAAAGGGTAAAAATATAAGCCAATATGTAGGTAGGGCTACACTCATTTCAGTTCGACCGTTTTTTTTTTTAACAGGGTGCACAGCACCGCTACGTGTACTAATAAATATAACGCCAGCGAAGTGGACGCACGTACCGCCGCGGACGCGCCGCATTATTTGTATAAGGCCACAGGGCACTGTACTTCTTTTTATCAAAATGGATTACTTATGGATAGCCTACCTGTTTTGTTGGTGGAACAGTATTTCCTGAGTAGTATTTCTGAAGAACCTTTAGTCAGAAGGAATATGACAGTAAGATCTGAAGATGAGGACACTTTTGCTAGAGAGTATCGGAGTACATAATGTTTTAGAACTGCAATGCAGATCATGGAAGGTCCCAAAAAGTTTTTTGTTGTTTTAGGAAGGGTACTGGTTCCTCTGTTACGCGATTTTGGAAGAAGAATTGGGACCAGCGTGTTTACCACGATCCCCTCACCCGTTCACGAATTTAGTGGCGTACAATACTCTTCCGTCAGCGACAATTGCATCGGGCCAAAATCCCCTAAGAAAAACCCCAAAAGTTTTTGTTGTTTTAGGAAGGGTACTGGTTCCTCTGTTACGCGATTTTGGAAGAAGAATTGGGACCAGCGTGTTTACCACGATCCCCTCATCCGTTCACGAATTTAGTGGCGTACAATACTCTTCCGTCAGCGACAATTGCATCGGGCCAAAATGCGTCCGTTTTTACAGCTAAGAAAAAATAAGTCGGAAATGGGTCTCCAAATGCGTCTCCCCGGAAGGGAGGGGGGGGGAACAAGACACATTGCATTTCATTGAGCGTGTTGATAAATAGAATTACAACCAAACTAATCACAGACAGTGTCAAAATAGTCCCGGGGCCCATGAACTCCGGGAGGAGAGGAAGGAGGGGAGACCGCCGACCGAATTCTGTTATGAATCCCCGTACCCGTTTACAAATTCAGTGGCGTTTGAAGCGTGAATGATACATGGGACATTTCCGTTATAATTTTTTTTTTTTTTTAATTGGGGGCGGGGGAAGTATTTACGGCCCTCGATAATGAAGTTTTGCATGATGAATTGATTTAAAGGAATTCAAAATTCCTTTCATATTTAGTTTTCCCAAATTGTACATGAATAAGTCGGCCCAAAGACAAATTTGGAACATTCTGGATGTAGGTAGCATAAGCACTGTTTAACAATGTGCTTTGATCTCACCGGATCGATTTTCAAGTGCATCCATTTCTCGTATCTCGACGTATACGAGCCTGACTTCATCCAAAGAAATTCTATTTTGATTTTCTAACTTTCTTATTGTTTGATGAGGTCTTAACGGCACCACGACAACGAGGGTCAAATTGTGCCTAAGAGGTCAGATCATTTTAATTGCAAATTTAATAGTAAAAGAAAAGGGCCATTAGCAATTTTCAGGCCGATTGAAATTGAATCAATTTTAGTCGCGGTAGGGAGGGGAAATTGCGCTTTAAGCTATACCCAGGGAAGGTGGGAAGAATTTAGGCCAATGATGGTAGAAATTCTAGTACGGGCACTTTCTTTATCTAATATTTTTAATGAGGATCTGAAACAGGAAAAAGGAGCCTTAGTTCCATTAAAGTGTTATAAATACCCACAATTCGCAAGTTGTAATTCTGTTCTGGATTAATTCTGTCCTCTGTTTAATCGTGTACGCATGCAGGGACATAACTAGACTTCGAGCGCAGGGGGTGTTACACAAATTAATCCGACGAAAAATAAATCGGGACAATTTAGAATAGGTTTTCTGTCTATATCTATCTATAAAAGTACAAAGCTACAATTTGAATTAAAAAAACAAAACGATCAATAAATCAAAGCCTTCTTTATGAGACGTAGACGGGCAATGGAACCAAGAACACATGAACCACGGGCATCAAGGGCAACCCCTACCCTTTTCCCCACGGGGACAACGGAGGCAAGAATTGGGCTCAGTCAAGTTCATGAGAGCAACGGGGCAAGAAAAGCCCTTTTTGATATTGATTTTAGGCGTTATTTTCGCCGTTGCTATAAAATAACGGTTGTGATATTCAAAACTCTTTTTATGCTTTGAATGGCTGTTTTTGACATCAAAACTGTTATTTCTCTTCATTTGTGCTTCTTCACTTTCAGATGCATGCATACCCGAAGTTTTATCACCATGTTGCTGTCTTCTTAACTCGCTTCTTGCCTATTTCGTCACGGTGTGCATTCGTACCAGACTGCCAGAATGAGACCCATAATTAGGAACAACATTAAACTATACGCTAAACTCCGTTATTGTGCATCTTTAATTAGTTTTCAGTACACCTCATGATAATTTTCCCTACAATTTTAATTGATAATGTATGGCAGTGGACCTAAACTTGAGGTAAATTGTATTGGCTTCCCAAATAAATTTTTGACGCTTCTGGTTGCCACAGAGTTGCATGAAAGTATCCTCTCCATTCATTATTTTGATTGCCACCTCCAGTTGCTTAGACGCGTTTGGCCCCCCAAAAAATGAATGTATACTTGTCATTTATTTCATGTCTTGAATATTTCTTTAACATAACATAACAACATCACAAGTTTACGGGCTAAGAAGGGTTAGATCCAGCTGAAGTTCGTTCCTTAATCCTTCCTTATTCGGCGCGATGCAAATATAAAAAGTGTGGCGGGTGGGTTGGGTGCGCTGTGCTGTTTTTTGCCGTATGCTGTCGGTTGTTCCGCTCTGTTTTCCTTATTCATTTTCTATGGCTTGTAGAGAAAAAATGGACTGTATCTAATAAGTAGCCGTATGTTCTCGTTCACTTTCTCTGGCGCCCTTCCAGAATAGGGAACTTCTCATAGCAACTGGTCCAGGTGCGTTGGGTCGGGGATAATTCCCTGGTGGGATTACATAGCGCTACAGTCATGTATTTTATTTTATATTATTTATTTCTCATTTAATTCTGCGAGAGAGTTGAGAGTTGAACACACAATTACAATGACGGGGTCGTCGCCTGCGTATTCGGTTATGATAGTACAAACGCTATCACGAAACGCTTAATACGACCCGGACGAGAACACAGGTACGACGTCCGGACAGACATAACATCGATAACCAAGTCAATGTCCACGGCCTTTGATAACCAGTTGTGGTGCACTGGCGTGTCTACCCACCCCAGGATTGAACCCGGGGCCTCGTGGTCTGTAGACAGGTATGATGACCGCTACACCACAATTCTGCTTTTGAATAACAGCTTTTATATTCTTATTCTTATTTCAGAGAAGAGAGGAATGCAAAAATGTTTGGAAACATTTCGGTGCAAATTTCTAAAACTATTCAAGGTTGCAAGCCTAAACACATTCTTAGCATTTTCGGAGAAAGTTGAAGAATAACTGAACAAGTATCACGAGAAACTTCGTAGGGCAGACGTGCAGTTACAATGAAGTGTAATATTCACAGTTGGTAGGGATTATTGCAAAGTAATGGAAAGAGTTCAAATCCTTGGCAAATGTTTACGAGGATTTATGGTGTTGGAAAAACAAATATTGTAGATATTTGAGGGGTGGAAGGGAAAGTATTTATCAGTTTACATGTTGCACAAAAACCTAAGTTTTGGCAGAAGTTCTGTCCGTGGCACTCACGGTATGATACATGTTTGCAATATATGCATCGAAGGGTCTTTAAATCCATAGCCGCCAAATAGAAGCCACAGACTCAAGCTCTGGTTGTATCCATTGGGGCCTTTTTCTCAACTACCCATAACACTGTACATAACGGGGCAGTGGCGTAACTAGACATTTTTGGCACGGGGAATCATTTTAGAAAATCCGAATCCAAGCTCCTCCCCATCCCTTCCACCCCTGCCCCTTCACCCCTCCCCCTTCACCCCCACCCCTCCACCCCACCCCTCCCCTCCAACCTACTCCTCCACCCCTACCCCATCCCCATCAGTTTACCGAAAATTGTAAGGGAATTCAGAATCTGAGGGGAAAACTTTGAATGTTTTTTAGCAAAACTTTCGAAATATTGAAAAGTCGTCGGATAAAATTTTAAAAAAGGGGGGGAATTGAGGAAAACCTTTGAAGATTTTGAGATGAAAGCCCATTAATTTGAGAAAAAACTTTGGATTTCTTTAGCAAATTTATCGGAAATATTTAAATGTGATTGTCATGATCTGATGTCTTTTACATGAATTAAACCAAATTTGGAAAAACGGTCGAGATCCAGGCTCCCAAAAAGAAAAAAGGTGTCTGATCGGCAAACCAACCTGTTAACTTTTCACATTCATTCTGATAATTGAGTGAATCAACTTCGCTCCCCCACTTTTCCGAAAATGACAAAAGTGCCCCCTTTTGAAAATGAAAAGTGTCACTGCCAATGGTGCAAGAAGTAGTGGAATTTGCCCAAACTTTCAAAATGAAATACCTTTTAATTACTGACCCATTAGTAGGGAACTGGCAACTTTTGTCAGTCCCATGCACGGGGAAATGGGTTCCCGTTGACAAAATTGCCCCTTTCTAAAAATAAAGTGCCCCTTTTACTTTACTTTACTTTATAATCTAAAGACAGCGCCTGACATATGCATATGACTTGGGGACTGACCCCTATGAGTTCGTGCCCAAGCTTCCAGGCTACACCTGCCTGTACCAAACTCCAAACAAAGCAATAGTTGTTCCTCTACACTATATTGCGCTGGTCTATTTACAATATTTATTTTAAAGTAGTTGGTATGTTTTATGTCAAACGTGTCAAACCAACTCAGTCATAACTAAAGCTCAAATTAATACTTTACTAAATAATTTACACATATATTTTGCGATTTTAGGTTACTTGTTTGACTCTCTTCATCAGTCAATTTATTTTGTATTTCCTATTTTATTGAGGATGGTGTGAGTAATTACACCATTAACTCTCGGTAACCAACTACGACAATTTACCAAATAACCAGACTATTCTTTACAGATAAGTGACAGGAAAGAACCACGACGGATTCCTGGTTTAAATCATTTTTAACAACAAAATAGGGCAATTATCAATTTGAAGAGCCTGGATTGTATGTCAGCGCCCTCTTAAAGCACTCCCCTAACTTATTTATTAGAATATTAGTGGTTCCCAAACCCATAAAGTTGATGGTCTTTGTCCTCTCAGGAAGCAATTTGTCACTACCAGAAAACCATATACATGAAACGGGACAGGGGTTATAAATTATACATGCATGCACAAGTCTGTAACCCCTATTTCCACTCATGTTTGATGACTAGCCAAATTGATCAAATCAATGCCACAAATACCCAATATACAGATATAGATCATTAATTACACATTATCATGAACTTAAATTGTATTTTAAGTTATACAAGGGCTGCAAAACCACAAAAATTTCATATTCATTTTTAGGCGTTTTTCATTGACATATGGCAACACCTGAAACGGGCCTGGGGATTACAGATTATACATGCATCGAAAGGTCTTTAAAGTAATATTCCCATGTTTTTTCCTTTCCTTTTACATGTTTTATAAGAAAAAAAAAAATAGAAACAATTTAGTACAAAAATCATGTTGATATGTTATTCCTACCAGGAGATAATCAAATTTTAAGGTTCACAAAACTTCCAATAAACAAATAGGAAAAGGCTGACAGTATGACATCACAGCAACATATTCTCCCACAAAGTTGATGTATTTCATAAAAGTCTATCCTCCCTTTCTATTAATAAAACCTAATAGAAAAAAAAATTATGAAAATTATGTATTTATATACATTGCCAAATATACCCTGATTCAATAACTTTTAAAACATTGTTTCTAATTATGCAGAAACAACCAATTAACGTTAAAAGAAATAGACTGCGGAACAATCGAGATTATCTTGTGACGCAATCCGATAACCAAGAGGGAAAATCTCAGGGGCCACTATACAGACCCCGACCAATCAAAAGCCGGCTTTGCTATGACGTTATAGCATCGCCGTACTTCGTTTCAATCTGTTACATAGATCCTAGATACCTAAATTAGACAAATTGACCAGAACCACTCCAAAATGACCGTAGACTGACCGCAAACAACACTCCTCATACGGAAAACTCTCCCCCTGTAGTGTATATGAACTATACACTTTGTTAAAAGGACTCTGCGAAATAGTCGATAATATCTTGTGACGCAATCTGATGACTAAGAGGGAAAATCTCAGGAGCCACTATACAGACCCCGACCAATCAGAAGCTATCATTAAGTATATGCAAATGAGCTATCACGTGATACCAATGCTGGATTCTGATTGGTCGGGGTCTGTATAGTGGGGTCGGAGTCTGTATAGTGGGGTCGGGGTCTGTATAGTGGGGTCGGGGTCTGTATAGTGGGGTCGGGGTCTGTATAGTGGCCCCTTACTACTGACGCTCTAAAGGGGACATGGTAAGAAATAATTGTATTATGTACGTACGTGATATAAATACGTACGTACGTACGTAACAATAATGATACGTACGTACGTAATAATATCACGTACTTACGTGAAAATAATACGTACATATGTAATAATATCACGTACGTACGTGATAATACGTACGTACGTAATAATATCACGTACGTACACAATGAAGTATCACGTACGTACGTGATAGTAATACGTACGTGCGTAATAATATCACGTACGTACGTAATAATATCACGTAACTACGTGATAATAATACGTACATATGTAATAATATCACGTACGTACGTGATGATAATACGTACGTACGTAATAATATCACGTACGTACACAATGAAGTATCACGTACGTACGTGATAGTAATACGTACGTAGGTGATAATACGTACGCACGTAATAATATCACGTAGGTATACGTGGTACTAATACGTACGTACGTGATTAAAATACGTACGTACGTGATTAAAATACGTACGTACGTAATAATTTCCACCATAAAGGGATAAACTCGTACGTCTCTACTTTGATTAAAGATTAAGTCATGCAGAAAAAATTCCTGTATTACTTGGCTGCATAGGTGGCGGAACCAGGAACGTGCCCCCCCCCCCCCCCCCCAAAAAAAAAGTTGAAAAAGTTCCCCTTTTCTGACG
This sequence comes from Chiridota heheva, assembly GCA_020152595.1. Lineage (NCBI taxonomy): Eukaryota > Metazoa > Echinodermata > Holothuroidea > Apodida > Chiridotidae > Chiridota > Chiridota heheva. The sequence continues at coordinate 1,465,550 of JAIGNY010000476.1, forward strand.
GAAAAGGGATTTTTTTATGAGGAAAATTACCCTTTCAGAAAGGACAAGTGCATTTTTAGAGAAGGAACCTGTCCTTTAAAACAATGAAAAAAATCTTTTTCTTCCAAAACTTAATATCCGATCTTTCATTAAAGTAAGGAACACTAATATCGCCCTAAAAGACTAAAAATGTGAAATTTCACGCGCTTCGTGCGCATACACTATTCTGAACTTTCTCCAGCACAAGTGGGGCCCTACAGCCGTATATATTGTACTTTTTCATGTTACTTAAAAAACCTTCGCCTCTGCCTACCTTTGTTTTCCCAGCTTATAATTTGTAAAAACTCTATAAAATAGAGCCTATCTAGAGCGTAAGAGCCACCCGAAGTTTCTTTAGTGGGACATCTTTGAAATGTGTCATGCAGGGGGAAAAACTTACTATTTGGATCCGGGCCATTATCATGACATAAATTGACGCCCCTTCCCCCATCTTCTTTGTAAAATTTGATAAGTGCCTCTCTACAGAGATAACAAAAAAAAAAGTGTAATTTAGAATATATTTAATCCCCTATAATACAGTACTTGCTCTTTTACTGACAGATTTTGTTTTGTTTTGTTATTATCTTAGACATTAAGTATATTCCGATTCATGACCATCACAATTGGCTAATTATGATCTATAAGTCTAAATTCTTCCGATTTCGAGACTTATGATCTGTTAATGTTCCATTTTTTTGTAAATTTTGATATAAAATTAATATATTTTACCCATTTTTGGACCAAAATATCTTGACTTTTTGAAGCTTTAGATAAGAAAAAGAAGAGAAAATGGGTCACCAGTAATTTTAGACCTATAAAAGTTACATACATTTTCCAGGGGTGGGGGTGGAAGGGAGGGGAGGGGGTGACCATATAAAGCTTTACTGCTGTGCTACATGCTTTGAAAACACGACAGTTGGAAAGTGCCCTCCATACAAAAACAGCAAAACAGCCATTTCGAAATTCAAATGTATTTTAAACCAATGATTTTTAATATTTAAAGTACATAAATTAGAAACTTTGCCATTTGATCGCAACATCTGAACAATGTGGCTGCATGACTTAAATATCCTCGTGTGTTATATACATGTTCCTATGAATAGGCACGCTTCTGTATCCTGTGCCCCCCAGATTAAAATATCTTCCGCCGCCTTTGCTTGGCTGCAAAATATCTTCCGCCGCCTTTGCTTGGCTGCAAAATATCTTCCGCCGCCTTTGCTTGGCTGCAAAATATCGGATAATAGCCATAGACATCTGAAACGAATTATGAAGAAACTCTTTGTCTGTTTGTATATCGCTTGACGCGTATATCATTTTGTGATACTCTCAGTTCATTAGCCACAAATTTCGAGTGCATCCAACGATATCCATGCAGAGATATCCCTGATCTATGTAACTGCGAATACGTTTGTAATTTGTCCAAGATAAAAATGGACACATCCACAATGTCTGAATGTTTCCGTCGACACAAATAAATTTTCTTCATAATTCGTTTTATATGTCTATGGCTTACAATTATCCGATGTTTTGCAGCCAAGTAATACATAATTTTTTTCTGACTGAAGCCTAAATCACAGTAGAGACGTACGAGTTTATCCATATCCATCTCGGGAATGTACGTATTATGCATTTATGATTGTATCACGTAGACTCGCTTACGTTACACATGAGCTTATGTACCATGTATGCAATCATATTACGTAATATTATTACGTACGAACGTGATATTATTATCATTACGTACGAACGTATTTTTATCACGTACATACGTGATATTTTCACCTTGTTTAATTGCAAGGTGGAAAATATGAAACGAAACCAAGATTGCTGGAGCCTGCAGAACTGAGTAGAAACATTGTGTGGAGGCCTTATGTGCCACTTGGCACAGGGCAGCTAGTTAAGTTACGTACGTGGTATTATTATTACGTACGTGGTATTATTATTATGTACGTGGTATTATTATTACGTACGTATGTATTATTATTACGTACGTACGTATTATTATCAAGTACGTACGTGATATTACGTACGAACGTATTATTATCACGTACGTACGTGACACATTGCGTACGTACGTGATATTATTACGCACGTATGCATCATTATCACATACGTACGTAATACAATTATTTTCACCATGTCCCCTCTAGAGCTTTGTAGGTCAAGCAAGTCTATATCTTATTAAGAGGACTTCAAATCATGTGAAACAAAATAGTGAAGAAAGCATCAAAAATCTTTTCCCATTAAGGAGATATCTAACTTTAAAGTTTGTATCATGTGTGTACAAACGACTGAAATCAGACTAGTTGTGATGTCATAGCCTCAGATTCCTCAATGTCTTTAAGTATTATACCATATTCTGCCTGCGAGTTTGTGGCTTAAAAACCATGGGATGAAAAGTACTTAATCTGAATCTAGTAAGGGTATTTATGATATAACGCCTGAAGAAAGTTCGAGGAAACATATTTAAATAGTAAAATCTTAAATAAACTTTCTTTAAAATACATTAAGAACTAAACAATTGTAATGAATGTGAGGAGAGGACGCCAACTTTCCATAGATAGTAGACTTACTACACCAGTCATTTCTACACAGATAAGACAGCTTTAAACTTAACGGAAGAAGATTATTGACACTTTCTTTCATCATTATGTTTCTTTTGAAATCCTTTTTTATATAAGATTGACTTGTTTGACCATTGAACTAATCCTTTAAGCAATTTTCTGATACCAAAATTACGGCAAAAAATCCCCCCCATCCCTAAAATCCGCTAAGCTTCCGGGAGTTTTACCCTTGGAGCATACCAAGATTTCGGTCCTGGATTTGACAACATATGAAATAATTTTCTGCTTTTAACTAAAACAGTAAGTACCGTCATGGTTCGCATGCCCATGAAAATTGACACCCATATCATATGACCCGGCCAATTATAAAAATGGCATCTCACACTAAGTCACCCATGGCATCCCATGACCCACATGGCATCCCATCCCATGTCCTACATGACATCCCATCCCATCCTTGTCCCACATGGCATTCTACCATATCTCCCACATGGCATCTCACCCCATCCCTTATCCCACATGGCATTCCACCATATGTCCCACATGGCATCCCATCCTATGACCTACATGGCATCCAACTCTTTGTCCCACATGGTTCACATCCCATGTGCCAAATGACATACCACCATGTCCCACACGACATCCCATCCCATGCCTTCTCCCACGTGGCATTCTACCACATCTCCCACATGGCATTCTACAATACAGTATGTCTCACATGGCATTCCACCATATGTCCCACATGGCATCCCACCCTATAAGCCACATGGCATCCCACCATATGAGCCACATGGCATCACACCCTATGTCCCACATGGATCCCATCCTACATGTATGTCCCACATTATTCCAACCATATGTACCACATGACATCCCTACCTATGTCCCACATGGCATCCCTCCGTGTGTCCCACATGACGTATCTCCCTATGTCCCCCATGGCATTCCACCATATGTCCCGCATCAGTGGATTCCCACTGACGTCCCACATGTCATCCCACCTTATGTCCCACATTGGATCCTACCATATGTTCCACATGGTATCCTTCCCAATGACATCCTACTTTATGTCCCACCTGGCATCATATCCCATGGCCAGGGCCTGTGTCCCACATAGCCTCCTACCCTATGTCCCACATAGCCTCCTACCCTATGTCACACATGGCTTCCCAGCCTATGTCACACTCTTGTGTTACTCGTGGCATCCCACCCCATGCCCCACATGGCATCCCAACCCATGTCCCACATGGCATCCCACCCCATGTCCCAAATGACATCCCATGCCCCACATGACATCCCATCCCATGGCATTCCACCCTATGTCCCGCATGGCATTCCACCATATATCCTACATGGCACTCCACCCTGTTCCACATGGCATCCCACCCCATGTCCCACATGGCATCCCACCCCATGTCCCACAAGGTACCCCACCCCATAGGCTCCATAAGAACTTTCATCCTAGCTATCACAGTCCCTGATTGAGCATACTATGTATGAAAGTGTCAGTTCATATAATAGCTTATATGCAAATGAGTTGTTGAATAAGAAAAAAAGGTGGAGTCAAATGATTATGCCTGATATAGACCTTGGTGTATACCACATGGTATATATTATGTCATATGTCCCGCATGACCCCCATCCATGTCCCACATGGCATCCCTCCCTATGCTCATATGCAGTCACATCCTGTCACACTCCCTGACTGAGCATACTAAATAAAAATAAAAAGTCTGGTCAGTTCATATACTGTAGCAACTTTATGCAAATGCCCACAATAATAAAAGCGGAGTTTAATAATCATGCATGATACAACCGTTGGTTCCCAAATATTTTGAAGAATTTTAGGGATTTTAATCTCCAGTGCTACGAGAAGGACGTTTGAAGATCTCTGAAGAATATTGGAAAATTATATTTTACACTTATCTTCTAAGGAAATATCAAATGTTTTGTAGACTTCTTAAGGAAACTATTCTTCAATCTCGTCTTAGTGGTTTGGTTTGTTGATGTTTAACGGCACCGCGACAGTCAGAGTCAAATGTGTCAAGAGGGTGTTATTAAACAATGGTATAAGAGTAAGGATAGTGAGGATGGAAGGTTTGTATGGGAGATAAAGGGGAAAAGCTGAATGTGGGAGAAAAAGTTAGGTGGAAAGAAAGGGGTGTGTAAGGTTAGGTGTAGAAGAGTAGGAGATTATATGTGGTGAAAGAGGTTGTTGTTGCGGAGGAAGTTGAAGATGTTTGAGGAAGAATTGTTTTCGAATATGTCCGATATTGAGGAGAGAAGAGATCTGGAGTTTTGGTATAGGGGACAGGTTAATAAGAAAATATGCTTGATGGAGAGATCGATGTTGTAAGTGGGGCAGAGAGGGCAGGGGAGCCGGATAAAAGATGGGAGTGAGTAAAAGAGGAATGGCCGAGGCGAATGCGGGTGACAACTATGCATTCCCTGCGGTTGCGACTATGCAGAGGGGTGTTGATCTTGATTTTGGGTTTGATGGTGTGAAGTTTATTACTGGTTTCGTAATTCCAGGAGTTTTGCCAGGTTTTTCTGTTGTAGATGGAGATGGAGAGACGGAGGTCTGAGTGTGAAAAAGGAAAAGGAGAGATATTATTTGACAGAGCTTTGATGGCAACTCTCTCGTTTCCAGGGATGCCGACGTGGCTGGGAATCCAGAAAAAGACAATTTTCTTTCCTAGGGAGGAAAGTGTGGAGTTTGTAGAGGATTTGTAAAATGAGAAGGTTGGGCCAGAGCATGTTGAGGATGCCAGTGAGGACGGATTTATAGTCAGAGAAGATGACGCAACGGGGGCGGAAAGAGAGCTCTATGAAGTTTAAGGCTAGGAGGATGGCCTTCGCCTCGGCAGACTAGATAGAGGTGCCATCGGGTAGCTTTGAGGAGAGGGTGAGGCCAGGACAGGCGGCGGCGGCGGCTGCAGAGCCATCCCGTGTGGAGCCGTCGGTGAAGAGGAAGAAGTAGTCATGGAAATGGCTACTGAGTTGACAGTATTTGGAGTGGAAGAAGCCTGGGTTGTCTGGTTGTGGAGAACTTTCGTTAAGGAAGAAAGACCTAAGGTAAACTTTGGGATGGGGGGAGGGGGGGGGGGGGTGAATAGTCCAGGTGGGTGTAGGTGGGATGGTGTGTCTGGCAATTGAGAACATTTTGATGTTGGCTTTGGCGAAGTGGGAGTGCATCCGGATCCCGAAAGGTTAGGGGTGGGGGTGCGTTTGTTGAGATTGAAGAGGTTGGTGAAGGAGGGAGAGCGGATGGAGAGGAAGCAAGGGTTTCGTGGATCGGTAAGGATGCGGAGGGCAAAGGAGAGGCCGGCCTTCGTGCACCGGAGATCGAAGGGGAGTTCGTTGGCTTCGATGTCGAGACTGGTGATAAGGGAGGTGTGAGTGGCACCAAGGCAAAGCCTTGGGGCAGTGTTCTCAGTGACCTCCAGGTGTTTCAAGTAAAATTGGCGGGCGGAGGCGAAGATGAAATTGCCATAGTCCAGCCTCGATAGGAAGGAGAAGGAAGCGGTATAAGGTGAGCTGGGTGAGACGATTCCCCCTCAGTCAGTGCTTGAGAGGACCTTGAGAAGATTGAGGATTTTGTAGCATTTGGTTTTGAGGGTGTTGATGTGGGAGAGATAGGAAAGTTTAGAGTCAAGCGTGATTCCGAGGAAGCGAGAACTGTCTTTACTGGGGATTATGACATTTTTGAGACAGAGATTGGGGTGGAGGAAGAAGGAGTTGTTGTTGTTGGAATGGATGAGAACAGTTTTGTCTTTTGAGAACTTGTTTTGGGAGTCGCTCCAGTAATACAGACTGTCCAGACAGTGTTGTAGGCTATTTTGGAGAGTATGAAAGCATGGGAAGGATGATTAGATAGTCAAATCGTCGATATAGAGGAAGCTTTTGATGTTGGGGGTAAGAGTTTTGGTGATGTTGTTAATTTTGAGGATAAAGAGAGTGGGGGAGAGGATGCTGCCTTGTGGGACACCCAGATGGTGGGTGTACCTTTGGGAGTAGGTGTTTCCAATGCGTACTCTAAAATTGCGGGAGTGGAGGAAGTTCTGGTTGTAGGTGGGGAAAAGGCCTTCGAGGCCGGAGGAGTGAAGGTCTCTGAGGACACCATACCGCCAAGTGGTGTCGAAGGCCTTTTTGATGTCGAAGAAGATTGAGATGGCGGGATGATACCTGACGAAGGCTTCACGGATGAAGGTGTCGAGTTTGAGGACGTGGTTCAGGTAGTTTCGGGTTTTTCTGAAACTATTTTGAGTGTGGGAAAAGATGTAGTTTATCTCAAGGTACCAGCAGAGCCTGTAGTTGACCATACGTTCCATGATCTTACAGAGGCAGGAGGTAAGAGCAATGGGTCGGTAGTTTTTTTGGGTTGGATCTGTCTTTGTTAGTTTTGGGGTTTGGGGTGATGATGGCTTCTCTCCAGGTGTTTGTGAAAGAGTTTGAGGACCACAGGTAATTGTAAATCTTGAGGAGTATTTCTAAGGAGCTCCTGGAGAGATTTTTCAGTAGATTGTAGTGAATGCCGTCAGGGCCTTGAGAGGAGGACCCGGATTTTTTGAGGGCGGAGGAGAGCTCGGAGTAGGTGAACGGGAGATTGTAGTTTTCCTGATTGTTGGACTGGAAACTAAGGGGTTCTTCTCAGCCTCAATTTTCTGGTTTCAAAAGGAGTAAGAAAGATTGTCATTTGAGGAGTTATTGGTGAAAATGGAGGCTAGACAGTCGGTAATGTCTTTGGGGTCGGTGATTTTGGTGTTGTTATGGATGAGGTGAGAGATGTTGTTGGAGGAGCTTTCCCTTTGAAGTTACGGATCATATTCCAGACCTTGGAGTATTTTTGGAGATTCAGGGACGAGACATAGGTTTCCCAGGAGACCTTTTTGCTGAGTTTAATGATCTTCCTGGCTTTAGCTCTGAGAATGCGAAAGTTGTCAAGGTTTTGGGTGTGGGGTGGGTTTTAAAGAGACGGAGGGCTTCCGAGAAGTCAAAAACGAGGGAGGGGTCGCAGATGGAGAGATTAAGGTTGGTAAAAGTGGCAGTACTTAGGTGTAAGTAAGTGGGGGAGCCCTTGTTAAGGAGGCAAAGGTTGTGGTAGTTCAGAAGATTTTCGATGTATTTTCCTCTAACAGTAGAAGTAGAGGAAGCCCATAGTGGGTTGTGTGCGTTGAAATCACCTGTCAGGATGAAGGGCTTGGGAAGTTGGAAGATGAGATTGTCAAGGTGAAAGAGGATTAAGGGGAGTTTTCTTTTTTTTGTTTGGGGGTGTAAAGGTTGCAAAAGGTGATGGTTTTGTGTAAGGTCGCGAGACGGCAAGTAGCTTGAAGGTCGGACTGGATAGGGATGGAGCTAGAGGGAATATCATTTCTGACGTAAATAGATTAAGCGCTAGAGGCTTTCCTGGCGTTTTGGGTGATAAAATGGGATCCCGTGTACCCTGGAATAGGGGTGGAGTTACGGGGGAGAGAAAGGTTTCTTGTAGGCAGATAATGCTGGGGTTGAAGGCAGAGATCAGAAGTTCGAGTTGTTCGAATTTGGCGGAGAGACCGCAACAATTCCTGTGTATGAATTATCTAGAAGTGGGTAAGGGAGGGGGGGGGGGGGACAGCCGAGAGAAGCCAGGGTCAGAAAGGGGCTGTCCGACCTCCATGTCTTCAAAGGGATTGTGATCGATGAATGGGAGGGTCAAAGAGGGAGAAAGTTTAACTGAAGAGTCTCCCCTGTTAATGTGGGGTGATCTGGGGAGTTGGTGTTGTGAGGATGGTATTTTGAGTCGGGAAGGTTTGGTTTGGATCGATGAGGGGGTTCTGTTGGTGTTGAGTTTTTTTGTTTTGGGATTGAGTGGTGGGGCGTAGAGGGTAAGGATGAGGAGGTTTGGGGTGGTCCGTGCCATTTGGCGGGGGATCTGTGAATGTTTTGCGAGTTGTCTTTGGTCATTCGTGGAGTTGAGGTCGTCTTGTGAGAGTTGATGTCTTTTGGGAGTTGGGATGTAGGGGGAGACGGGGACATTATGGTAGCCGACGTGAATGAAGGAGGGGGAAGGAAGGGGGTATTGAATGTGAGGAAATAGGTGCTGGTTTGGATTGTGGTATTGTTGCGGGTGAGGGAAGCTGCCGGACGTCTGTGACGCCCTGCGATTCAAGTTCAGTTTGATTTCCTCAATTCCTCAAGGGAGGGGGAGGGGACTGAAGATCAAGGCATTTGATGACTCTTCTGGAGGAGTTGAGGTAACGGTGAGGGGAGGAGGAAATGTTGACTCCGGTGTTGGCGAGGGTAGTAGAAGCTAGGAGGAGTTTTGATTGAGTGGAGATGGAACATTGATAAGGAGGTCTCCGGATATAAGGCATTTTATGTGGTCGGGGGTACCTGTGAGGCCTTGCAGGGCTTTGGTGAGGGTGAAAGGGGAGAGTGTTTTAAGGCCTGTGTCACCAGGGGGGAGGAGAAAATGATGAACTTTGGCCATGGTGGGGAGGGGTGGGGAGGGGTGGTGAGTGGTGGGAAGTTGCAAGGAGAGGGGGTTGGGAAGGGAAGAAGGGGGTGAGGGGGAGAGAAAGGTCGCTTGAGGCGTTTCAAAGATCGTTGTGAAGTTGGAGGGGAAAAACTGAGGTCTGATTGTGATAGAAACTAATGGGTGTAGGTGAAAAAGAAAAATGACCGAAGTCAAAAACAAATAGAGGATGGGAGGTGAAAAAAAGTAGCAGATACACCAGGGGCAGGGAGGGACTGTGGAACAAAAAGAAAGAAAGAAGGAAACCGGTGTGAAAGGAGGTGGGGGAGAGTAGGTATAGGCTTGGGAGCTGCCTGCACTAGGTGGCAAGCGCTGGTGCAATGTGTGTGTTAGGCTAGGCGGAGGATGGGTGTAGGCCGAAGAACAAAGAAAAAACGGAAAGATCTTACCAGAAATCCAATGCAAAATGAATGAATGAACCAAGTGCCGAAGAGATAATGATCAGAAAAGTTGTTTTGTTGAAGACAGTTTAGAATTGATAGTGGTAAAAAAGTGATCTTTAACAAAACTTGAGATAAGTTGTGCACAGTAAAATACGTCGCCTGTAGTCAACGATATCCGTATTTTTTAAAAAGAAAAACCGATATGAAATGAATAATCATTAGATTTGAATGCGAACTTTTGAATTCCACTGTGGACTTCGCGATGAAATAACAAGAGGCACCCGTTGACCTTTTGAACAGCCTTTCGACACATGATTCTGTGTTGGCTTAGTCATCGCTGATACCGTGTTCATGCACAATACGTTACATTACACAAATACTACCGTGCTTTTATTAAAAAAGCAAAAAACATTGATATAACGTTACCACAAGTTAAAATGGCGGTCTTTAAAGATCTTATTGAATACGAAACTCCAGGTTTTGATGTATTTTCTTATTACACCAAAAGTCCAGGATTCTCCCGGACAACCAAAAGCGCAGGGCTTCAAATGTAATTTTTTCATGCAATTTTCTGTTATAAAAATCACAAGAAATGCAGGACTCCCGAGGGCTTCGCCGCTTGAGCACCTATCAGGGCTAGAACCTTGCTTTTGACACAATATTTGGCAGTTTCCTGCTCTTAAAATCGCGAAATGCAGGGCTTCCACCCTTGAATTCCAGGTGCTTCGTCCTTAGATTTGACCAAATTTTAAGCATTTTTTGCAGGCTTATACAAAAATTACGTTACGAGAAACGTGGACTCTGGATTTGACACAATATCAAGCAATATCAATCAAAATCACGTGAAAGGCAGGGCTTCCGGGGTTCGCCCCGTGGATCACTACCAGGGCTTTGCCCTAGATTTGAAACACGTTTTATTTTCTTACTGTCTTAGTGAGCGGCTTTTTTGTGGGCGCCAAAATGCCTTTTCCCCCAGTGAAACATGAACCCACCACGTGATCACGCCACTACCCAATGGAACCAATCTCAAACAATGGAATAAAACATTGGCATGATTGCTTCTAACCAATAAATTCATTTGAATTAATATATTGGGTTTTACTGATCATAATTTGATCATTATGACATGTATGCCTACCAAGGATAAAATCCTTGCATATACCGTACTTTCGACATAAGTTCCCCACAATTCGGCACAGGCAATGGCTAACCAAAATTGTTGGTATGAGTGAACTTATACATTTTGAAGAAAAAAAACCCCAGAAAATTCATTATTAACAAATGTTTAACGAAAGTCGGGGAAAATAAAATAATGCGTGGGAAAAACATGAAAATCATTCGGAAAAGGCTGAAAACCAGTTCCTTTTCAGCCTTCAAAACTTTTCCGACAACAGATTAATTTTCCCGACAAATTTTGTCCTTCCCTTAGTTTAATCACTGGTCACACACCTCAGGGGTGCAGTTGCCAGTTCTGAGTTATTTTAAAGAAGAATATTGTTATGGGTGGAGAAGCGTCCCTCTATTCTACTCTTACCCCTACATTTTTTTCCGAAGCTGACGAACCGAACTATGAACAATTTTCTAACCAGCGTTGTGGTTTGGAATTATCTATCCTATACGTACCTGTATACCCCCTTCTCGTAAACACACACGCCGTGTGGAAGCATTTCGCATAAAAAAAACCCCATCTTATTGAAATATAACTCTCTTTACAGCAAACACATTTATGTTTTCTCAAAGAGCGGTTTCTCAACATCATGAAAATCATACAAATATTTGTATTAACATTAATTTTCATGGTAACCGTTGCAGACAGGTTATAAAAATGTGTTTATAACACACCAATGGTATCATATTCTTATGCACAACATAGAAATTTGTTAGATATAATGTTGCTGCAACGATGAGACCTTAAAGTTTGATACTGGAAAGCCACAGACAATGTTGGGAAAATGTTTTGTGCTAGGGTTGTCATGCTGCCAAAAAATATATATATATATATATATATATATATACATAAAATACCTACTTACCTACCCATGATGTTTCCTGGACGAAAGGCTCTAGTAGCCTGAGATTCCAAACCTAAAAGTGTCAAGTAATTCGTGACTCTCGGTCGGCCTTGAACAGTTAAAGTGAAAACGAAAAACCTGATTACACTCGGCCTTGAAGTAAAAGCGAAAAGCCCGATTACACCAGTGCTTATCCAGCCTGTTCTTAAAGAAATTTAGATTGCATGCTTCCACAATCTCGTTTGGTAAATTATTCCATAATTTGCAAATCCGATTGGAGAAAAAATTGTCGAACGCTGGTGAATGAATGTGATTGAAGAATTTTCATGTTTTTAGAACCTTTTGTTCTAGTATTATTACGAATAGGTAATAAATTTGCAACTCTTGAATCATATATATGTGAGACCATCTTAAATACTTCAATCATATCACCTCTTGCTCTTCTGTAAGTTAATGTTGGTAGATTCAGATTGGTAAGCCTGTCAGGATATGGCAGATAACGCAAATGTGGAATAAGTTTGGTGGCTCTTCTTTGAACATTTTCGATCAACTCAATGTGTTTTTTCTTTGTTGGGTTCCAGCAGGGAGTTGTCCAACTCCCTGGTTCCAGACACAGTTTAAAAATTCCAGATCAGGTCTTACAAATGCCTTGTAGAGTTGGACTAGAGAGGTTTTGTCAAGATATGTGAATGATCTACGGATGAGTCCAAGTTTTTAAATCATCCCTGTCGCCAAACAGGTCTAGGTTTTTTCGAAAGAGGCATAACAATACATGTATGTCTTCGGGCTGCCTGCAGCATAAAGCGATTGAAGCTTAAATATTTCAAATAGAAAAATAGGAATATATAGCTTACGGTATGACGTGACCTTGGGTGCTGCCGGAAGTCACGTGGGTTTCTAATAGGTCAGGTGGCTGCATGGTTATTGTATCAGGATGTGGTCTGTGGAAAAAGATGGAATAAAGTATACGAATATGAATGATGCATAATGTCATCAACAGAGATGGACATAGGCAGATCACCCTGGTATACTTCCCCAAGTAAAACATATTTGGACCTTCAACTTTCTTTCGCAGTAACCTCCACGTTCGCATTCACCGTGCCTCACGTTCGCAATCAGGCAAGTCCATCTTATATCAAAGAGCACTTTAAAAAAAACAAGATGGTGAAGAACTGGAGTATTAAACTTTTCATGACGTGGATGGGGGAAATACAGTTGCGGGCTAATTCCGGGCGCTACCTACATGCGAAAAATGATCCATATCGCGGTAGTGATCGTACAATAAACTATGTGTGTTTAGTTAGCTAGCTGTACTGTACTGAATGTACATATACACTACAAGTACATAAAAAAAAACCTCCACTGATTTGACCTTTGACCCATAACCTTCAATTATTTATATTTTTTTGTAAGAATGTTAAACCGTACATACCTATGCAATTTGTAAAGATAACAAGTAATTCCTTCAATAGATACAGCCATCACCAAAAACTTGTTTTATTAGACCTTTGTACCCTAAAGGTTCCGGGCCATGGTTACCCGTCCACCAAATTTGGTTCATGTGTGCATTACAGTGTTTAGAGTTATAAGCGACACAGAATTAATTGTTGCATACGCACACATACCCACACGGACAGACGCAAAAATCACCAAATTTTGTCCCGTTCCAAAAAAACGTAATACGAGGTCATCATTTGAGATGTGGGCACCACCAGTAGGGGTATAGGCAGTTATTCGCCGATACAGCAAAGTGACTACAATATCTGTTCCCCACATATATGTATATGTGGGTGATGAGATAAATTTAGATAAAACTGCGGCCCGGCCTGGTGACCCACCATACACCTGCACACTTCATAGGCGTAGGAACATGTTCTTCATGGGAAGGGGAAGAGGGGAAGGGGGGGGGCACAAGGAAACAAATCGCGGAACTAGCTGTGATGAATTAAAGAAAACTATAAATAAATTTGGTAAGATTTGGATGGTACCATTATTCTGCGAGTTGGTTTTAAGAACAAAGTCATTGAAACAATAGTTGAAAACTTTTAGTTTGCACGCAGTGGAGGCCAAGTTCGTTAAGATTTTCTTCGAGGGCAAACACAATATGGATTTATCATTACAAATGAAAGGCCGTTCATCATACAAAAGTATCATGTGGTTTCACAGATTTAGGAGTGTTACGCGTAGTGTGGTCATAGCCAGGACTATCACTCTTGTGACCGTCATAGGCTGAGATGGCATATGGGAGAGGGGCGGGACAGCATGAGGGAGAGGGTAGGACGGCATGTAGGAAAGGGTGGGACGGCTTGCCATGTTTGACGGCATAGCATGCCGCATGTGGGATGTAGGCCAAGTGTAATGGAACTTTAGACAACATTCTATTTAACAGCTAGCCAGTTACAATGAAATAACTTTGAAGCAAAACAAATCAACACTTTGGTCTAGTTGCAAATCTCAGCGTACAGCACGCGATGGCCCAAATTCGATCCCCGCATTGGACCACGTGGCTTCCATTTCCGCTAGAAATTACAGTGGTGATTATTTTTGGTTTATTTTCATTGTTTTTGCATGTTTTACTTTAAGAAAAAATTCGACTAGTATCAATGGAAAGGAAATCTCCCAAACAATTTAAATATGTAAAAAATTCTCATTTTTCATTATTCACAAGAAAAATACAAGCTAAAAAAACTTACATATTTTTGTCAAACATTTCTTTAAGTTGACTTTCGCATTACAAATTTTATTGTCTTAACATTCATAGAAAGTAACTTGTAGTGGTAGAAAACGAAAGGAAAGTTGTGATAATTAATTTTGAAAACAAAATTTCGATAATTTTTTTTCTTCACGTTTTAAACCCTGGGTCTTTAAGGGTTTAAGTTGGCTTCACGCTGAGCATAGCATTACATTGCACAAACATAACACATTCGAGCGCTAGTGTCAGCCCATACTCACCACGCCTGGACGCAAACCCTGGTGGAATGCATTGTGGTGCGCAACGTGCTGCGCATATTTCTCTTTTTACATATTCGATTTTTTTTTTCTCCTTATAATTTGTTTTTTATTTATATATATTTTCTTGTACTTATACATTTTTTTTTTCTCCTTATAATTTGTTTTTTATTCATATATATTTTCTTGTACTTATACATTTCTGTTTCTATGATAAACAGATAAAAGGCTGTCTGCACTTATATTTCTGTTTAGAGATTTGTCACTGTTTTATAGATAATGCTTATATATTTAGAGGAAAAAATCTATTTGGGATATATATTATCTGTATGTATAGTATTTTTATATTCTTTGTTATTGTAGTGGCACATTGTGTGTTATAAGATCTCATCGATTTTTAATTGTAGTTGTGTTTCTTTTTTCTTTTATTATTTGTGTTGCTTTCTCTTCATTGTTCTTTAAATTCCATATGATATATTTCGTATTATTTATCTTCTATTGTATTGTTTTTTTTATATTTATTTCATATTCAATTTATATTTTCCTTAATTAGATACTTTTTTTTTATTAATTTCTTTTTTATTTATTTCATTTTTGATTTATGTTTCTGCTTATTATATTTTTCTTTTTAATTTACTTTGTATTGAATTCTTTTATTTATTTCTTATTAAAAGGCTTTTTTATATTTATTACATTATTTTCTTTTTTTTTTTTTTATTTTTATATTCATGTTTCTTAGTATTTTTCTATCTTTTTAATTTTTGCCCAAACGGCCGCATTTATTTTCTTTTGTTTTTTTGTATTGTTTTCTTTTTGTTTATTTCATATTCAATTTATATTTTAATTAATTAGATACTTTTCTTTTTTATTGCTTTCTTTTCTATTTATTTCATTTTAAATTCATACGTTTCTGCTTATTATATTTTTCTTTTTAATTTACTTTGTATTGAATTCTTTTTATTTATTTTTTATTCAAAGGTTTTTGTATTTATTACATAATTTTTTTTTATTGGTTTATTTTCAATTCATGTTCCTTAGTATTTTTCTATCTTTTTAATTTTTGCCCAAACGGCCGCCAATACGGGCGTGCTAAGATTTCGTCAGAATTGAAATAAAGGGATACATAAACGGACGCGAAATTTGTTCTCTCATCGATTTTTTATTTGTTGGAAAGTACATGCCCTTTTTTGCAACAATCACGTTGGATTTTATATCTATGTTAAATAGATATAAGTTAATTGTCAGGCCGTGTGAAATGGACTCACAAATACTTTCATTCATAAGTTACAAAGGTCAAAGCGGCGATAACCTTGTGGTTTATATTAAACAAACCTTAAATCCGCAATCGTGTATGACAATGCATTGACATTGAGATGTTTAGTGTGGCCTGCCACAGGTTTTAATCCATTTATAGTATGTTCCCTGATCTTTGGAGATTTTAACAAAAGAAATAAAATTCAGTTTCCTAACCGTTCTGGGCAACGGGAATCGGAATTACAAAGCCCGTAATGGGCTCGTAGGGTCAATTCTTCTTCACCATCTTGTCGTCATTTAGTGTGTGTGTGCAGAAATGTGTTTTGTGTAGTATATTGCATGCATTGATTGCACAGCGCGCGCTAATAGCTAGCTGTACTGTAGCATAACGGAACTGTATAGACCTTTGTAAACTGAGTCTAGCCGAACGTGAACCTCCAGGGTACTTTAGTCAATAAAATACCGGGGAATTTTCCTTTTTTGCTAACCAACTAATCAACTGCAGGAAAAATTGTAAACAACAATACGCGCGCGTATTACGTTACGCTTGTACGCACTACATAATAGTAAAATAAATACATTACACGTACGTACGTTGTGTGAAATGTATAAGCAGTGAGCGTGACGTCATTCGGCCTATACTACATATAGGCGGAAGGCTGAGAGACGAAACTTCCTATACATACAGTGTGGGGAAAACATGATGCATTAATGGACGCCATACTTGTTCCAGCGTGCTTTTTTCGTACAGGCTTTGAAAAGCACGGTATACATTTTAGTGAATGATTGATTTCTTAAAAAATGGTATACGACTCTAAAATTGTATCCTTATCGATTTTATTTTGCATTATCTTTCTGGATAAAATTTTTCATTTAGTGCCCTTTATGATTTGACTTAATCTAAGGTATATTTGTTTCAGACTAGTACGCGCATTGCGTATGTAACAAGTTCTGAATTACTTTGATTGATCACGAAATACACAAAAAACGTTTTATTTTGGCTTATTTAAAGATTAAATTCCAGCGAAACACTTTAATTTGATCAGAAATTAGTGCACAAAATAGTACTGACCAATGATGGGTGATTGTGATTTTTTTTGCATGGACGTTAGTGTTACGGCTCTGACATATATCAGTGCAGTGAAACCTCATTGACGTCGGTTATCTTACTATAATTATTGGTTTAATGGTTAAAATAAAGGTTTTTAACCTTAGCTGTAGGCCTATTTGGATACGTCTGTCCATGAACTTGACTTATGCAACAAGGTCATAGGCCTATGCCTAACGCATGACTGTATGAGTAGCATAGTCTGATAGTGGACCCGAAATTAATGCAGCTAGGTCTAAGGCATTTTCTTTTTCTTTATGAATTTTATTTTGCTTTATGATTTTTTTTACCTCGTATCCTACAATTGTTCGCTAAGTCTTAAAGCCGTTCACATTTCAATCAGAGCAGGGAGCAAATATATTCGACCTGTTATTTATCCCACTTTTTTTTGCCAAAAAAAGCTTCATCTCTTGATAATCACGGCACTGCATGTCCTAAGTTAGTACTCCTAGTTTTTAGTACTACTTAAATTTTCAAGAGGTCAACATTTTTAGCACTACTTCAATGAATTATGAAAAACATTTAGGTAACAAAGGATTTACTCAAGGAAGCGTCCAACTCGTCCTGGCCTGTATTAGGTCTTTATCACAAATGTTGCATAAAGTATGCAAATTGAAGCCTGAGATTTAACCAATGTTTAATCGAATTTGATGAAATGTTTTGCTACTATGATAGTTTATGTCTTAAAATGATTTAGTTTTTTTGCCTGTACACAACCATATACCTTTAAGCTGCTAATGAGGTAAAGATATACAAATTAGGTTATGCCCAGTATATATCTTTTTACATACTGACATACGAAAATATGGTGCACTATTATATATATATATATATATATATATATATATATATATATATATATATATATATATATATATATATATATATATATATATATATATATATATATATATATATATATATATATATATATATATATATATATATATATAATATATACATATATATATATATATATATATATATATATATATATATATATATATATATATATATATATATATATATATATATATATATATATATATATATAAATATATGTTTGTTTGTTTGTTTGTTTTTGATGAGGTCTTAACGGCACCACGACAACGAAGGTCAAATTGTGCCTGAGAGGTCAGATCATTTTAGAGGTAGTAAGGAAAGAGACCAGGGGGAGAATGAGAGAAATTCAAGAACAAAAGCCAGAAAGCTGTGATCGAGAGAGGAGGTGCATGGGTAAAACAAAGTAGAGAGGGGGTGGAAGAGGAGAATTAAATATGGTTGTAGAGGGATGCATGCTGAAGGAAGGAGATTATTTTATCTGGAGGATTTTTCTGGAAGAACTCAGCAATTGAGTTGTGGGGAGCGAGGGAAGCTCTGGGAAGGTTGTACAGGGGGCAAGCAAGGAGAACGTGTTGGATTGTGAGGATGCAGTGGCAATTGTTACAGAGGGGTTGGGGGGAACCAATAAGGAGGTGGGAGTGAGTGAGGTGGGTGTGACCAATTCTAAGACGGGTAATTTGAACGTTGTCGATACGAGAAAGGTTGTTGATGGTGGATTTGATCGGGATTGTAGGCTGGATAACATGGAGTTTGTTATCAATTTGGAAGTTCCATAAGGTTTGCCAGCGGTCACGAACAAGAGTAGCGATAAGCGGTTTGATGTCAGAGAGGGTTTTGGGGAAAAGGGGGAAGGGAGGAGGTTAAGGGCAAGCTTAGCGGCTGTATCAGCCCTGTCATTGCCAGGGATGCCAACATGGCTGGGTAACATGGAGTTTGTTATCAATTTGAAAGTTCCTAAGGTATGCCAGCGGTCACGAACAAGAGAAGCGATAAGCGGTTTGATGTCAGAGAGGGTTTTGGGAAAAGGGGAAGGGAGGAGGTTAAGGGCAAGCTTAGCGGCTGTATCAGCCCTGTCATTGCCAGGGATGCCAACACGGCTGGGTATCCAGAAGAAAAGAACACTTTTCCTGCAGAGGGTGGGAGAAAAGAGTTTCCGGAGGAGGAGGTGGCAGGTGAGGTTATCCCATTTAAGATTGAGTAATGAAGTAAGAACAGCCTTTGAGTCAGAGAAAATGGCAAAGTGACTAAAAGGAGAGTACTCAATAAAGTATATATATATATATATATATATGTGTATATATATAAATATATATGTGTATATATATATATGTGTATATATATATATGTGTATACATATACATATATATATATATATGTGTGTATATATATATATGTGTATATATATATATATATATATATATATATATATATATATATATATATATATATATATATATATATATATATATATATATATATATATATATATATATATATATATATATATATATATATATATATATATATATATATATATATATATATATATATATATATATATATATATATATACTTAATGTTTGTATTAATAACAGTGGCCATCAACTTTGAAAACTTGTTATCATTGTACAGTATATAGTTAATGGAACTTGCTTTATTCCAAATAAAAATGCCTTTGCAGACACACACCTATTCCCAGTCTCTATATCACATATTGTATGCCTATGACCCACTGGATTGAGTTTGAAATACTGTACACAACATTACAACTTTCATCCAATATGGAACAATGTAAAGATTAACCTTAAGATTTTACAGGGTATTTAACAAATAATGCAGAAATTTTGAAAAATAATGGGCTGAAAGGTATACATTTTTTAGTGAAATTGTAAATGAAATGAAAATTAAAACATTTATATTATGTTTAGGCTAAGCTTAACAGCTGATTTTCATTGGGGTTGTTTTATTGAATCAATTGTTTTGAAGTTGAACTACAAGATCTAGCAGATTTGATAGGCCTACAGTTAAAAAGAAAATTAATTGAGAAATGTCTAGGCTGGGGTTGATGTCAAAATAATGAAAAATAAAAAAGTATAAGTGTTAAAGCCTATATCAGTTTGTTAGCAAAAACCATTCTGTTACCATTGACACTCATTTGGCATCTTGACCGGTAAAGTTTGAAGCCATATGGAAACAAAGTTACACTTATTTCTTCATAATTTGGAAGATATCATAATGATATGAATCAGGGAGTTGCCATTTTCTACTAGCAACTCCCTGTTTAAATGAACTATTATTTTATAGGAAGTGTAAATTATTCACTTACAACATATTTGTTTCAATAGCTGTAGGCCTACCTCAGTTTTCTATTAACAAATTAAACTTAATATACTGAAATGATTGTATTCACTGAATTAACCTATGGTCAGCATGATGAAATGTGCAATATTAATTAAAGGTTTAAATACTGTTCATCTTTCAATGTGTCAAATACTTTTAATATTTGTTCTTGAACATCTTTTTGAAAAGAACTATAAAATAGCAGTTCTTTAATGTAAAACACTAAAAAAAAAAAAATATTTCAAAAGTTGGCTTAATGGCAGCCTATGAACAGTTTTAGCTTTAAAGCAATGTATTTATATTTTGCTAAGACAGCTTAGCTTAATAAAACTCAGTGGATATATCATAATGATAGTTTAACAACAATTTAAGCAAGTGAAATATGCGTTAAGGATATTTTTGTTCAACGAAAAAGAAAACGTTGCTGTGAGTTGTATTTACAGGGTGCCTCACAGTAACTTGCATATAACCATGACATTAAAAAACTAAATTGTAATAACTTGTCATTGAACGCTGAGGTAATTATTTCTTAATAGCAAATTTATCAAGGACTATGCTCAAATTGTGGTGTTTCCTTTACCTAAAATCAGCACACTTTGTGAAGTTAAGCTGATGAAAGTGTAGTAACTACGGTGGGTCTTAACGTTAGTGTTTTTTTTTTTTTTTATTTTTTTCAAGTTACATTTAACTCCTTGTTAAAACATAAAAAATAAAAAAATAAAGTTTTAGACAGGGACAGGGTTGCACTAGGCAGTTAAAGTTATAAGGTAAATCTAATTAACTTCATGACAAAATTGATAGTCGGTGTAGGCTTAAGCTAAGATGAACAATGTTTGTGACTGCTCCGTCTCCCCTCATAATTCAATTTGGATACCTTTCAAGAATTTTTCTTGAGGGATTTTAAAATAACCCTAACATTTCCAAAAAAAAATTTAAATTAGATTATTCCACTTAGACCAAAAAGTTATCCTTATGTCTAAATTGACATTTTACCTAGGCCTAGTACTAGGCCTACGCCCGCAATGGAAATATCCCGAAAGTACGTCTAACGTTAGCCTTACATAACAAGATTACGAGCTAAGAAGGGTTAGTCACCCCATAAAAAGCCCAAACTAACACCACTACCACCACAAAAAATCAAATACGCCCAGAGTTAGTAAAAAAGTTAACAATGTTGACCTTGAAATTGTGAGCAGAATTACATCATTTTTTTGCTTTGACCTAGGCCTACCTCGAAATTTGTTAGGACCAGCGATGCGGTATGTTTGAGATCTGGCCAAAACTCGATTCAAATTCTTCATACGTATGCCAGAACCCATGTATACTGAGTATAAACAGACTTATTCTATGGTGAAATCATGCCAACGTCTGAAAGTTATGCCATTTTAATCTTAAATTATCTCTCAGAACTGGAACAACGCAAGTGGTAGGCCTTAAGTTAGTGACAAAATGATTCAATGTTAATTCTGTAATTTATGACTTCTGTTCTTAATGATACTGGTTTCCCGTCCTGAAAAAAAAAAAAATGAAAACAAAGCAATTAGTTGTTGTTTACATGCACACAGTAAACGCATACGGACTTGCCCATGTGTATCGCGCAAAGGTTTGTTTTCACACCAGCAAATGACGTCATCTCCCGGATGTGACGTGGCACCGACCAAGTGAATACCGCGTACGATTTTTTCCGCACTTACGCAGATTTTGTTGGTAGGCCAATTCATGCGGGGATTGGTTGAAAAAGCTGTCAATCATCTATAGGTTTATTCACTGAGACTAGGGCATTGCTTTTATTGGTACATACGTCAAACGTACGCAGAAACGTTTTCACGTTGTGCTCGCTATCCATGGGTTGAATCGCTGTTCAAGATAATATTAATTAAATTACTTGCATTCAGGGGCGGATTCAGAGAGGGAAGGCATGGCCTCTCTGAGATTTTTCCGATGATGCAATTTTACCATGAGATAATTCTTAGTCACGGTTTATGTACATATTCTTAGATTTTCGCGAAATTTTCTTTGAAAACTTTCTGGAAATTTCCTTCATTTTGGGGCAATTTTTTTTCGGTGAATTTTCTTCGATTTCTGGGAATCGAATTCCCTCGAATTAACCAACTTAGTCATCAATTGGCCCACCAGTGAAAATTCCTTTAAAAAAAAGCCCTGTCTTTCTGGCTCACTATACCAAATGGGTTTAAGTGAGATCATTTAAGACCCACAAAAGGGTCAAATGCACCAGCTTCCTGGGGCTTCGCCCCCTGGACCCCTACCGAGGTTTCGCCCCTGAACCCTACCAGGGCCTTTAAGCAGGCCCATAAGCCCCACGCCGGAAATCTCTTGCTTTGTGATCGGATAGCGCTAACGCGTTATAAACTTTAAATGCTAATCCAGCCCAATATCAAATACCTCCTTCCGACAGCACTGTTAATATCACCTACGTCACAGTTTTTACGTAGGGACTCGAGGCAGGTAGCTCAGTCGGCTGAGCGTACGACTAAGATGCTGGAGGTTCTGAGGTTCCAGGTTCAAATCCAACGGCGATTTAACCAGCGGTTTTTTCACAGATGTGCAGAACGATATACGCTGATATCAAACGCAGCTGTTTGTCTTCTGCATCACACCTTCTCTCTCACCCAGTCACCCGACCTTTGTAAAAAGTGGCCAATGGTTGGTTGGGTGGCGCTCACCGTCCTTCGGAGGGGAAGTAAAGCCGTCGGTCCCGATGGACCTGGTTCTCTGAAAAGAGCAGAGTGTTAATCCGGTGTTCATTCACTTTCCATCCTGGCAAAGTAATCGGGTGTACACTGAAAACAAGTGATTGTGACCTACGTGTGCTTTTCCTGGCATATGCCTAAAAGTGAAATACAAATACATTTTTCAAAATCTGTATGTATTCTATTATATTTTCCTGAAATGTTGTGGCGTTAGGTAATTATAACCAAACATTGCAGACAATAACAAATCCCCTCACCGCTGACAAAACCAGTGGCGTGGTGGCAGGGGTGGGCCAGCGAAGCCTTCTTTTGGGGGCGCCAAAATTGTCCTGAGAAGAGAAAATATTAGGTCCTGGGAAAATGTACGTGTTGATCAATAACTTCTTCCTATGCTATTAAGCAAGTAACATTTCATTGTGTAGTCCAAAAGCGCATGAATTTTCCACAGAAAATACAAAATTTCCCCCCATTGACAATCGAGCTCGGACAGGATTTCGCGCTCGAACAGAGGGGCAAACAATCTTATTGAACACAGTAGATAAACAGCACAGTTAGACTGTTTGCTGATGACTGCCTTGTGTAGAGAACAATTGATAACCCCTCTGACCTAACAAATCCTCCAAGATGATCTTAACAAATTTGAAGAATGGCAAAACAAATGGCAAATGAATTTCAACCCCTCTAAATGCTACATCTTGTCAATTTCCTCTAAGAAATGCTTTAATTAACCTGTTTACACCTTATGCAACCAGCCACTAAAACAGGTCAACTCCCACCCATACCTAGGTGTTGAAATTGATAATAAAGTTAGATGGGATAAACATATACATAACATAACCAAGAAAGCTAACTCTGTACTTGGCCTATTAAAACGTAACCTCTCAAACTGTCCCACCGACGTTAAATCCACTGCTTATAAAGCTCTAGTCAGGCAGCAGTCTGGGACCACCATCACCAGTGCGATGTGGATAAACTTGAATCTATTCAAAGGAGAGCAGCCAGGTTCTGTATGGCAGACTACTTTGATAAATCTAGTGTAAAAAACATGCTTCATAAATTAGATTGGCCCCTGCTAAAAACAAGAAGATACAACACCCAGCTACATATGCTATATAAAATCAATAACAATCTTGTCGCCATTAATAAAGATGAACTTATCCCCACCGTCAGAACTAATACAAGAAATAATCATGACCTTAATTTCCAGGTTCCCTATGCTAAAAAGAAGGTATATAAACACTCTTTCTTCCCTCACACACTAAAGGATTGGAATGCTTTACCGTCATACATTGTACATGCACCAAGCACCATCTCAACTGTTTCAAAGCTTAACTTACTAACACTTGTATTGCTAACTAGTTTTTTATATTTTTTTACTCATACTTTTTACGCTCGGTTGGCGTTCTTGTCCTCTTGAAGGATCTTTGCCGACTTAACCGATTCAGATTCAGATTGTGTATGACCAATCAGAAACGATGACTGTTATTGTATATGACTGTCTAGGTTAACACGGTATATAGCCTTTAACTTTCGGCTTATCATATTTTATTTTGTAGTTATAAGTAGTTTTTTTCAAAATTTCCTATGCAGTGAAAGTTAATTCCGTACAACATATAGCACAGTACATGCATGCCTGCACAAATTTCCGTGAAGTCACGAAATGATGAGGATAATGACTGTGCAATCTTGACAAAAGTGCCCCTTTTGAAAATGAAAAGTGCCCCTTATTTAGGCCTACTGTTAAAGGTACAAAAACTGGTGGAATTTGCACACACTTAAAAAAAAATATTACGAAAGTGCCCTTAAAAATGAAATGCCCTTTAATTACTGACCCAATAGTAGGAAACCTGGCAATTTTTGTCAGTCCCACGTACGGGGAAATGGTGCCCCTTTTACCTGTTTATTTTACTTTATCATAGACGGGGCGGAGATATGCATATGACTTAGGAAAGAGCCCCTAAGAGGTCGTGCCCTTTGAGAGGTGGCGCACTCATTTTCGCATTCCTAAAACTTGTTAATGTTTTTTAACTAATTGAATTATACTTTCTCGAACTTTCTCATGGTGGTCAGTTGTTATTACTCTATACTATATTCTGTTTTACTACTTTCCTGACATATTCGATGTTTTTAGCCGCAAATTCGCAGGACAAAAGTATTACAGAATAATGAGGCTAAACACCTTAGGCCTACTGACCTCGACTATTCCGATGATTTAGTACTTATAGCTGATCTACCAGTCTATATATACTAGCTTCGGCACACTATCTACTAACATCTCTAGAGGAAGCTGCTGCAAATGGTGGTCTGATGCTAAGCGCAACAAAGACTGAATGTATGGTATGGTGTTTAACAGCTTAACGAAGGAGCAGATCACCTACCTATCCGTTCCGATAATGGATGACTTCAAACATGTCAAATATCCGGGATCATATTTTGCTGACAACAGGAAAGATTTTCTGACGAGAAAGGGACAATCTAATAACGCAAGCAACAAGTTACATCTGATATAGCAATCAAACATTTCCAGAGCATTTAAGATCCCCTTCTCCAGGGCCTGTGTAGAAAGCATTCTATTGTTCGGTGCTGAAACAGGGACCATGAAAAAGGAGCTTGAGCGACGCCTCGACGACGCATACACCAGACTACTGATAGCATAGCATTGCAAGGTTTAACGTCCCGAAAGCATCCAGTGCTGGACATTATATCAAGACGGCCACGGCCTTTGATAACCAGCTGTGAACTCAATGTTTGCAACGTTTTTACAAAACTTACTGTTTAAAAAATGCTATGTATTATAGGTTCAAAAAAGTGGGGGTATATAATCCCCCGTCCTCCAGAATATATGCCCATGCTTAGGAAAAGAGTGTTGGTAGATGGTTTATTTTTTAGAATAGATTAGCTCCTGTCATTATTGCATTAAATTTTCCCCTTAAATTGTGAGGTCTTGAGACCTTCTCATCGGAGACCGAACCCACCGGGATTCGAAGCCGGGACGTGCGGGTGAGAGGACAAACACTAACCACTACACCACGGAGGTCTGTGTGGGTTCAAAATCTTACCTGGAGAGACCACTCAACAAAATCTGAAGATATCCCACCGATCTTGATAATTCTTGCTCAGCGATTAGATCCACTAGTGGATTAGACTGTTAGATCCATCTCTACGAGATAGGAACATTATTTTTACAAATCTTACTGTGTAAAAAATGCTATGTATTGTAGGTTAAAAAAAGTGGGGGTATATGATCCCCCGTCCCCCAGAATATATGCCCATGTTTGGGAAAAAGTGTTGGTACATGGTTAAATTTCTTAGCATGGATAAGCTCCTGTCATTATTGCGTTAAAATTTCCCCCTTAATTTGTGAGGTCTCGAGACGAGTCATCCGAGACCGAAACCTGCAAAACCGAGACCTCAAAAATAAGGTCTCTGATGGTTTCGAGACCAAGACCAGGTCTCGAGACCGGGACCCAGTCTCGAGACCGGGACCAGGTCTTAAGATCGGGATCAGGTCTCGAGATCGTGACCAGATCTCGAGATCGAACCGGGTTTCGAGACCGGGCTTCGAGACCGGGTTTCGAGACCGGGTTTCAAGACCGGGTTTCGAGTCTCGAGACCGGGACCAGGTCTCCGGGACCAGGTCTCGAGACCGGGTTTCGAGACCGGGTTTCGAGTCTCGAGACCGGGACCAGGTCTTCGAGACCGGGTTTTGAGACCGGGTTTCGAGTCTCGAGACCATGACCAGGTCTCCGGGACCAGGTCTCGAGACCGGGACCAGGTCTCGAGACCGGGACCAGGTCTCGAGACCGGGACCAGGTCTCGAGACCGGGACCAGGTCTCGAGACGAGAGGGACCAGGTCTCGAGACGGGACCAGGTCTCGAGACCGGGACCAGGTCTCGAGACCGGGACCAGGTCTCGAGACAGGTCTCCGGGACCAGGTCTCGAGACCAGGACCAGGTCTCGAGACCGGGTTTCGAGACCGGGTTTCGAGTCTCGAGACCGGGACCAGGTCTCCGGGACCAGGTCTCGAGACCGGGTTTCGAGACCGGGTTTCGAGTCTCGAGACCGGGACCAGGTCTCCGGGACCAGGTCTCGAGACCGGGACCAGGTCTCCGGGACCAGGTCTCGAGACCGGGACCAGGTCTCCGGGACCAGGTCTCGAGACCGGGTTTCGAGACCGGGTTTCGAGTCTCGAGACCGGGACCAGGTCTCGAGACCGGGTTTCGAGTCTCGAGACCGGGACCAGGTCTCCGGGACCAGGTCTCGAGACCGGGACCAGGTCTCAGGTCTCGAGACCGGGACCAGGTCTCCGGGACCAGGTCTCGAGACCGGGACCAGGTCTCCAGGTCTCGAGACCGGGACCAGGTCTCGAGACCGTGACCAGGTCTCGAGACCGGGACCAGGTCTCGAGACCGGGACCAGGTCTCGAGACCGGGACCAGGTCTCCGGGACCAGGTCTCGAGACCGGGACCAGGTCTCCGGGACCAGGTCTCGAGACCGGGACCAGGTCTCCGGGACCAGGTCTCGAGACCGGGTTTCGAGACCGGGTTTCGAGTCTCGAGACCGGGACCAGGTCTCGAGACCGGGTTTCGAGACCGGGTTTCGAGTCTCGAGACCGGGACCAGGTCTCCGGGACCAGGTCTCGAGACCGGGACCAGGTCTCCAGGTCTCGAGACCGGGACCAGGTCTCGGGACCAGGTCTCGGGACCAGGTCTCCAGGTCTCGAGACCGGGACCAGGGGGACCAGGTCTCGAGACCGGGACCAGGTCTCCAGGTCTCGAGACCGGGACCAGGTCTCGAGACCGGGACCAGGTCTCGAGACCAGGACCAGGTCTCGAGACCGGGACCAGGTCTCGAGACCGGGACCAGGTCTCGAGACCGGGACCAGGTCTCGAGACCGGGACCAGGTCTCGAGACCGGGACCAGGTCTCGAGACCGGGACCAGGTCTCGAGACCGGGACCAGGTCTCGAGACCGGGACCAGGTCTCGAGATCGAGACCAGGTCTCGAGACCGGGACCAGGTCCGAGACCTGGGACCAGGTCTCGAGACCGGGGACCAGGTCTCGAGACCAGGTCTCAGGTCTCGAGACCGGGTTTCGAGACCGGGAGTCTCGAGACCGGGACCAGGTCTCGAGACCAGGTCTCGAGACCGGGTTTCGAGTCTCGAGACCGGGACCAGGTCTCGGGACCAGGTCTCGAGACCGGGACCAGGTCTCCAGGGTCTCGAGACCGGGACCAGGTCTCCGGGACCAGGTCTCGAGACCGGGACCAGGTCTCAGGTCTCGAGACCGGGACCAGGTCTCGGACCGGGAGGTCTCGAGACCGGGACCAGGTCTCGAGACCGGGACCAGGTCTCGAGACCGGGACCAGGTCTCGAGACCGGGACCAGGTCTCGAGACCGGGACCTGGTCTCGAGATCGGACCAGGTCTCGAGACCGGGACCTGGTCTCGAGACCGGGACCTGGTCTCGAGACCGGGGGACCTGGTCTCGAGACCGGGACCTGGTCTCGAGACCGGGACCAGGTCTCGGACCTGGTCTCGAGACCGGGTTTTGAGACCTGGTCTCGAGACCGGGACCTGGTCTCGAGACCGGGACCTGGTCTCGAGACCGGGACCTGGTCTCGAGACCGGGACCTGGTCTCGAGACCGGGACCTGGTCTCGAGACCGGGACCTGGTCTCGAGACCGGGACCTGGTCTCGAGACCGGGACCTGGTCTCGAGACCGGGACCTGGTCTCGAGACCTGGTCTCCGAGGACCTGGTCTCGAGACCGGGACCTGGTCTCGAGACCGGGACCTGGTCTCGAGACCGGGACCTGGTCTCTAGGACCAGGTCTCGAGACCTGGTCTCGAGACCGGGACCTGGTCTCGAGACCGGGACCTGGTCTCGAGACCAGGACCTGGTCTCTAGACCAGGTCCGGGACCTGGTCTCGAGACCGGGACCTGGTCTCTAGACCGGGACCTGGTCTCTAGACCGGGACCTGGTCTCGAGACCGGGACCAGGTCTCGAGACCTGGAGACCGGGACCTGGTCTCTAGACCGGGACCTGGTCTCTGAGACCAGGACCTGGTCTCGAGACCGGGACCTGGTCTCCGGGACCTGGTCTCGAGACCGGGACCTGGTCTCAGTCTCGAGACCGGGTCCAGGACCGAGGACCTGGTCTCTAGACCGGGACCTGGTCTCTAGACCGGGACTGGTCTCGAGACCGGGACCCGACCAGGTCTCGAGACCGGGACCTGGTCTCGAGACCAGACCTGGTCGAGACCGGGACCTGGTCTCTAGACCGGGACCTGGTCTCTAGACCGGGACCTGGTCTCTAGACCGGGACCTGGTCTCTAGACCGGGACCTGGTCTCTAGACCGGGACCTGGTCTCTAGACCGGGACCTGGTCTCTAGACCGGGACCTGGTCTCGAGGACCTGGTCTCGAGAGACCGGACCTGGTCTCTAGACCGAGACCTGGTCTCTAGACCGAGACCTGGTCTCTAGACCGAGACCTGGTCTCTAGACCGAGACCTGGTCTCTAGACCGAGACCTGGTCTCTAGACCGAGACCTGGTCTCTAGACCGAGACCTGGTCTCTAGACCGAGACCTGGTCTCGAGACCGACCGGGTCTCGAGACCGGGACCAGGTCTCGAGACCGGGACCAGGTCTCTAGACCGAGACCAGGTCTCTAGACCGAGACCAGGTCTCTAGACCGAGACCAGGTCTCTAGACCGAGACCAGGTCTCTAGACCGAGACCAGGTCTCTAGACCGAGACCAGGTCTCTAGACCGAGACCAGGTCTCGAGACCGAGACCTGGTCTCTAGACCGAGACCTGGTCTCTAGACCGAGACCTGGTCTCTAGACCGAGACCAGGTCTCGAGACCGGGACCAGGTCTCGGGACCAGGTCCGAGACCGGGTCTCGAGAGGACCAGGTCTCGAGACCGGGACCAGGTCTCTGGAGACCAGGACCGAGACTCAGGTCTCGAGACCGGGACCAGGACCGGGACCAGGTCTCGAGACCGGGACCAGGTCTCCAGGTCTCGAGACCTGGACCAGTCTCCGGGACCAGGTCTCGAGACCGGGACCGAGACCAGGTCTCGAGACCGGGACCAGGTCTCGAGACCGGGACCAGGTCTCGGACGGGACCGGGACCAGGTCTCGAGACCGGGACCAGGTCTCGAGACCGGGACCAGGTCTCGAGACCGGGACCAGGTCTCGAGACCGGGACCAGGTCTCGAGACCGGGACCAGGTCTCGAGACCGGGACCAGGTCTCGAGACCGGGACCAGGTCTCGAGACCGGGACCAGGTCTCGAGACCGGGACCAGGTCTCGAGACCAGGTCTCGAGACCGGGACCAGGTCTCGAGACCGGGACCAGGTCTCGAGACCGGGACCAGGTCTCGAGACCAGGTCTCGAGACCAGGTCTCGAGACCCAGGTCTCGAAACCTGCAACATTGATCAATACTTTGAGGAATCTCAGTATGTGACATCAAAACTAGTTCGATTTCAGGGATAAAAACCAGTTAACATCTGACTTTCTATTCTGGATATACTATGCTTAGCAAGAGGGATGCGTTCACTCACGTATCAAGACAATTTCTAGAGACACTGGACTCGGATTTGGAGAACTGACTGGAGCTATGGCTGATCAACCAGGTGGTGTATCAGAGTGTCTTTGATCTCTACCGCGGTCGATGGATGATGATGATGATAATACATGAAGACTTTGAGGAACGTCAGTATGTGAAATCACAACTAGTCCGATTTCAGTCGTTTCTACAAATGATTTCAAACTTAAAACTTAAATATTTCATCAAAGGAATAAGAGTTTTGAATGCTTTCTTGAATATTCTTATTCTATTGAAGTACTCTTTCATATAATATAAACTTATTTGACAACTGAACTAATCCTCAATGTACAGATTACTCTTGTAAACTGCAACAAACGCACCTGCGATACTAATACTTGGTGACGGGTGATATACCTTAAAATGTTCTTAAGTTATGACTATTACTCCTTTTTTAATTGATTTCACCACTGTTTTTTAAATAAGAGCGAAACCAGTCATAGGCTTTGGGGAGTTGGAAATATTAATTAAAAAACTTGTAATGTCTGTAAATGTAACATTTTGTCTTTGAGATATGTATGGGTACATTACTTCGCCATATGTACAGTCGTATCACAAATATTTAAGAAAAGAGCGGCATGGCGTCTGTAATCATAAGTGTAGCCAGGGGTGGAAATGACATGCTTACGATATCCCAAAAAGTAAAATGAGGTAAAAAAGGTCCAGATTTAGAGATGAGGACCTTGGTGTTTCTTTCATTAAATTTAGTTTCCAAACAGTAATCAATTTTCGAAAATTTATCGGCGACTCCCCAATCTGAA
Source organism: Chiridota heheva (assembly GCA_020152595.1). Classification (NCBI taxonomy): domain Eukaryota; kingdom Metazoa; phylum Echinodermata; class Holothuroidea; order Apodida; family Chiridotidae; genus Chiridota; species Chiridota heheva. The sequence goes on from JAIGNY010000476.1 coordinate 1,496,617, forward strand.
AGGCGGGATACACTTCAGGTTATCCCGTGATTCTTAAAACCCCTTCCTCTCTCTCTCTTTCCTTCGCTCAACTTATTCAGACCTGCCAACCTTTAAGATCACCAAACTGTATTCTGGAACTACAAAAGTTGTATTTTTGATAAAAAAAAAACTGTACTCTTCAAACAAAATGTACAAAACAAAGGTTTACTCTGGCTGAAAAAAAAAAAAAATTCCACTGTACTTCCAGTTTCTCTTATTGTACGAGACTGAATCTGAATCGGTTAAGTCGGCAAAATCAATCCTTCAAGAGGACATGAACGCCAACTGAGCGTAAAAAGTATGAGTACAAAAAATATAAAGAAAAAAAAAAATATATATATATAAAAAGATAAAAAAATAAAATAAAATAAAATATAAAAAAATATCGTATTCTGGTGCCAAAAAGGTACAATCGTATTCTCAACATTTTCCCGTACTAAATACGGCAAAATCGTACTAGTTGGCAGGTCTGCTTATTTAGCTGATTATGCATGGATTGCGAGTGTCAGTATTTCGCCAGAAGTTCGTTATATTGATCGAATATTTCAACAAACTCTTCGAAATTACCGTCACTCTCTCCTTCAAAATTCAATTTGAATGCATTGATAATTGAAGGATGAATCCTGTCCGCACTCTATCAATCAACATTGGCATCTTGTCTGCGAGTTTAAAATTCATTTCAAGAATTGAATATGCATGTAAATGATACAAATTAGCACTATGTAAAGAAATACTGACATATAGAAGTATATACTGTCTGACTTGTATACAGATCCACAAAATTGCTATACACGTGCGCATACGTGCAGACGTGTCAAAGCTTGAATTTTTATTTATCTTTTTAATTTTAATTTTCAGTACTTTTTAATCAGAGCCCCTTTGTTATTAGAGTATACACCCCTTTGTACATTGACGGCTTGCCCTAAAGGGACAAGGGGTGCAATCAGGGACGCCAGAACGATGGAAGGGCGATTAAGGGAAAAGACTCCAAAAAAAAGGCGCAATGTCCCTGAAAAGTTTGAAAAAAGCTAGTACAATTAGTCGAGTCGTTATACGTAATTAGCTTGCCCACATAACAACTGTCAGTCGTACAATGCCAAAGATTGTGTACACACCTATTGTTATTACACGATTATGACTTTACGAATCTGGAATAAAATATTACTGCCTGGTAGCTTGCAGTCTTGGGACTTGAGAATCTAATAAAGCTCAAGAAATGCAAAATATGCAGGGATAATAGGCTATCTAGGACTATTCACAAAAAAGTTTCTTAAAGTTATTAAAAGAGCACTTCTTCCCCCTTGCCCCCACCCCCACCCTTCGAAAACGGCAGGAGGGGCGATCGCCACTCACCCACCCCTTTTCCGGCGTCGCTGGGTGCAATTGTTCCTAAAGATTTCAAAATCATTAATGGTAATGGTAATAAATACAAAAATGTTTGAATAGATTTCAAAATCATTAATTTATGGTAATAAATACAAAAATTTGTGTCCCCAATTTGTAATTTGTGTTCCCCCAATTTGTGTCCCCAATTTGTGTCCCCATCATGTTTTCACCTCCAACCAAAATCTTATTTCTAACGCATATGTCTGTGTACAAGGCTCCGATATCATTGTTTTTATCATTTATTGGAAATTCTTAGTTGTTATCTGTTCATATAAGTAAATTTACTGATGATTATTCACCCCATTTATAACGAGATTCACAGTTACTGTACGACGTATTACAAAATGACATAAACAAACAATGAAATTAGCAGACGTCATTCATCAACTTGTTAATGTCCAGTTTTGCACGGTTATTACAATAGAAGATATAAATAGTATGAATAGATACAGTGCTCCATTAAATTCTATATACCTCTATACTAGAGGATTTTTCCAAGTGATTCAATGCAAGAACGAAACGGATTATACGGGTTTATATTATGGTATATGGCACGAATCTTACGACTCTGGATAAATTAGAACCTGCCCACAAGACATTGTCACAACAGTGGGAAAGGTGGATAAACCACACGGGCTCCTAGCAAACATCGAGATGTGTGGACCCAAGCATATGACACAATTTTGTTATGGGGCCCAAGCGCCAACGTCATTATGGGCCTCAGGAGCTCTTGCTCTGTCCCGAAATATGGTGTCACCTTCGGCACACTCACTGCTTGTTTTTTGCTTTTAAGAAACGACTTGACACCTGCCCGTATCGTCAATGACTTATATCCTCCCATCTCCCCTACCTTTGTAGTACCATACCTGAAGTATCATAATGTAGGTTTGTCAACCAAGAAAAATAAAGGAGAATGCTCTGATCCGCCTCCCCTCCCACTTTGCATAGGCGATTCTTTATTCTGGTTATACTTGTTATGGCAGCTTTTTCCATACATAAACAGCTCAGCGTCAAATTCATTCCTCGTTATATAGTAGCAACATACTGGTACATTCTGGTACATTCTGTGAACTTTCAGTACTTCGGGATGATTGCGTTACGTTTTTATAGTCGCGGGTGTCAGGGGATATCGAGGCGACCCCAACTCTTTTGAAGTGGGACTTGATCACCCATCAACATAATTGTTAGCGGTGGAGCGTTGAAAACATTGGGGGGGGGCTAGTGAGGTCAGGCAGGGACGGATTTCGACATGTGGAGGCCCATGGGCAACTTCAGGAGTGAAGGCCCACACTGCTTTAATGACCGCCGTCCTGGGGGAGGGGTGTACCCCGTTGGAATGTTTTGGAATAATTAAGGGTGCTTAGATGCAAAATGGTGCAGTATTTTGTGATTTTTGAAGTAAATTTATGTCCCAGAATTTTTATTTTGTAAGCATGTTTGCCTGCCCAATTTTCAGTACAAATGAACATGTTACTACCACTCCAACAATGCAAATTAATAGGTTGCTACCACATTTTTCCCTTACAATATTTGTCTTCATAAAATATGTGGAGGCCCCTGGTTGTGGAGGCCCATGGGCAACTGCCCACGTTGCCCATTGCTAAATCCGGCCCTGGGGTCAGGTGACATGTGATAACAATATTGGGGCTAATGAGGTCGGGTAGCGTGATAAACACATGTTCCCTTAAAATAATTGGGGCTGAATTCCCGACTCCGCCGCCCCTGTATTGGTAATTAAGTGATCACCGGGCGTATTTGGTTTTAATAATAATTGCTGCTTGTCGAAAGCTTCCATAACGCAGCAGGGCTCCCCACCCTTAATTGTTTAATATTCAGCAAAATTTACATCTTTGCTATACAAGTTGTTCATTTGCTGTGCAAATAGGCTCTTAGGTAGAAAACAGTTGCAAGTATATAGTCAGCGAGCCTTGATAACGTAATTCAGAGCCTTGCAGAGGGAAGAAAGACTGCTATCAT